>JACCIC010000061.1:1295000-1812500 GCA_018907035.1 Sycobia sp. Sy_11 | reverse complement strand
TTCACTCTGGGAGTCACACGAGGGAGAGAAAGAGAGAGTTGATGCATACGTATGTATCCATCGTGTGCGGCTCTCTTAATTGAAAAATAAAGGTTGCGACGCATGGACCACACACGCGCGCGCGCACATACACATTATTTAATATTTCGGCAGTATATGGCTTCATATATAATATAAACTATAAAGGATACAATATTTTTATTATGCTTTTTTCTGGAAGGAGGAATCGAGGCCGAAGAAGACTGATGATTTTTTTCACAGATTTTTCCACAATTTAATAATTTTCTTTAAAAAAAAAAAACGCAGGTTACCAACATTATACTATAACGTATATTTCGTGTCTGAGAGAGAGAGAGAGAGAGAGAGAGAGAGAGAGAGAGAGAAATGTTAATCTTACAAAGACAGTTTACGTTTTTTTTACTATTGATATAAATTTATGCACTTTAATGTAGATGTATACCATACTCCAAATAAGCAATATATAGCAATAAGGTTACTCTCGCACTAAAAAAATAAAACGTTCCAAAATTGAGAGTTTCAACTCTGACAAAAATTCTGTTTCAATCGAGTTATCGACAAAGTAACAGCATTAGGAAAAGCGGATACAGTCCATACTAACCGAATGATGCGCGTCATACATTGTGTGTGGGGGGGGGGGGTGAGTGTGTGAGTGTGTGTAGTTTTAAATCATTTCAATGATAAGCTCGTACACCAAAGAAAATGCGCCATCGTCATTTGCATACACCTATCCCGCAGTTTCGTGAAGGTGCGTGTAACATCGGGGACAGCAGACGGCGAGAGATTATTAATATATTGTATATTCACGTCGCCTGGTGTATATATATATATATATATATATATATATATATATATATATATATATAAATAGAATGTTAAAAAGTTCGATAATGTTGGCTTTCGATAACGGCAACATAACGTATGCCCACGTTATCTTACTGTATTGTGCATGTGTTATTACACGAGGTATTGCTTCTACATCAGCTTCTATACTTCCTTTCTCGGGTCTGATGTGTGTATATCTAATATATTAAGTTAGAAAAGCGAACGACGACTTTCGTTTCGAAGCTTTCTTTATGTACATTATAATGACCAAATTTCAACGACTTTCCTCGAGAGGCTCTCTTTTCATTTGTTAATTAAACGATGAAAATCAATTTGAATATAATTAACGTTAAACAATCACTTTTACGTTTTTTTGTTCTTCCCTTTTTTAATAATCGTGACACCGATAATGAAAGGAGTGTAAGCTTTTCTTAAAAGATTTTATTCGACACTTCCACAGCTATGAGCCATTCTTTTCATCAATTACGACAAAATTATTAATGAATAAATTCTAATATTATCATGATAATAGGCGCATACTTATACATTCTTTCGATATTACGCATGCATTCCAAAGATTCCAAATATTTTTCGACGATACTGCTTTAAAGTCTACCTTATACAGACAATTGTCTATATGATAATGCTGCCATTATAACCGAGATGAACAACGCGGTAGTTGTAAAAATGTCGTGAAAAATTAACATAAAAATAAAAAGAACGATTTTCATGACTAATTTGAGAAATACTTCAATCGTCGTATTCATGTATTATTTAAAAAAAAAAGACAATAAAATTTATTACTAAGTTTTGAGGCGAAAACCACCTTAATGTCGTAATGTGCCCGATATCAAAAAAAAAACCCACACCTAAGTACAAGGAAAAATAACAAATATAACTTTAGCCATTTATTTATTATTGAAATCGATCGAGAAACAGCTGTCAGCAGTTTAATTAACAACTAGTTTTGGAAATTTCCTATCCTATATACGATAGATCCTAATGTTGTTATATATCTATATTTATAGAGTTAGATCGAAAGCTATAGACGTTAATATTGAAGTTTTTAAATAGAGGATAAATCAGTAGATAATGAATCTAAATGAACAGAGGATTACTGATTTATTGTCGAATCATAAATGCATACATATATATATATATATATATATATATATATATATATATATATATATATATATACAATGCTACTATAGTAGTTAGTACATTTCCTTTGACGTTTACACAGTTTATGCGCAGTCACTATATTATAAAGCTAAAACACATTCCAAGGTGTAATTCTATTTATTTCTCGTTCGTTTATCAATAAAACATTATATCAGGATATCTTAATTAGAGTTCTTAACAATTTTTTTTTTAAATCAGTATATATAATAAATGATTTACAAGTTGTATAAGAAAGATTCATAGCTGGATCTTCAACTTTTATTGTTACTTTATGCTACTACTATGGAAATGTTATATAAATGCCTTGAAAAATAGAAAATTTACGTTACTAATTATACACTTTTATTCATTTTTTGGAAACTATAAAATGTAATAACAGCAGGTTCCTGAGAATTTTCAATAAATAATATTATTATATTGATACGAAGTTTTCTTAATTGTCTCTTCATCAAAGATTATTAGTTTAATAATTTGTCCGGCACGAATCAGTTGATTATTATCGTCTATGAAATTATCCATTATTAGCATATTAAGCTTTCCAGGATGTTTAATTACTTTTAATTGAATCCCAAAGTGCCATTTCGTTGAAATAGTTTTCAACTATTTTTAATGTTGAATTTATTACTTCCAGTAAAAAATAAAGAGGAGTCAACGACACATTATAATCTGATGGCATAAATCATCGGTTAAAGACTTTTCTTGTTGGTAGTTAGCTAAAAATAGAACAAAAAAGAAAAAAAAAGAAACAAAAATAGCCAGCAATTAGCCAGGAAATATTGAAAAACGAATAAAAAACTTATCGCCGAGGGTGGAAAACGTCCCTCGTGCAAACGGTTATGCGTTGAAAGCCTCGCATATTACCCACCAAGTCCGCCTCCCGAGCAAATTAAGAACCCGCAATTTCGGGGATATTTCGGATCCGATTTCCCCCTCCATTCTGGCTGAGTTGAAAATTCGTTCGAATCGATAATGCGGCATGCGCGCCGGGAACCGAAACGACGACGATAGATCTGATCGTTATTCCTCCATAGCGACGACTCTCTAAAATTAGCATGAAAATCAATTGTAGCTACCTGTATATATATATATATATATATATATATATATATATATATATACCAAGCATTCGTCGTTGTCGCTGTCGTCGTAGTCCACGTTGCCCGTCACGGTTTCCCAGTCACCGAGTCCTTGCCTCGGGCAGACAAATCCTCCTTTTTTTCTTCTCTCTCTCTCTCTCTCGCGATTCCTACATCCGCGTGTGTCTAGTCACACAACACATATACATATACATGTTCTACCATTGTTTCTTCGTCTTCGACGTCGTCATTATACTTTTCCATCGAGTATATATATATATATATATATATATATATATATATATATTAGTCGTAGCGTTTGTAATTGTTGCTTGTATGATCTGATGATACGTTGTATTTGGCTTATGCGTCCGATCGGACAGGATAGCAAAAATCAGCAGAAGCGCTCATGGTGGTGTAAAAGTGCATTTTTCTGTGACTCTTTAGTGTTTGAAAACAGGTTCTATGACTATCTAAATATATAAAACGAAATAATATGTCAAGAATGTGACCTATTCTAATCATAGATGAATTAAGAAAAGAACGATAATTGCACGTAAAGGAATTTACTTAACATGGTTTTCTTGTGCTCAGGAGATCAAACAATTTTATATATTGAATTGCAACTAATTGTTATTAGCATGCGATTGCATTTATATTCGCAACTGTTTACCATAATTCACTATCCGTGTCAATTTGAGCTTCCTCGGATTTTTGTAGAATTCGAATCACCGGATGTCCTTTGCGACCTTGCACCAAGGCGACGCATCATAATTGGCCGACGGTGCAGTTCTGTAGGTAAAGTTCAAGGTCTCGTCACGCAGGACTGACTCCCCCCGCCGCTCGTTCTGGCCGATTGTTACGCGCATTCTTAATGGTATATCCTCGAGTATATCTATTCGTGTACCAAAATAACGCGCTGCCATCGTTATGTCACTGATTTTCGGAAGGGGGAGGGGGAAAGGGCGGATCCGCCTTATTTTATTTTTCATTGTTCTTATAATACGTCGATGCCGCGTTACACCAGGTTCTGTATCTCGGTGCGTCGAGGATGATGTCATACGTTTATACGTGAATAATTTATATTATATATATATATATATATATATATATATATATATATATATATATAATATACGCACGCGTGCCCGATCTATATTTTTTATCTTGGCCTTCTCTCGTGTTTTTCCGCGTTATTTGCGCTCGTTATATGGATACATGGTTGGGATAATAGCGTAATTGTGGCGACTTGTTGAATCGTTTTGTTCGGAAATGGCCGAGATGTCGGCACATTCAATTGCTTGTTTATAAATATAATGTAATGCCAATTCATGATTTATATAAGAGTCGATGAAAACTTTAATTTGAGTACATATATATGTCGATAGCTTATATATATATATATATATATATATATATATATATATATATATATATAAGCTATCGACATGATCCTCTAATCGAAAAAGTCTCAAGTATGGATCGCCACTCTGGAAATGGCAACGTGAAATGTCTTTGTATATATAGTTGAGGATCGATTTCCCAAGAGAATTCTATATTTGGAGGATAGAAAAATATTTTATATATATATGGAAACTTTTTGCTTCATATAGGTGAAATTATTTTCCATCCTGTGGTATATGATCATTGCCTTGGTAATATGTTTTCAGAGGACAGGCGATACAATATGTAATATATTTACAATCGACTATTATAAACGACATAAGATTTATCGCTCTTACGTAATCGTCAAAATCAAAATCGTAAAGCAGGAAAGAATTCATTCCAATCAGAGACTATATATAAATATCCAAAACAGACCAATCCATTATGCATTTGAAGGTAAATGTTTGACAATGAGTAACTATCTAAAAGTACATGGACATTGGTCAATTTTTTCTTCATTTCATATTACGATTATAAAAGAAAAAGATCGTCATAAAAATCGTTTTACTCCATATTTGTAAGATTGAAGAAGTGCTGTTTTTTTTTATGTTGACTAATGGAAAACATGGCAATCTTATTCTGATTTGATCGCTATTATCAATGGACGATAGAGCACCAAAAAATAAAAACAATCTTTTGGCACGTTCGAATTATCTAGTGACAATTTTGTCTTATTATACAAATTATTTGTTGCTGTATACGAGAATTTCTGAGAATTATGATCGTTAAATGATGCGTTGTTGTTCGTTGAATTCGTGTATTTTCTTAAACATGAAGTTTCGTCGGTGTGCTGGGAATTTTGGAGGGACACGTCGGCGGCGGCATCTCTTTCGGCACGGTCCAGATATGGCCCAAATTCATGTCCAGTAGATAATATTTTTCGTAAATACTATCCTTTAACATATGCTAAATCCATAATAAGAAGCTTGAAACCGCATAAAAACTGCATACATATCTATATATATATATGGTCACGCTATACTCAGATAGTAATTTATCGGTACATTTATATACCATACAAGAACCCCAATAAGATTAACTCTCGCGTGCCTAAACGAGCGTTTCTTTCTCCTCTCTCTCTCTCTCTTTTTTTTACTCCGAAATTCGCGTACATTTATGAATACATGTATATATATATATATATATATATATATATATATATATATATATATATTGCACTTGCTTGACGGTACATCGCTCCGCCGTGGCGCGTCGGTTGCCGCTTGCTGCCCGCGGAGCTACTGGACTAACGGGATTATTGTTCTCCCGAGCACATGCATAATATATGTGATAAAAATATTTAGCGCGTGGAACATATATATATATATATATATATATATATATATATATATATATATATATATATCGGTGCAATACGCGTTGCGGATATTGCATTACGGTGTTTTTTTTATTTTATGCTTCGACAACCGAAGAGCCGCGCGGAACTCTCGGCGTTGTATAAGTCTTTATATATATATATATATATGCACAGATATGTATGTATATATGTATATATGTATGTATGTATGTATGTATGTATGTTTATGAAAAAAACATTTGGAATTAATTTGCGAAAAAGTCGTTATACTGTTATATATTATACGCGCACATATCGTTTTGAGAATTTATCTACTTTGCCATGTGGGTTACGCCGCGCCGGTACGTTACATTGGCTCTCGCGCACCCGCTGGCAAATTCAACGTTAACTATATAGTTAAGGTGCCAGCTACTCCCTTGGAATATAATTAACTTTAATTTTTGAAGCGACCTACTTTCGCACAATGCATACGCGTGCGCGTAGCGCAGCTTTTTCCATTTTTTTTACCCCCTCGCTTTTTAGTTTGTATTTTTTTCTTCCTTTCTTTTTTCGTTCAAGCAATTATAGCCGAGCGAGGCTCTTTATACGCGAAGAAAATTGGACGTATCTCATTCTTTAAGTCTTAATTAAGGAGGTAATATCGAATTCCTCTCGTTCCGCGCGCGCAGCTTTATGAATTTCTGGAATACGAAGCTTTCGCGCATTATATGTATATAATTGCCGATTAATTTATGACTTGCATTAAATCATGGTATAGGCTCCTTGATAAAAAGGAAGGTAAATCGAGCGAGGTTGTGTATATATGAAATATACGACAGACCCTTGATAAATTAATTTTTTATAAAATTCACCTTATCCGATTAGTGATTATCTCGACACACTAGTTTAATCTTCTATTTATTCTTTTCAGAAATTAGATAATTAAATATAATATAACCGAGAGCCAACTTCTCTGTAAATTAATATAAAGCATTTAAAAAAAAAAAATTCAAAGATGCGTACGGTATGAAAGAATTCAAGCGAAGATAATATTTGAGATATATCAGTCTTGGTTAATTAAATAAAAATAAAAGTTATGTAGGATTTAACAAGAATTAAATGAAGATAACAATTGAGGATAAGCTTCTTTTTATCGATGCTTAACTTTCTCTCAATCAGGTTTACGATCTGTTATTCTATATAAATTGAAGCTCGTGTATATTGTTTAAATTATTTTTTTTCCTTTACGATGTTAATCTAACATTCGTACACTACAATAGGTCTTTCGGTATATAAATATATATAAAGCATTATAATGGTGATCATTTTGCCGCAGTCGGATCTCGGCACGGACATTAATTCATGCCGTATTGGTTTTTAAGTTTTTATGTATTGTATATATATGTATATATGTGTATACATATGTACATATATATATATATATATATATATATATATATATATATATATATATATAGTGTTGAAATTCTTCACCCAGAGATGGAAAGTTTATTTTTTGATCCGCAGAACAGCGCGCGGTAGCTCAAAAATATTCTTATCGCAAATGCAGCTTTGAACAGTAAAGATCGTACACATACAAAATAATGAATTCCTCGAGACATATACGCAGTCTGGCGCTGAGAGAGAGGGAGAGAGAGAGAGAGAGAGAGAAGCCTTTTATTATATTACCGAGGCGCATTAGCCCGAGTCCAAACAGGACGTATAATACCGAGATCGCCACGTGCGAGCTTTTCGAAAGTCTTTCGTTTATATAAAGTTCCTTAGCGGCGGTGCTAGCTTATACGGGTAAGATGAATCTTTGCGCATCAGGTGCGCGACTCGTTAATCTAACGTATATATTATATCGATGTTACATCAACAAGTTTATGTATATATACATATATATATATATATGCAATAGTAGGAAGAAAATTAGAAATTGATACGTGCATATAATCCCTGGTATGGAGGGAAGGTGTGTGAGGAAAACCAGCGATATAGCCGTGGCGTCGATTATGTTTCACTTATTTGTGTGTGTGTGTGTGTGTGTGTGTAGTAATGATAATAACAGCGAGCAGTGCGCGTGGGCGCTCGGCTTCGTTATAATTGTTGCTTATCAGTGCCTCGTATCGCTAACATTCCGCTGGATGCTCTTCAAATCGGATGGGGATCTGTACAAAACACGCGCCCGCGCGCACTCCCATCTAGTTTCCCCGCCGATGGAAAACTCCCTGTATTTTCCTTTTTGCGATCTCGAATTTTACATATACAAAGATGCTTTTTTCTCTTGCATTTTCTATATATATATATAGACATTTTCACTTTCCAGCCGACTGTTTTCCGCACGCTTGCGCTTTTCCTCTTTCTCTCCCTCTCTCTCTCTCTCTCTCTCTCTCTGTCTCTTTCACGATTTCGATCATATATAAATTATACATCGTGCTTTTGACAAGAGCGCGATGCGCAGCACGAATTTTTCTCCGTGAAATCGTTAGAGGGGAAATTCGAGTTTGAGCACGTACAGGGAGATTCCCTCCCCCCCCTCCACTCCGGATACTTGTGCGAAATGTCCCCCCGGCTGGAAGTGAAATTTCGAAGAATGGGGCGAACAATAAAGGAGCAGGTCGAAAGGCAATTTGGGCCTACACCTTGGACAACGTGCAATAAAGTTTGGGACGAAACCTGATTAAACTAGTCCTTTTTTCGGTCACGTTCTTTCATTGTTCATTCGTGGTCTGTGTAGGCCATGCCGGTAGAGATTCGTCGAGCGCATCCGTTGAACATCCGGCGAAGACGCGCGTGCGTCGAGCTGTTTTCCAAAATTTGCGATTTTCTGAATTTGTCACGTCTACGGTGAAACAATTTGATCGCTGTTAAAAGTATAAAAAAAAAAAAAAAAAAAAAAAAATAGGTGCCGGATGAATATCAGCGATAAGATCGTTTTCGTGCGCAAACGAGAGTATTGGACAATTATGTTTTGGAGATAGCTCATACATGTTAATAAGTCAACGAGGTTTATTTAACCGTTGGTTTTTTTAAAGAAAATCGATAAAAAATGGACTTTTTTCGAAAGCAATAATTTTATTGCATATCGTCGGTATTTTACATAATTAATGTGAAATAGCGATTTTTTTTCAAGTATTTTATGTCGAAGTTCACTTCTTAAACTTCACTATCAAGTACAATATTTCGAATTATAATTATTCGCGATCTTTAATTCCCTATCCCAATGCATTGACAAAATTCAAGATGTCAAATGTAAAATTACGTCTAGCCAGAACGAAATCTAGGATTATAATTGCCTTTTATTTTCGAAAGTCAGCGGCAAAGTAAGAGGATCTGCTACCTCGACTTTCTTGTATATCTTGGATATCTCAGATTCTGATCGGAGATTTTGATAATATACTAATGAAGTTCCACTAACAAAAGATTTTATCTTAACCGAGTTGTAAACATATAATTGTGAATATTGCATCTTGTTATAGATTTGCGAATGTGAATAATCCAAATTTAATCATTTGGATTTATTTGGATCATGAAACAGGTTCAATACATGTATGTATAGATGAATCTCGAGCTATCTTGAAACACGAGATTCAAATTTATACATCTGTACATAATTTAAAGAGTCTCCTTCGTTATTCCTGGATTTAATGAAAAATAATAATTAAACAAATTTTTTTTTGATCGTACTGACCGTGTAGAATTCCAAAACTCAATTAGAAAAAAAAGAGCCATATGCCATTTCGAGATAGCTTTCTAGATATAAATAACGTAAGTCGAAAAACAAGGATATCTTTCCGTTGCACTCGTATATGTTAATGGATTATTTTATAAACTATGCAGAATTTTAAAAAGCTATTATTCATTTTACCAAATATATCACTGAGAAGCAGAAAATTTTTGCCATCGCCGTTTCTCGTACACGATCGCGAAAAAAAAAATAACAAGAAAAGAAAAAGACTAGTTATTTATATATATATATTTTTTTTGTTTTTATCGAACGGCGACATATGTATATATATCAACCCATGCTTATATAGCTGGTGCGCCTTTTCGCGTCGCGCGCGCAGCGCGTTGGGCGGGGAGGAAGAGAGGAACAACAAAACGAGAGCGGCCAAAATAAATCACGCGTAGAACAATAAAGAAGGAATCGCTATATATATATATATATATATATATATATATATTATATACCTATATATGCTAAATACCTATATGTGCATGTACACACCTTGCGCCGTGCGAAGCAGTGCGGCGCCACGCACTTCCGGCCGCGAGGTTTGCGCGTATATATATATATATATACACATATATACACATGAGAGCGAACGCTCGCGAGAGAGAAAAAGCACATACACTATGCACACACACACACACCCACACAGGCAGACTCGTTATACACGCATACATTATACACTGGTGCAGGCTGTCGAGATCTGCTGTTGCTCCTGTCTTTATAGAAATCTTACGAAAGTGCGAGAGAGGAGGAGAGGCGCATGTGCACACGATGCAGAGGTATATGTGTGTGTATATAAATATAGCGAAGGAGCGTTCCGCATTTAGTTTGCACGCTGCATTGCGCGTCTGTTGCGAACGCGCTCATATTGCGCTTGGCGCGAGTCTGCAGAGCGCGGCATATGCGCGAGTTTTATTAAGAAATTGATAGTTTGTATCTCTTCTCTCTCTCGCTCGCTCGCTCTCTCCCTCACTCCCTATTTCTTCCTGCTTTGCTCTCTAACGGTAATTACGTTATGTGGGCTGGTGGGGCCCGTTGAAAAGATGATCGGCGGCTGTGCTGCAGGCTCTCTATTGTTCGGCGGTATATTATATGGGTAATATAGCGGTTTGTAAAGTCTTCCGTTGAATTCGCGATTGCAAGAGAGAGAGAGAGAGAGAGAGAGAGAGAGAGAGAGAGAGAGAGAGAGCGGTGATTGCTGAATTATTGATGTGTTTCAGACGATGATGATGATGATGATGATGATGATGCTGAAGCTACCGCTCAATTCCCGGACGCTATATATATGCTGCATGAATGTATAAGCGCGGTGTCGTTATGTTGCAATGTATATAGATATCGAGAGCTTATACATTAGACTTTTTTTTATACGGTCCCGTTTATTATGACATACTTTGACTATATATGCCACGTTTTGTAATATAAAAAATCTATTGTTTTGTTTTTTGTTGTTTTTGTCATTACAAACATCATATTAAAGTGCAAATTTTATGATCCCCGAAATGCCGTTGAGCTTGCTCCGATATCTTATTTTTTCGCGGTGGTATTACAGTTTTAAAGTCTCATGCTCGTGAATGTTTTTTTTTCGTATCTGAAGGTTTATCGATATAATAACAAACACGTGATGCGGTATAGGTGTTAGTTATTTTAGCAGGGAATGGAGAAATTGTGGAAGAACGTAATATGCGAACAAATAAGATACTTAAGCAAAATCAATAGAATTTATTAGAGAAACACCTGTATCTTGAGACGTTTGTATTTTTTGTTTAAATAAAAAAGAAAGAAGATTCTTAAAATCGAACAAAGGGATTAAGATAGCTACTTTTAAAATAACGTGACGACTATGCTGAAAAAGAAAATTGTTTGCAATGTCACATTATCCTCAATACGCCAAAGATATCTATATCTCTATGAAAATATCCAATATTGTAAAAGCAAAGATCTTTCAGGACGAGAAAGTTTGATAGTTTGAAATGGTGATGGGAAAAATTTTATTCGCGATGCCGTATTCACTCTTGAATATATCAACAAAAAAAAAAAAAAAAAAGGAACGAGTTTTCAATACTTTGCAATTTCATAATATACAGAATATCCAGAAATCCCGAGGTGTTAGATCAACCAATCCATAAGAAATGATGACGTTTATACGAAACGGATGGACAGCTTTCTTGAGACGGAATATTATTAGTAACAAGATTGTATAGAAACGAATGTAAGGCATTTTAGATTAGAGGGCGCGAGCATGTAAACATTATATCTATATGTAGGTATCTAAACCACCGCCTATAATTTCTCTTATAATCGATATCAATAATGTACGTGGTATTTCTCTCTCTCTCTCTCTCTCTCTTTCTCTCGCCTTGTTTTCGATTTACATCGAACTCAAACAGTGAAACTGACGCTGTGAACTTGAAATTCATTTTCTGGAATTTATTTAGGCGCACACTTTGATACAGGAAGGTCATTTATGATACAACTTGTTTGCCATGCACCGCTGAGCTCGACTTTTGGGACTAATAAATCTCCGATTATAAGGAAAACAATTATACCGCTACTTTTCTCGTGTTTGCAAGGACAAATAAATACTTCAGGCGACTTTTTCTTTGTAATAATTACAAAAAAAAAATTCGAATAATTTTAATACTATTTTTATCCAAGGTTTCAGCATACATTTGCAAAATAAATTAAAATAAAAATAATGCTTTGAAAGTCGTGAGGCGCATTGGACGTAATTTCTTATCTCAATTATGGTCATTAAATATATAAACTCTTTTTTAAGTTTTATTATTAGTACTATATATATCTCTAAATGATTACTTAGGCAATGACGTCAGAGTAGAAATGGCAACAATTGAATTTTATAATATTGTTTTAAAAATTATACAATTGAAATGCGAATCTTTTTTAATTTGCTATACGTTTGTGTGTAGATATTTTTTTAATTTAAGTTGTTTTTTTTTTAATATTGTGCTTAACATTCAGAAATCTCATAATATACGATTATGTGGTTTTAATGAAAGCTAATCAATTTCATTTAGCACTAAATTACGGAAGAAATAATTTGTGAACATTTCTGTTTTAATATTTATCTATTCAGGACAATTCGTTCTTACTTTGTATTACATTACCTCTTCCGAAATTTTCGACGGTGTTTCCAGAGCTAATTCACTATATTATGACTAAATATCGATATCCTCAGTAAAATCATTAGATTCCATACCGAATACTCAATCAAATATCAAATAAATAATATAAACAATCGAAAAATTTTAATTGTAAGCTCTCGAACGCAAATTACATTTATTCGTCGAAATTGGTTCGCATCCAATCTAATTTGAGAAAGTGCGTAAAACAGAGGATATCTCGTGATATAACGTATTTATTTGAAAATAAAATAAGCGTTTTGATATGCCTGCGAACTAAAATGTACATTTAGATAGTAACAGTAGGTATATTATTACTTATCTTAATAGAAATGGCACTTTAAATGTCACGTAGAGGTATTTTTCTTTTTAAATCTTGAAAAGCCACCTTTCACGTTTATCTAGAATTTGGATTTATGCGGTATATTTATTTATTTCTATTCGAAACATTACTGTACTTTCACGAATGAATTTTATATGACGGCAAATAAACTTTCTTATTATATGATTGATTCGATGAGTTATAGATAACAAAAAAAAATGCAATAATTTTTCTAAAACTCGTAAGGGCCCACGATATGGTAAATTTTACTGTAATTATTCATGAAAAAAAATCTGTTATGAGTGCCTCGTTTCTATAGCAATACTTCGAATGTTCATTTTTTTTTGGCATACAAAATTATTCGTACACGTTTCTCAAATTTTGAAAGATATATCATCTTCGAATATAATATCCTTAATCTCTATTAGGATTAGTTTCAATAACCTTTGTTATAATAGCTAATTGTACAGGTATACCTCGGCCCAGACTGTGACGCTTTAAGCCGCCTTGACTTACTTAATTTCTCTGTACACGAGTGATAAGTTAACAATCAGTTCCGAGGGTTTGGCATGCACGCATTTAGAATTGTTAATGCGAGCTACTTTCGTGTAAGCTCTTAGTTTTCCGCTACTTTTTGATTAAAAAAAAAGAGGTAACGATTAGGTCGATATTATTATATTATATCAATTCGAATAGATATGTTTCTCTATATAGATTATATATTCTTTGAGATTGCGATCGAGATCGAGGTCGATCCTTGTTTAATATTGTTTCGTATCGTTGCTGTGAAGTATGAAAATTATGAACGTAAAAAATGTATTACATGGAATTCTGTAATTAAACGATAGCATAGGACACTCTGTAATATATATATATATATATATATATTGCAATGATTTCAATCAATAATGTAATCGGATTCTATATAAAACTGTGATAGGAATAACATTCATACTAAAAAAGAATTATAAAATAAAAAAAAAACAATATATATATATATATATATATATATATATATATATATATATAAATTTTATTTTTCCCGCAATAAAAGCAAACACCACAATTATATATATATATGTATATATATATATATATATATATATATATATATACGCGACTGATGATGTCGGTGTATAATGCTAATGGAGAGTGTAATGAGAATAACCTCGAGGAAAACAATGCGCGCGCGGCACTCTTTAGCGAAACGCGAAGTTTGGGTAAAAGCGGCTATTATTACGTATCATCAGTTATTCGCTTCGTGTGTCCAATTGGAGGGGATGCAGAAAATCAGAGGACGCGCTCATGGCGGTGTAAAAGTGCAATTTTCTTCAACCGCCATCTATTACTATATATAAAACACAATAATCTGTCGAGCGTCTGACGACTAACCGATTCTAACCACAAAAGCAGACGGAAAATTATGATAATTATACGTAAGGATGTGTATTTACGCGCTCGTTATTTGTCCTCGGATGTAATCAGGAAGTCTTATATACACGTACAGAATTACATATAATGGATATTAGTATGCGATTTAAATTATTTTTAAGTGTTTGCTCGAATCTCCTATGTGAGTTAATGTAATCTTTCTCAGATTTTTCTATTTTCCAAACCACCAGATACTGCCGAACCTGCACGATTGCGCGAAAATCACCTTAAGGAACCCCTCTAGTACAGTAAAAAAAAGAGAGAAAGAAGGAAAGCTAAATTCTACACCCGTTCGGGAGCATCGACATCTTATCGCGTATTTCTCGCGTTTTCCCTCTCCCCCTCTCACGCCCTCTCTCTCCCTTCCCCCTATTCTCGATAAGGACGTTACGACCCAAGCGACTTTTCATCAATAACCTTTCAAGCTCCGAAACTCGAAAGGCTATAAAACTACTATATATAAGGAGCTTCTCTAACCACCTGGGGTGCGATGCAGTAGCTCCGCATGCGCAGAGCCGCGTGTATACACACACACGCGCGCGCGCGCACACACACCCACACACACACAGAGACACACACATACACGTATATATATATTAGGTTTAGAACGTGCATATGCGTGCACAAACCCTGATACCGATGCATCGCAGCTATATAGGACATATAGAGCGCGCTTACCGTGTCGCTCGGTATGCCAAGGTTATCTGTCTTCCCGCCTCTATTACTGGCCGCCAGTTTAATCTCGCTCGATTGACAAGCCCCCCCCCCCTCGTCACTCGTGCCGGTGTCACTTATCACCCGCTCGATATGGAATTTCAGGCGAAATCAGATTTTCCGAAATTTTTGCGCGAGTGTCATATATAATGTTTATTTTTAAAGAGGGTAATTATTTGTATACATAAGTTTGGAAAGGATAAGCCGAACAGTTTTCTCGCTCTCTTTCTCTCTTTTTTTTTTTTGTTTTCAATTGTTAATGATTGAAAGTTCGGCAGCTAATTTATTAAGCTTTGCTTTGAAGATTTGAGTTAAGGAGAGGTGATTTTGTAAATTTATACTCTTTCCTCAACTTCTATATTAATTTCTGAAATGGCTTCGTTAATTTTCAAGAAGCATACATATATAGACACTTGTAGAATCAAGCCTCAAATAGTCAACCAATGTAATTACATTTTATCCTTAATTAAAATTATTTTATAATAATAATAATAATAATAATAATAATAATAATAATAATAATAATAATAATAACTTAATCGCATCAAATTATGATTCTAAGTATATAGTATTTATTCGATTATATTCAGTTCTATAGAATTTGACTTGCTATTAAAATTTTTACATAAGCTTATATAGGTCGCGATTGTAAGAATATTTTCAGATTTATAACACATCGTATATTAATTTATTCTCATTGTGTAATTGTGTGTCAAAGCATTTTTTTTTCTCGTTACGTTCTAAGAATGCAAACTTGTATAGATGGCGCGTGATATCATGCAGTTTATGGCATAACTAACGCAATACAATTCTTATCATTTGTTTGTGAGGCAATCCGTTATTTTGGTTAAGGTCTTCAATGTGAAAAACAGAAAATCAATCTCGTATTTTCGTTTTCTTTTTGCCTTCAAATATTTTCTTTCAAAAATATCATTTTGACTATTTGCCTAATAAATTTAAAGTATAAAAGTTTCATTTTTTCAGAAAAGTTAATTTAATTCGACAAAATTTTCCCAATTATTTTCGGAATGTTGAACTGCCATTATTTAGGTTACAATTGTCTAACATTAATCTCTAACGATTTTAAATTAATTCGCGAAGCAATTAATGTTAAATATGGAAATTGACTCGCAAGCTCTACACCTAGATTTCAATCCGTCCGATGAGTCACGATGACGCGGCTGCGGCATAAAGATATTGGTCTATTTCGATATAAGCATATAATGATCGCACTGTCAGTAAACTATCATTGCATCACAACGAAGACATCTACCGCAAGTCAGTACACCGTGACATATATCTATATCCGTATACTTCCAGATCGCACAATGGTATTTTATTGACATGGCCTGTCATTATGCCTACATTCGAATACACCAAATTTTATTTGGTGGCGCTGACGTCATTGTAAAACTTAAAAAATATTTAAAATAAACAATTAAATTAAGAACAAGTCCAGTGAATTTTGTCATTTCTGATACCATAAACTACCATTTAAATATATCAGATACACTAAATTAAGGTTTAGATCGTCATTCAAGTAATCTGAGGCAACTTCGGCACGTACGAAATTCGAAAATGAAACACCGCCACCGAGTTACAAGTTTTACGAAATTAAGAGTAATTTTATGAAAATCTATCGAGACGTTCGCGGCCGCTTTCAAAATAATGCTAATCCTCCCAATACTTTGATCTTGTCTGTATACGTACTTAGTATATTTAGTTATACACATCTTCGGATACTCATAAGAAAAACTTGAATAAACATTAAGAGAAATCCGATGATGGTCAAGAGCTTTCTACTGTCAAATAAATTGCGTGCTATAATCGTTAAAATCATAAAAATAACAGTGTAAAAGCCAGTGTGCTGCTATTCGCACCGGAAGCAGGCGTTATCGGCTTTCAATTAAATGTTATCTTATAGAAAATTTTTGAAACGACTCGTTCTTGTTTTATTTACATATATAGCACTTAATAAAATTATTTATTATATATATATAATGTAAAAACAAGCATCTCTCGTAACTGCGTTAAAAATAAATTATCTAATCGAAAAATTCAAATTTGTATATGCTTGACGAGTTAATTAGAGGAACTTAATGTTATATATAAATTTATAAATTATCACATTATATTCACGCGAGAAGAGTCACGTTTACCACGTATTTTAAATAATGTCATAAATTTAATTTGTTTTTTTTTTTTTTTAATATACATTATACGTATCATTCAACTATATTATTTTGTTTTAATCACGTCATGAATTTTTGTAATTATACGAAACTGTTTTTGAAATGATTTTTATTGCATTGAAATTTCACAGCTATATTATATTCATATAATATTAACGAAGAGTTAACATAATATACAGACATCCGCGCTAAGCATAATAGTTAAAAATGAAATTGTTCGTTCGGTTCTATAAAAAAAATTATTACAATAATTATTCTTTAATTACAATTAAAGAATAATCAAATAAAAAATTATCAGAATAAAAAAATATTGTATTAAAGCATTGAAAGGTAAATATCCCCGATAAATTGAGCATCCCTGTACAATAAAATTTCGTTTGTATCACGATCGTTAATGTTCCATTACTAGACCAACAGGCTTATAAAGTACATATACGAACGTATAATTGAGATTGCCGCTCATATCAATGTCCTTATATCTTGAATCTGTTCTACAATCGAGCGTTATCTGGAAAAAAAGCAATGTTTTAAGAGAGAAACGCTCGTACATACTGAGTAAGGAATTTTAATTGATTAGGTGATATATCCGTATATTACAAACGCTGAAATTTATTGTTTGTGGAAAATTCTTTGAGAAGTTTCTATTATAAATATATTTGACGTAAAAATTATTTACACCCCTTTCATTTTGCAAAAATTATAATATGGTAGATATTAAAAAAAAAGATAAAAAAGTGTTTTTTTTTTTAATCGATTTGAGCAAATAAAAAACATTAACGTACTGAATCTTAAATCGTTCGATTTTCCTGCTTCGAAATAAAATCAATCTCCGATATTTCATCAACAGAGCCGCGCGCGCGCGCGCGTGTGTACACGCGCCAATACACTAATCGAGAACCCGTGTGCTATGATTCACCACACTACCTTAATCATTCATAGATTCCAAAAAAAAAGAAACTTAAATAAACGAGCCGAAAGATTATCTATCGATATACGTATATTTTTTTGGAATGTGCATATTTTAGTTAGGACTCGTACTTTTTTTTCCATCGACATTTATAATATATTGAAGCTCGAAGTAAGAAAAAAAGAGTTTTTTTTTTTTACTTTAATTGAAAAATAGATTTTTTTTCTGCGTCCAATGTGAGCGTGTCATGGATAAGCAGCCCTCAAAGAACAACGCGGGACGATACTCGCACGGCTTTATGATTAAACTGACGTCATAGCGTAATAGACGCACTTATGAAATGCATATTCAATAGTCGCGTTTCCTTCGCACTCTGTTTCAACTTAATGGCAGACGTCGGTATCTTTTCCTGTCTCTCACTCTCTCTCTCTCTCTCTCTCTCTCCCCCTCTCTCCCTATCCTTTTATCACTTCCCGGGGCCACGTCCAAGCGAGTCGCGCTCGCGTTCCGGCTGCGCGTATCGGGTATGAAAATGCAGTAGCAGCAGAAGCAGCAGCAGCAGCCGCCGCGCCGCCGCCGCGGATCCCTCGGAAAGGCTTAATCTTTTTCCTTTTTTTGTCGCTCGCTCCCCCCCCCCCCGATGCTTTGAGGCGGTGCAGCGAGAGAGGGAAAAGTGCGCCGGGGAGGTCGGCTGACTCTCTGGCAGAGGCGAGAAAAGAGAATATAAGTGCCGAGGGTAAAACGCGCGAGTGTCTGGGCATATCTCTTCGTCTCTCTCTTTCCTTTATATATATATATATATAAGAGCCGGGGTAGTAGAAAGCTGTTGTTGCCTGCGCGCGGGTTCGCTTTTATTCGCTCCTCGGTCGGTTCGAGCTATGAGCTTTACTCTTACAGAGCTTGCAACTTTGTTCTTTTGTTTTCCTTTTTGTTGTTATTATTATTATTATTTTTTAATTTGACTCGAGTAACTTATTTAATCCAAAAGCTGAATTTTAAGCAAATTATTTCTCCAGTGCGTTACATATACACGAAAAAATTGCGCGTGATTCATCATTACCGCAAGTATAATGTGAGAGCGCAGTCTAAAATGAAAGATTGTATCGTTACCCGTGGCTTTTTAAAACTTTCGAAAATTATTTTTCCACCCGGTTTTTAGCTCAAGAATTAATCGGGATTTTTAATGTAACAACGACAATTACATAGATATATACTGTACGGAGAGAGAGATGGAGAGATTGATTGAATTATTTATTGAAGCCACGGGGTAAAATCCTAACTGGCTCTTACGAAACAATAAAACATATCTATTTATAAAGGTTGCGCATTTTTTACAAAGTGACCGTCCACTTGAAAAGCGCGCACGCCTCGGCGCACGCACTTACTAATAAAAACCGATTTTAATTAATTGAAGTGACAATTCGAATAATATTATCGGCACTATGCTCGCGCGCGCGAAGATAATAAAGAAGAAAAAAAAAACAATACAATATGTACACTTGAAAACGCTGCACGGCTCGAAATAAACGATAAGATTTGACCGATACAATTCTTCGTTTCGCGCGCGCTCGTATTGTATCCCATTCGTCATTGTCGTCGACGTTCAATGTACAGCGCACTAAGCAGAAGTTCGCTGAAGTCCGGGATATTCTCGACGATGAATTCGGGAGTAGGCGCGGGTTCAATCGGTTCGGCGGTGTCGATCGTAAAAGAGGATTTTCAGGCCACCGTGCGTGGAGTAGAATAAAATCACGAGTATACGGACTGACTCCTTGGGGATCTTCGAACGATCGGGCTTAATGAAATTTTGTAAGAAAATGAAAAACGAGAAGTCAAATATTCAGGGGAACTTGGACGGCATACGGTGGAATGTAAGAGTCGTAATTAAATATCCCCTTCTCTTTACAGCTGAAAGCAAGCCAATTGAGATTGATTGTAGAGAGTGAGAGAGAGAGAGAGGGGGGGGGAAAGAGAGAGAGATAGAGAATGAGCGGGGGGGGGATGCGTGAGAGAGAATGTTTAGTGCTTTTTTTTTCCACCGGAAGCTTGAAAATAAACTAGATTCCATGCGCCTTATCCGCAAATGGAAGTCGTAGGTATGCGAGGTGCAAAAAATACCGATGTCGTTACGTGTCTTCGTCTCTACATAGTAGACATTCAATAATACTTTTGGCTTTTGCTTTTATTTCAAATGCTCAATTCTCCCGGAGAATTTGAAATATATACTATATATATATATATATATATATATATATATATATATATGTTTATATATGTTTGTATGTAGTAATGCATGCATGTAGGAATTTATAGGACGCTCGTGAGTCATGCGGCGTGTAAATAATTTAAATTGCTGCTTCTAATTGGGTAGTATATAGTTAATGCTATATATATATATATATATATATATATATATATATATATATATATATATATACGTTGACAAAATAATAATCTAACTTTTATTATTGTAGATCAAGTCTTCATTTGCATTAGAAAAAAAACGTTCGTTGCCAAATGTTCATGTGATTCATGAGAAACTGACTGAATTTAGCGGAAACGTTAAGCTTCAGTTACATATAGTCTTACTAAAATATCACGAAGCACGTGCATTAATAATAATGAAATTAAATAAAGGAAATATTTCAGCGATAATATGTGAAACTTTTATTCAGCTTATGAATTTTCTAGCAGTAGCTGGGATAAAACATTTCATTTGCTGATGTTCGAAGTATGATTGGTCGCATTCGGTCGGAGGCGATTTTTAACCGTTACATTACATTCCTCATTCATCAAATTTGGTTATTATAACGAATATCTGCAATCTGTACTTCTCACCTCAGCAATGCATTTTAAAAAGAGTTCACTGATATTATAATAATGATAATATTTTCTTCAAGCTCATAAAACTTGTGTATAAGTATATATATATATATATATATATATATATATATATATATATATACACTTGCATCTATATGTATAGTTATATCTTCTTATATTATATCGCGCGAATAATAACGGTTCGCAGAAAAGTATCCCGTTTTAATGCCTCGAATTCAACAACTGTGTTGGCAGTTATACGCGTTAATTAGCCGGTTATCCTAATTACCGTAATTGTAACATTAAACGGAATCAATCACACACATACACACGCGCGCGCAAATACAGACACTCACGTACACCAGATATATAGGCGAGCCGTTTTCACTTTTCCAGCTTTAATTGCCCATCCGGTGTATAAATTTGCATATATGTATAAGCCGCGTGTTTTCTCGATCTCTCGAAAGTGACTCCTTTCTTCTTCTTCTTCTTCTTCTTCTTCGTCTTCTTTCATTTTTAAAGATTAACTTTCGAAAAAGCGACGGCGAAGAGGGACGTAGGAGACGCGCTCGGCGGTACGAATCAAATCGTGGAAATCGTTCTCGCGAACATTCGCATGTGTATATGTACGTAAGGGTATGTATGGATTTTTAGTATATGGGGTTCGATGTGTTTATTGGATTTATGTACATGATTTTTCTGATTTTTTTCCCTTATCAGGCTGTCTCTGTTCGCGGAGAAATATATATATATATATATACACCAAAATTTAGAAGGGATTAGACCTCAGTTATACATCGCGACTGTAACATTTTTTGCTCTTCTCTGCTTATTCAGACCCTGATAAATACAGTTATTTGGCGTCTAATTATGAAGAACATAATAGTAACTGGTATTTCGGTATAGTTTCAGTAAACGTGAATACATTTATTTCAGTTACCAAAAAATTTATGTTCAGAGTCTAAATAAAGCTTATTTATAATTGTATCTTTGAAGCAATTTCTAGCAGTGTATGCAAATATATACGTACATTATTGATATATATATACATGTATTTTTATTTCATTTTTTTTCAGTTCGCATTAAATTTTACTGATGCATAGCTGAAAAACTTTTTTTCGCAGTTATATATATATTTGCCAGTCATTCTTTTTCAGCTGTACGTTTAGTCACCTTTAGTCAGAAATTTTTAATATTGCATGTTTTAAAAAGCAATCAGTCGAAGAACGTCGAATATGCTTGAAGATTTAAAAGTTTTCCTGGAAAAAAAATATATATTATAATTTTCTCTCTACATGGCCATTCGAGGAGATTGATAAAATAATTTTCCTTTCTACCATATGTGCGCACACATATACATACACATCGCATTAAAAACTTTTCAATTTGCTTCGAAATAACTGCCCAAGTCGCGGGAATATATATTTTTATTTCAAGGATCCCGCGCGTTAATTTAGCTTTCTATAATAAGTAGAATGCATTTTGCCGATGCTGAGTCAGCCAGCCTGCGCGGATGAAAGAAGAGGGAGAAGAAGAAGAAAAAGAAGAAGAAGAAGAAGAAGAAGAAAAAAGGAAGATGAAAAAGACGGAAAGAGAGCGAGCGAACGACCGGCGTAAAACCTTCGGTTTACCGAGCCGCTAAACGTCCAATTTGACGAAGGAAATTTATTTTGCAAATATAGGCGCGCGACGCCTCCTCCTCCTTCTCCCCCTTCCCTTCCTCATCCTCGTCTTCATCATCATCATCATCATCCTCGCCGCGTCTCTAGTAATGGAAATTTAAAGTAAAAGCGCAACATTTAACTCGATTTCTTATGCTACTTCCATTATATTATATGGAAGTAAGGAGGTCGCGCAGAAATCTCAAAGCCCCGACCGTAGACTATGTACTATTTCGAAAATATCCTGTCGATCCGTCCGCGTTCCCATTTGCGTAGCAGGCGCGATTTTTCGAAATATCTCCCCCCCCCTCTCTCTCTCCGGAACTGTCACTGTAAATTCGCTTTAAAAACCCATGGAAGCGAAGAGCTTTTCTACAGATCGCTGGCTTTAGTCACTTAATTTGCCGCTCGGTCGGTGAAACCACGTCGCCATATTGCTTTCGCGACCTAGTCGGAGCAGAAATTCTATTCGAGATTACCCGAGCTTACAAGTCACGGGCACGGGACAGGCCGCTGTTTTGCATTTTTAATGGGGCGAATAAGACCAGGGCTGTGAATAAGGCCTGAGCAGATCGACAGAGACGAGTTACAGCGCCTCCTACAATAAATGATGAACTAAAATAAGCACGAATATGGCCGATTAGGTTGTGTCACCTTATAATTCATGTTTCTAACATATTTACTCTCGACAACCCATGGCAGGAGATTGAAAACTCACTTTTACGGAGTATAATGTCGCAATTGGGCCATTCCCTCAAGGCAGTGGATCAGTATTTTTGTCAAGGATGATTTTTCACGATCCTTTCACGAGAGCGAACGAATCGCAATCTAAAACGTGAAAATTAACATTTGTATTTTATACAAGAATGAAAACAAATGTTCTTACGTACAGTAATATAGTAAAAAATTAAACAAAATTTTTAAACCATCTTATCATCACGGATAAATTCAACGACTCTTTACGATGTAGTCTAACATTATTGAATCTTTAAAGAATTAAAAAAGTTAAATTTATAGGTCATTCTTCAAGGTGCGAATTGACTAATTTTTCACGGTTACTCTTTTTAGGCGTGAAATTTTGTTTAAGTCGCGTTTCTATGTTTTTGGTCTAACCTATAAACGAACTTAAGAAGTATTACACTAGATAGTGCACTTTTTAGATGCATCGTGAAAGCATTCGCGAAATATTTCGAGAATTAATATAACGGGATAGTTTTGTGAAATGATTTCTGAATTTTTAGTTATTGATATTAGAACGATTAGTAAAGAAACCTAGCTGAAAGGATTTACTAAAGGGACACATGAATTATTTCCGAAAGGATTTCATGGAAGATTTCCGAAAGAATTTTAATAGTTATTCTTTTAGAATATTTTTTAGAAGGAAACTTGATTTTTCAAGGAACGATTGATAAGGACAGATAGTTCTTTTTAAAAATTCTTCTTAATTTCTATTTTAAGATCAGCCTTGTCCTTTTTCCAAAAGCTTTTAGCAAAAGGACTTAGCAGGAAATTTATCTAGTAATATTTCGTAATCTTTTCACCGATGACTTTCCAAAATAACTTAAGAATCTTTTTAAAAACGACATTGGACTGGATTTTGAAATGAATCCACAGACTTTTCGACGGAGATTCTTTCAAGTTTCATTTTGAAAAGTAGCCTCGTATCCTTGCGGAAAGACGACATTGAAAGAATCGTGATAAAATACTACGATAATCCCTCGTGTATAAAAGGCAAACTGATCATATGGGAACCTTTTCGGATCCTGATGCTGGTTTGATTTTCAAAAGGTTCCTTAATCCCATCTTCAAATCCTTTCGTGCCCTGTGGATTATGCCTTAAAGTTGCTAATCGCGCCTGACGTACAGAAACCCAATTCACACACGTGCGCACACAAAGAGAGGGAGAGAGAGAGAGAGAGAGAGAGAGAGAGAGAGAGAGAGAGAGAGAGAGAGGAGGTCAATAGATTTCTTATGCTCTGTATAATATATTTTGCAGTATTCAGAGTGGCGCATTTCCGCGCACGCGGGGCCTGAGACACGCTTAGGATACGCTGGCTGGAGCAAATATAACATTATATATATATATATATATATATATATATATATATATATATATATATACTTGTAACTCGTGCAGAGCGAACACGGAGCGCGCGCCGCGACGTGACTGGGCATAAAAACAAAAAGGTTAATATCCTGAATGCGGCCAAAGCAAGCGACGCGCTTGGGCACTGGGAGGGAAGGAAATTTCCTTGGCTATGTATATGTATATATGTCGCACGGAGACGGCCTTGAAAGTTTGAGCGTTTTATATATATATATATATATTAGAAGCCGTGGCGGTCAGCGTTCCTCGCGACGATGTGCCGCGGTCTTTGAGGCGCGGGCGGCGCGGTGGAGGCACTGACGCGAGGCGAAAGCGCAGTTGGTGCATCGTATTATAACGCGGGCTGCGCGTATTATACATGTATTACCGCGCGGGACGATTCGTTCGTTTGTTGACTTTTCCTCCCCGTATTTCTTCAGCCTTGGGAACGAAACGAAGAAAGGAGAGAGAAAAATGAAGAAGAAAAAAGTGTAGAAAAGAACAAACGGAGACTCGGTACAAAGCGGGGCAAACGAAATATGCGCGCATGCGTAAAGATTATAATAAAAGACGCGACGCTTGGTTAAAAGGAAGGACGCGCGCGCGCGCTAAGCTCTTGCCTGGCGGGGGAGAGGGTCGAAAGAAAATCATGGCAGCGGGTGCATATCTCTTCCCCCCCCCCTCGTAGGTATATGCAGGTTAAGTACGTGTTGTTTTTCTCTCCTCTCCCGTATCGTTTTAAGCCTTTAAATTATATGTATGTGTCTGTATATATATATATATATATATATATATATATATATATATATATATATATATATATATATGACTACGAACGTTTTGTCGCAAAAGGAGGAGCGTGCAGTTCGCACATATATATACATTATAAATTATTGCCCCGTTGCTCCAGTGCGCGCTGAAACTAATATGTACGGCGACCGTTTCAATTTCCCTTTCTCTTTCACTCTTACCTTTTCACCGCCTCTTCCTTCCTTTTTTCCGTTCTCATGACACACGCGCGCGCGCGCGCATATATGTATTCGTATATAATTATATATTTCTGATGACCACTATATATATATATATATATATATATATATATATATATATATATATAATATATATATATACACAGTTTTACGCGCCGCTTTCAAAGGCCAACAAAAAAAAAAACCCGCGGCATGCCGCGTACATTATATTACATAGTTCACCTTTTTGTTAGAACGTGCATCAGCGGTGCGAGGGAGGGGGCAGGGGAACAAAACAACGAGTCCATTTTGCAGTGGGGGTGGGATGGAGGCTTTGTATATAATATATTTGACGGTAAATTCATGGTAAATACTTATGTGCGAATGCAAATTTAAGTCGACGTTTATTACAGCAGGGCGTGCATCGCGCTCTATTTATCGATGCAGAATACATAGTTTAGGATTCTCTCTTTTTTTGTTGTTGCAGTGTTTGGTTTTTTTTTTTTTTGTTTTAATGAAATTTATAAGATCTAACGAATATTACTGTCACTTTTATAGATATAGCTCTCAGCATTAACGTTATGTTATTAATATATAAATATTATTGGAGACATCTTGTTAATTGATGATTTGTGAAAGCAATAAAAGCTACCGTAGGATAATGATGATAATTTTAATGGCCTTCATTCGAAACAGTCGAGTTACAATTATTAAAAGAAATTTTTTGTCTTATTAACTTGATATAATTATATGCTCGACTGAACTTTCTAGAAACTATCGTTAATATAACGTTAATCCAACAAATATGATCGATAATGATCTGTGGCAGTAAATCTTAGTTCTATATGATTGATTTACCATTGCATATGTATAATTCACAGTATATATTTATAAGCTCAAGTTCGAAATAAATCTCTGCTTCCCTTTGAAAACACGTCCACCCCTTAATCCGCCCCTCTCCGCGCTTATATATATATATATATATATATATATATATATATATATATATATATATATGTAAGTCGCTATAAAAATCCCTCGCCTCCAATTATGTCACAGGGGGCCTTGGCGCTTCGTCCCAACCCCCTTTCCTCCCATCTCGTCTTCCCCGCGACTTTTTATTTTTGCCCACGCAGCGCGCGCAATTAAAACCGATCCACTTAACTCTTTCGCTCTCTCCTCGCGATTCGATTCGCGAGAGTATCTCTTCTCCCCCACCCCCATCCCCCACTTCTTTCAGGTTGCTTTCTCCGCGCGCGCACGCGACGAGCTCGATTTCCGCTTGACTTTACGGCGCGATTGATGCGAAAATTCAAAGAGCTACACACACACACACACACACACACCCGCTCGCGCGCTCGCGCACGCACAGACGTTGGATTTTCGTCGTGCGCATTTAACGTGTGTGCGAGAGAATCGAATGCTTAGATTGGGCGGGGGAGGTAAGCCGGATTCACGTACTGCTTTTTTACGTCATATTTTCTTTTGTTTTTCCGGTCGTCTGTCTTGCAATAATAATTTGATGGCAAGAGTTATTTTTATTTCTCGCGCGAATACGATCGCTGCACTTTTTAATAAAAAAAGTGTAATAAAATTTTTTTGAATAATTTGCGCATTGTTTAAATAACTTGCTTTGCAAACGGTCCAATTTCATCGTTTTGTCGTAAAAAAAGAGTTTTTTATACCCATCCAGGAGACTTGTTTAAAGTAGTTAAGTAAAAAAAAATTCACATATGCATGTGCAAAGTTGAAAATTTGCATTCATTATACCGTTATAATGTTGAAATAAAATTGAACAATATTTGTTTTGAAAATTATTTACTACATTGTTTGTTAACTATAGAAAATAGTTTCAATGCGTGCTTCTAAGATTTGTTTATTTTTTTCGTTTTTTTTTTTTTATTGAGTCGCTGCTACATTGCCACCGAGTATGCAGGGTTTTCAGTTTTGATCAGTCCGTGAAAATATTTTCGAAATTATTATAGATGGAAAATTAATAATCGAAATTATTCAGAAGGGCTAAAGACGTGGTGAACTTGATCGTGATCTTTAAGATAAGGATCAAGGTCATCTGAAGATGAACTTCGTTTTTAAACGGAATTTTCTATTTGTGACGCGGGTGTCTGAAAAATGAGAAAATTTTACATAAAAAATATGGAATACAACTGTCTCGAAAAGGGTTTACATTTTAACAGTTACATGTGTTTGCACTTCAGTTGATTAATAAGCTTAACTGAATGACAGTTTAAACTTGGTGCACAGGCGTCGATCGAGATAACCTGTGATAACGCAATGCAATTCAATTAATCTTCCATCAACCGTAACCAAAAGGATTACGCATTTTTGGACATACGTGAATTTGACATTTTTTATATAAAATACTTCCTCTCTCTTTCAAGGAATTTGGGGTCAGTAATATGGGTCTCGCATTTGCAAAAACAACATTTACCTTAAAGTAATTAATGGCTATGATAAAGGTCACCACGAGTTATCCCTATAAAACTTTAAAACTTTATTGAATATTTTTTTGCCACTTGCAGTACTTTAGTACTTTAAAATATTTTCCTGGGGAACTAATATAATAATAATAATGTGCTCATAAAAATATAATAACAATACTAATATAATTATAATGGGACACCATGTGTACTATTATGCACTTTGCTTTCAACCGAAGCAGCGCCTCGTTGACGTAATGGACTACATATTTATTAAAACATGTCGTATTTCAACGAACCTGTATGAAAATAAGGCGGTCAAAATAAGGGTTGTCCTGAAAAGTTAACGGGGATTTCTCTGGATGACCTAGAATTTAACATTGAACATCGCCTCGGAAGCTTTTTTTCATGGTCAACTTTGGGTTTTATGATAATTCGTAATTTTGACGACGGATTCGAACCTAGATTCAAAGGGAGCAAGTAAAATTTCAAGCAAAAAAAGTTGAATTGCACTTATACAGTTGCACTTATAAATGTTTAGTTTTGATAGAATCGTTATTGTAAATCGAAATTCACGAAGTTCACCGGTTGACGGCGGAAACATTAAAATGAACATACCTATGTATATTCGTTGAATTCCGGTTGACTCTTTCAACGGAATTCAGAATTCTAGGCTAAAATGTTAAAAATCCACGTCTCATGGCATAATTAAGCGAACGAGCGTTTCTGTCATAAATTCTTGCGCACAATCTCTCCCAGGATCGATATATAATCTACAATATCGCATGTGTATACACCTTCTGTCGCGCATTTCGAATAACAGCCATTTATCATTGGACGGGCATCGAGAGCTATGTAGAAAGTAGGTAATCTGCGCCTCGTGTTAAAAAGCCAGATAAATAAATTTTACTTACCTCCCTTTCTCTCGTTCTCACTCTCTCTCTCTCTCTCTCTCTCTCTCTCTCTCTCTCTCTCTCTCTCTGTCGTTTATAAACAATGTGTTCCTGACGCGCTTGTCCAAGGCGAGGGATAATTCATCATCGCCGCAACGCCACGGGATATTTCCGCGTTAAAAGAGACCTCGCGCGTCTGGATGTTGCGCCGTGCTTTCCACTCGCACGTGCACACACACAGTTTCGTCTTGCGTACATTGACTGGTGCGAAAAGAAGAGGAAAAAAGAGGCATTCTCTCGCGCGGATTTTCATAAGTTTTTTTTCCCTTTAGGCACGGAATCTATATATATATACAATGCGCTATTTGGATTGACTTTCCTCCCCAGTGTCGCTGTGACGCGTTGTAAGCCGAATCATTAGAGCGTCGCGAGTGGAGTCGCAATTAACGCTCAGCTGGCCAATTAAACTCCCCTTTGTGTGACTGTAAGGGAGGGGGTGGGCTCTTTCTTGTACATACGCAGCTGATGGTTGGAGCAGTTTTAAAGTCACGTTTTTACGTATATATATAGATATATACAGATGCTAGAAGCCCTTTTAGCCGACTTCATCAGCGCCTCTCCCGGTTTCTATATATGCGCTGCAATTCGAGTATTTTATACTGCCGGCAGGTGTCGCTAATTGATGGGCTGGGGTTAGGTGGATGATGAAGGGTGGAGGGATTTGCTATATTGGATCTTTTACAATCACGCGAAATTCGATTTGTGCAGCGACGATATTAAAGAATTGCTACCAGAGGCGTTTGAAATCATTTTTGACGTTTGAGCTTTGTCGTTCAATTAGTACAATAGTACTGAGAGATAGAATTGCAGATTAATAAAATATTTTTCATCATATTAATAAAATATTTTTTTTCTATAAAAAAATATAGTTGCTCAGAATAAGAATGAATTTTTATATCAGTACGACACTTTCTTCGATTTGATATTTTTAAGCTTCAAGCGAGCCATCTGCGATTAGGTAACTGGGCTCAGACTTCTGTAATTAGCATAGGAAGGGTGTAATTCATTTCAATGATATCTGCAAACTCGTCAGTATAATGCCGTACAGTTCATGTCTGCCATAACCTCTGCTATGCTATATAGATCTATTCACGAATTCAGATTTTTGTCAATCGCATGTAACCATTTACTATTGTGGCCACCTAGCGGTTGTGCCGGACAAACCAACGACTCATTTTATTTGCCAATAAATATCTCTTTGAATTTGAAACTTAAGTGACTATATGATATTACACTCTAAAAACTTATTTCACCCTCACTAACGAATCATTTTGTAATCAAATAACATCACCTAAAATTATTAAACATCGAAATTGAAATCATTCTGTGAAAAAAATCGTATAAAATAATATTTGTAGCTATTTAAAATATTTTTCTATCTTGTTCAAGTCATTTGATCTCAAACAAATAATTAAATACCGTAACGCGTGTACAATGTATTGGAAATCATACGAAAGCTTCGAATTATTTTGACCTTTATTTTTGTAAGTGAATAGATCCTCGGCGTGACGCCAGCCTTTAAGACATGTAAGTACTGTACAAAACTTATGGAGAGCCTATCGTGATTTTTCCTCCTCATTTGAATAAGTATCTCTATTTTTACATAAGGATCCATTTATCTGGAGAAAATAATTTATTATTAAGAAAGTTTCACGAATCGGCAAATTCGAGAGACCGTTAATTTATTCGAAGTATATTTCAAAATAGCCATCGTTGGAGCTTTTTTCGATTTCATAAAATGTAAGTAAAATATGTCCGACGACTTCCAATATCAATTACATCGGTCTGCGTAATTATGTTTCATCTCACGCATACATGATAAGCGAAAACTTATTGATTATTTATAAAAGAAAGAAAGTGTAACAGTGATATATGATTTCCAAAAATTTGTGCTCGAATAAAGAAAGAAATTTCTTAAAAAATTAAAAATAATAAAAACTAATAACACATTTTGCGATTGAATTTTTTTTAAGAACGGTTTTTTCTAATTTTTATATATATTTTTGACACGTTTAAAATCTTATTAATATCCTAGTGATGATGTTTAAATTTTAGATCATCGCACAGTTTGTCGTATTTCCTTTGTTTGAAAATGAATGGAGTGCTAATTCTTTGTATTAATCTGATGGCTTAACGAATTTCTTTCAAAAATCGTAGACTGAACTAAAAAGTATCTATAAGTATAAAAATATCTTAGAATTCTTTGAACAATACTCCTCTCACAAAGTGGTTAAATTTTTCAATAACGTTCTTCGAAATATCAATTCTGTCCATTTTCGAAGAAAAAGAAAATTTTTAACGAATCGTCCTGAAAAAAATACGGTATTCCTTGGCTAATCGTCAGATATTTTGTTCTTGTACGAAATTTTTCTGTAAGCTTAAAATATTGAACCTTTTTTTGAGACAATTTTCACCAAAACTATTAAAAATAGTACTCTCAACAATGTAGACAACAGCGAAACAGGATTATTTGGTTGCTATCGATCATGTCTAGATAATCATTGAAATTATTAGACTTCGAATTTGTGCTCTGTGGACTTCAATGGACCGAGACACTTTAATGACCTTCCTGCGCGCGTATACGACAGGTGCGGAGGCAAAGTGTCCTTCCTAAACGGCAATCCACATTACTCCTTAATTCCAATTCAATTTGGAGGTGGATTCCTAGTTGGTTACTTTTTCTTTTTTACTGGTTTTTTTTTTTTATATTTCAACAATTCCCAAGATCGACATTCTTCTCATCTCTATTCATGTAGGCAATATACGAAAAGTTTAAATTTCAAAATATATGTGTATACGTCAAAGTCTGCTGGATATTACGTTCTATTTATATGCTTATAATTGAGTGTTTAAGTCATGATTAACCGAACCATTACACAGTGATTGTTGGTATCAATATCAATAACAATTCCCAGCTATAGTCGATTCCAATTCAAATATAACTTTTGAAAATCCAAAATCGCGAGCGCTTATATATATATATATATATATATATATATATATATATATATATATATATAAAATGTATACACAGAACGAAAATTCGCTCGCGCCGCGGGAAACGAGCTCAAGGAATTCGCGCGTGCGTGCGTGCGTGTGCGCGCGCGCGCGTTTGAAAAAAGACGCCACGCACTCCGAGCCTGGACGGCGACAAGGGGGGGGGCGGGAGGTACTCCGACGACGTCTTTGGCCCGCTGCCCATCAACGGCGGGTAGCTCCATACCAGACGGAGAAGCCAAAAAGAGGAGCGGCGGGGCGGGGGGGGGGGGCAGATATCCGCCGATGCCGCTCCCGCATCAGCCCCCGACACATTTTTCCTCTCTCGCCCTCTCTTCCCTCCCTCGTGTTAATGTTTTCTTTTTGCACTTCCAACGGCTTAGGAATTTTCGAGGTTCCCCAATGTGCGATATACGCTCCGTCTGCTCTGTTTGTTTGACTCGATTAACGAAAGTCTGCGTACATGTGTGTGCGGTCGTCCTCTTTCCCTTATTTTTCTTTTATTTATAAGTATATATATATATATATATATATATATATATATATATATATATATATAATGCAGACAAACATTCGCGATGTCTGGATCGAGCGGGAGAATTTTGTATTATATTAAGAACTTCTGGTTATGTACGAAGTATGGAGATAAAGGCAAGTAGTATAATGTTAAATTCAAGAATCGAATTACAGCCAAATAAGTTCAAGAGTTTATCTGTTTGTGTATATATATATATATATATATATATATATATATATATATATATACACAGCTCATAGTTAATAAATTAATATATCTAAACTTAAATTTACAATTTAGAATTTGCACAAGTATTGCTAGCATAAATAATTCAATCAATAAGGCGAGTTATAGATATGCCATGCGGATACCAATAATATTTTCTAAATGCAATTTTCTATTCTCATATACGGTTTACTGACTTAATATTGCATGAGACTAAGTTCCATAAACTTCTTAATCTATATGTAGAAGAAAAGAGGAAAAAATATATATGTATAAATATACATATACATACATAATAAGCACGAATGGAAATAGTTTTTGCTTAAAAAAAAGAAAGCTTTATATAATTGGGTTAACTGATGAAGTCACGAAAATTCCATTTCGAAAATTAGAATAGGTATATTCGCTAAAAGCTAGTATAAGGTCGGTGTAGATTATGTAGACAGGGCGAGATGATAAGTTAAAACGGTGGATGAATGAATGTTAGCGAGTAAAAGGGTCGAGGAAAAATAGGATGGGCTAGGTAGGATAAATGAGGCGCATCTCTAATGAATGCTCTTAAGGAGGAAGGAAGGAGAGAGAGAGAGAGAGAGAGAGAGAGAGAGAGATAGATAGTGAAAAAAAGATAGGGGAAGGAAATGAGAAAGATGAAAGAAAGAATGAAGAAGATTAAGCTGATGGCATTGATTCGGATTGAATGTATTTGCGAGTGCGCATGCAACGATACTTTTTTATGGATGGCTGGTAAGGATGAAACTATAGTATAGTTGTAATGTAAAGAAATGTGATGTAAGCACGTAAGTATAGATACAATTATGCCTAAAACGATATAAGAAGCATTTGTTACGCATATAATATCTTACGTTTGCTGTACCAAATATTAATTTCTCGGCCAATTTTATTGAAAGTAATCTTGAAGAAACAATAAACAAAGTATTCAAAATGCTCGAGAGATGTTCTGTCCCGTTACACTCGGCGTCTGGAATTACTTTTGACGTGGATCATATGTGTACAGGTGGACTGCACGATCATATTGAAGCTCAAACAGTTTTTTTTCTCAGATTTTATTATATATACACACTAATAAAAATGTCTGTTATCAAGTAAATATTTTCTTGCTTTGTGCCAAGTGAATTCTTTTCTTAAATTGGGAAAGTATCTCCTTAAATAAAGGAAGCATTTACTTGATGCAAAAAGAGTCCATATTGATCTAAACGACGTCGCTCGCCACGTCGTCTTAAATCTAGTGAGTTATTTAATTTTGATACAAAACAAGTAAATATTTACTTGTTATCAGAAAGTTTTTTTTCAACGTAGGTTAACATTTGTATATTTTATACATTTTTTGACTTGCAATGCTTTCTCCTTAACCAGTTTGCAAATAGGAAAGTTTATTTAAGCTATATTTTAGATTTGTACAAGAGATTCAGGGCTTATGATACCATATATAAATTTTAAATACCAAAATATAAATTTTATAAGTTGATTTTAGAAAATTATATGCAATTGGTAGATTTTATAAGACAGTTTACATCTCAATTTATACATTAATGTGTTTTTTTGACATCCATCTATTTTTCTAATATTTTCGCTATTAAAACGCGTTTTCACCAAGTACAAAATTCTACAGTCTTGAATGAGACTTTTATATTATAAATTTTTCGTTGAATTATGTTAAATGTCACTTTCGAATCATTAAATCATATATATCAGCTTTACTTTGCATTCGATATCTCAATGTTATTCCAATGCTATAAAAATTCGAATACACATGTAATATAAATAATGCTCCAATTTTAATTGATTTTTAATTGCATTATAGTGTTACAATTGTTACACTATATAAATTTTAATAAATGTTTCTTCTATTAGATTTTATTATGATGGATGGAGTTAAGGAAACGATCAAATTTCTGAATTTTTCTTGGTGAAATTATACAATTATTTCTAATTATTGAATATTACAAACAAGTTATATATATTTATTAAAATTATTTTAGAACGCTAGTTATTCGATACAACTGCTGTTTCTCCTCTTATTGCAATAATCCCGATGGCGTAAAACTTTTCATTAATTATTTCATGCGTTTGGCACTTCAAGTATATTATCTTATTATCTACGTACAGGTAGTGCTTGAGTGGCAAAAAAATAGCTTTCATACATTGAACTTTTGTTTTCAGAATAGAACTGATATCCAAAAATCGCAGCTAGTCCACAATTTTTCTAAACTTTTTTCTTTTGTAATTTTAAAAAAAAACAATGACCTTCTTCTGTACTTTAAAAATTTTTATACCTATTACAAGTGTGCAAGATATATATATATATATATATATATATATACACAGGTACAAAAAAATCAGACATCGATCTCGTAACAGAGAGAGAGGGAGAGAGGGGGGAGTGGTAGAGACTATAAGAATTCGCGGAACTGTCGAAAGCCTTTGCTAAATCCAGCAGTGCGAAATAATAATTGTTAAACGCCTGCGCGTATATAATAACCGGCAAATCTGCAATATCTTTCTTTTTTTTTTCTCACTGCATAACACGTGCGCGCGTTACATTATTCATGCGAAAATGCGAGGGATCTCGTGCAGAGCAATTTATGAATGTAAAACCCGCCGGCACGCGCTACTACATAGCGCTCGCCCGTTATTTCTCTCTCTCTCTCTCTCTCTCTCTTCTTTCTCTTTGGCAACTTTCACACGCGGCCCAAAAATTCAATTAGAGATAATTTCCCATATGATGACACAATAGCGAATTTCTGATTTTCTCGACTTCTCCTCTCGCTTGATTATTTCATACGTAAAAAGTAAGAGCGAATAAGGACAAGTCGTATGCATAATTTATGTATTAAGTTTCACACTAATCCAAATGAAATTATTCACGAAAGTAAAAGTTTTATAGTCCGCTCGTATATTCAGCTCTGAATAAATTAATTAAATATTAATATATATACGTTTAATTTACCATACAGTACTATATTGCAATTAATTAAAAATTATTCACATAATAGAAGTTGTACATAACTGAACAAGTGCATAATTATCTAACTTTCAATATATGATATTCTTAAGCTAGTTGTATCTTTTATATTATTGATAATCAATAGAATTATTATTTTTTTCTTTTATTTTGAATCGATAAATCAGTGTTCCATGACAAATTAAGATGTCGTTATATAAACATTTTCAATACTACAGACACGTGCGGTAAATTATCGTAATTATACGTATACCTTTGTTCATTTAAAAACAATTTTTTGTTTCATTTTTTTTTTTTTTTTTATATAAGCAAGAACAAAAAAATTCAGCTGCTCCTATCCATTGTGTAGTACAATGGTAATGCCAAGAAATATATCGTGCGATACTTATGTTTTACGCGTGTGAATTAATAGACGTTTGGTGAAAATTATATCTATGTGAAACTGCAATTTTTTTGGTAACATAATCATCATTGAGCTCGAACCTATCGATTCAGTGTGATTCCAGGTTTTACTTGCGCCATAGGCAGAGAAAAAAGAACCTTTATTCAACTGTATAATACTAGCTTGTAGTATTCAAATAACATCTTGCGATAAATCGAAACAGGAAAAAGTCACACGGTGCCAAATTTGGGAGAAAAGTAAATCGTACATCTCAATTCACGATGCGCATTATTGTCCTCTCGTGCGAGACAGCTCTCCGATCATGCTCGATTATACCTTCCGATTATACATCTTGCAAAAATACCCTCGGCAAAGGAAAAAACAAAACGAAAAAAACAAAAAAAACACGAGAACAGCGATGTCCATCCGTCGTTTTCGCCGATGCAATCGTTCTCCTCCCCCCCTCCCCCCTCCTGCCCGCCGTTTTTTCGGCGCACTTTCACCCGCTGCGCCGCACCGATATATCACCGATCGTTTTGACCGTCGGGTTCTTCCGTCTCGGGGATGTATAATAATGGCGAATTCACGTTTCGTTCGTTAAAGTCACGAGTGTACAAGCCAACTGCAGAAATCGCGCTGATTATATATATATATATATATATATATATATATATATATATATATATATATATACACGCCGCAATTACTTTTCTCATCCACGAAGCGCAATAATCGCGCGATTTCGAAACGGCCCGCCTGCCTGGCCGAAGTGGTTTTTCGGCCTGGGGTTCGCCAACCCGAGGCATTCTCGTCGCACGGTTGGCTGTTTTTTTTTTTTTTTTTTTGTATACGAGGTAGTTTTTCGCATACGAGATTTTTATTATAAACTAGCCATCTCGTTCACCTTTGTACGATGGTTGTTGCCGTTGCTTGATACGCTGTTTCGCACGTAAGACAGTCTAGACGCTATTGGCGAGTTAAATATGATATGTGTTACTAGCGACTGAGGGATTCTTTATAAATTTCTTTAAAAAAAAAACAAAAAACAACCTTAAAATGATCGAAATACATAAAGGCGAAGCATGAAAAGTTAAGATTATAAGAAAGTATCCTGGAGCTCTCTCGACATCGTCGAAAGGGTTTCTCACAAAGTCTAACTGCCACTGATGTGAAAAGCTTCGTTTTTTTTATTGAACTGTTAATACGAATTCAGACTGTCGTTGTATTCTTGAGCCTGAAGCTGTTAAAAGTTTTTTTTTTTTATGATTTCGCAACGGCAGAAAAAAGGCCATAAAGAATGGAGCAAAATATTAAAAATTAAACGCGATAAGAAAACTGTCATTTACGGCTGATATGATAGTCATTTTTCTAAATAAAACACGTGTATTACATTTATCAGGCGGAATAAATCTATTTAAAACGTTATTTTCATTTGATTTCTTTTTTTAATCGTATATAGATTATGTGTTTAATTAAAATGTAGAGAAAACATTGTTTTTTTTTTTTTAAATATACTACGAGATTGTAAACTATAGTACAGCGTTTAAATCAATATTTTAAGTATGATATCTATTTATTAATTTAAAAAAAAAAAAACAGTTCACTCCGTATACACTCTGTACTATCTGAACCTTCGCACGGCTGTCATTTTTGTTTTGTTGCGGTGTGGCGCCATCGCAGAGGCGGTGGACGTTTTCTTTACCAGTAGATTTTATGAGATCGACTACGAGAACGTATTTATTCATATGTACAAAAATTATTAAATAATACGGCAGATATAGAAGGACAAAATTGACAATGGTATAAATAACTATAAATATCGAGACTATAGGAGCCGTGCAATCGACCATATCGTCTACATCTCACGATTCGCTCGCGATGCGAAATAATTTTATTTGTAATACGTAATGACCGATTATCAACGCGAACTACCTACATACGAACGCATTGGCATACCGATCGAATAATTACATGCCCGTCCCTTCAATCCGTCCGCTCTGCGCGAGCAGTTGCAGCAGATTAAATATTCTCTAGTTTTTTATCGTTCCGAGAAACATCGATTGCAGCATCTGGCGTGTCGTTCGGAGCGGACGATTTCCAAAACACGCAAAGTCAAGAAATGCGTTTTTATTTTATAACTTTCTCTGTACACTTTGAACAGAAGAACTGGCAATGTTTCTTTCAAAATAAACTCGCCTTTCTTCTGATAGGGACGAGCATCTGATCCCATCGTACACTTTTAAGGAACGCAAAAATACGTACTCGCTCGAACGTATAATAATTGCTTAAATTTCACAATCTGCCGTAAGGAAGCGCGACCGAGATACTACCAGGCCCCGTCAAGGTGAGTAGCAAAATTTAGCGACTCTCCAGTATTCCGGGACTTCTCGCACGTGCACAAAACTGTGTAGGGTCGGGTGGATTATGCGAGGCAGTCGGCGTTAGCTTGTCTATCCTCGTTGTTCGTCCGACGGGCCAACATTATAACGTCCCGCCTCATTCTCGCCCTCTTTCTCACTTTCGGGTGGCGCGGAGAGATTTTACCAACCAATCCAAAATGAGATATTGGCTCTAGCACTCCCTATACAGAATAAATAAATACATAGTAACGAAATGGATATTACAGCGTCGTCTTTGCGTTAATTTATCAAGCTTATAGATCCACCTTGGTATAAATTAACGAGCTCGTGTGTTTAGTCGTCCCAGCCATCCCCTCACTCATAACATTGTTTTTTACTAAAAAAAAAAAGAAAAAACAATTAATTTCGTCATATCAGCGACATTGAATAAGACTGCGACTGTACGGCAAAATTCCATTTCCCCATAATAATAATCAGATTTCGCATTTAAACAATATGTATATGCCGCAAGGGCGAAGGGGCGTGTAATTTCCGCAGGCGACCAAATTACTCGTAGTACGCCATATATATATATATATATATATATATATATATATATATATATATATATACACACACATATATATATACAAATAGTTTTTTAGACGACGCGAAACAAGATTTCCACACCGCGACAAAATTTATCCAACCGAGCGCAACAATGAGGCGCGCGCGCGCATATTCTCCGCCGACGCATTTTCTATATATATATATATATATATATATATATATAGTGGCTGTACACCAACTTTCCCGATACGCCACCAGCGAACGTATACGCGTATTATATGTATAGATATAGTATCCCGATGAATTTTTATTTAGTGACGATTCTCGCGATGGAACAATGCCCCCCCCCCCCCGTGGAGGCATCGGAGGCGCCGCGCGCGGAAAAAAAACGGAGTCGGATTTTCCATGCGGCGAACGCGCGCCGCTGCGCGGCACTTTCGTCCCGCGCGATTTCCCTCTTAATTGTATTCGCGCGCGCGGCGGGGGTGGGTGTTGGGATGGGGAGGGAGAAGATGGGACGAAGATTTCTACGGAGCCTCGTCGCGCGCGACCCGCCGCGAGCCAGATGCCGTCGTTCGCGCGCGCGCGCGTTACACATTGTAACTTGGCAGTTCTCTCTCATAGCTATATTTCTCTCGTTCGCTCTCTCTCTCTCTCTCTCTCTCTCTTCTCTCTCTCTCTTTCTCGCTCTCTTTTTCTCTCTAAGAGGTGAAACGAAATTTCTCGCTCGATTTTCTCTACGTATTATATATTTGTGAGAATAAATTGCTCGCGCATTCTCACGTATATGTGCATATTAATGAGAACGTCCACCGCATCAACTTTAGGGGCAGATGTGTATACATATATACACACACACACACACATATATATATATATTATATATGTAATGCGAAGGAAATGTATTTCTTTAGCCCCGACACGGCGCTTTAACGTCCGAGTGCCAAATATAATCATTGCTGATTCTGTATACATATGTATAGTTTTATGGATGAAAGAAAAAAATTTTATTTGTATAAGTCGGGAGGGACGGAGAGAGAGAGAGAGAGAGAGAGAGAGAGAGAGAGAGAGAGAGAGAAAGAGAGATACATCAAGCAAATGAATATAATAAATATGAAATATCAGCTGCATTGCTGCAGCTCTCATTTTTCAGATTAAACCGCGTACGCTCATAGGTCGCTCGTAAATATATATATATATATATATATATATATATATATATATATATATATGTATGTATACACACATATGTGATGTGGGTCAGCTAAGCGAATTGGTTGATATGCGCTTTCATCGGGTGATCCTTTTTATTTCGTTTTTTGTTTGTTGTAGATTTAAAAACATCGATCTGTATTTAATTAGATTAAAGTGGATTTCATGTTATACTATCGTCTAATAAAAAAAAATCTCCACAGACTACGTCTTTATTCATTGACGCCGTGCTTACGTAGAAAATAATTCGTGTAATCTCGTTACTTGAAATTTATGTATACGAATAAACGAAATCCTCGTTATGTCAAACGAAGCTTTTCCAGTTACGTTTAAAATGGTCATGTCTCAACGTAAACTTTGCAATTTAACGATGGAAAGTAATACCAATTTCTTCTCTCTTTACATTCCTTATTTCTGCCAAACAAGTTTTATAGAATATAGATAATCACATATAGCTTTATTTATTTCGTAGAATCTTCTATTATTTAAAAAATATCCATAGGAAAAGCCAATGACTTGTAAATACGTTAATTATATGGTAAAAAGAATGTATTACTTCCACGCAGGTGTATAACTAAAGTTGAACGCGAAGTCTATTCTTTTATCAATTATTATCTAATTATATACGGAGCTATTGGTCACGTTCTATTACTTTCAGCTTAATAATTTTTTTTTTTTTTTGCATCCATCCGATATATACTAGGTTGTGAAATTGATCTAGAAGCTGCTAAAAATTTATTCTATTATAAACCGGTATTAGCTAATAATCATTCAATGTTTAAAAATTCTTTACACATCGAAATCATTTTCATTGTTGTTACTAAATTTTAGAAAATGGATAACTCAGTTTCGAAAAAATTCTAAAAATTTTCCATATTTTTAGTGCGAATATTGAATATCAATATTAGTATTGACGATATTATTTAAGCAAATGACACGATTGAAATAAGATTTAATTTCATATATGAATCATAAAAATTAACAATGAATCACAAGTTCATATTACTAAAGTGTTATATTTCTGCATCTATAATTGCTCAAATTGGATTTATAAAAATATAGGGTAGTAATACATATTTTTTATATAACACAGAAGAGAACCTATTTATGCAAGAGCAATTCGCTCGGTCATTCGACTTTTATACAAAAAGAATTCTGTGCATTTCTCGAATAATCGGTATTAAGAATCCCTTACCCTTATATACCTTGCGAACGTTTCCTTTCTATATATATATATATATATATATATATATATATATATATATATATATATATTATAAATCAGAGGGCGAAGGAAATACGACCGCGAAAAGAGTCCGTTTCGTAGAAAAATCAGCAAATAATAAACTATCCGCATTGAATTTACGCCTGCTCTAACTCCCTCTCTCGTTTTTTTTTTGCTACGTAATCCACAACGAATAAAAGCGAACAAGGACGAAGTCCTCGTTTGCCACATGACTTTGCAGCTATCGTGACACACACACGCGCGCGCGCGCAACATGTGCATCTTTTTCTCGTATCCTTGTCTCTCTCTTTCTTTCTCTCTCTCTCTTTCTCTCTGATCGAGCTCAACCGTGTTTCTTTTTCCAGGTCACCCACAAAGTGACGGGGCAGGTGATGGTCCTGAAAATGAACCAACTTCCGTCGAATCGACCCAACATGCTCAAGGAGGTGCAGCTAATGAACAAGCTCAGCCATCCCAACATACTCAGGTCAGTTGGATTTTTTTCTTCATATTTTTCTTTTCTTTTTTCATTATGATAATACCCTTATTGCCGGCTTTTTAGAAAATAATGCAAGATAACAATGCCCTATAAAATATATCCTCGACGCAGTCTCTGGAAAATTGAGAGCTTCGCGCTTTGTCTAACGAGCGACGCGTCGAGTCGATTTACGTACACATGTGCGCACGCACGCGCGCACGCACACAATACATACAAACACATAAGATTGAATATCTGCTTGCAGTGTAAAATACGAATGAATCTCCTGGAATACGGCAGCGAAATTCAGTCTGCTTTTTTTTACATGAATCTACATCTATAACTGCATTGCTTACACCGACTATACAATTAGGACAGTTATTGCATACATATAAGTTATACGGAGGAGTTTCGTGTGTTTATATATATATATATATATATATATATATATATATATATATATATATATATATATAAATGACGACACGAGGTTGCAACTATGCTATAAGTGGACAAGTCGCGGGACTCAACATAAAAGTCGTTAAATTGCTACGTGGAACTCGCGACGGAGCCCAACTGGTGTTAATAAGGTATGCGCGAGCGGTCCTAAAATTCATCTCTTGCGCGTGCGCAATAATAAACCATTAGAAGGGAGAGAGAGGGAAAATATTCTCTCTGAATCAGAATTATACAATAAACATTCGTGAGTTATAACGGATCTGGAACGCGAATTTTTCGAAATTTATAGAATTTCTCTCGCAATCAGCTTTCGGTTTATTATACACATGCCTTTTTATATATTTGCGATATATGATTTTCTCGTACGCGCTATATGAACCGTTGAAAATACATTTTCTGAGAGCGATGTATATAAAAGTTTATTAAAAGCGCGGATCGTTAACCTCTTTATAACTTGATACACACGCGCGCGCGGGCATCTCTATAATATTATCTCAGTACAGTATATATATATATATAACTATGCGGATGAACGGATGCAGGAAGTGTGCGCGCATCGGAATTATACGCTGGCGGCGACGCGTGAGGAAAAAGAGGGTGAACGACAGCGATATCCAGAAGAATCTAAAGGAGGCGATCGAGGCTATAATAATTTCTTTTGTTGTGACGAATATATATATACATATATATATATATATATATATATATATATATATATATATATCGTGCACGGACGTGCTCGTGACCTCCTACCCCGTAATATTTTTATCGAACGACATTTGATTTGCTCCATCTATTATAAGCGGCGAGGGGGGGGGGCAGATCTCGGTTCATTCGGCGGCTTTGTCGAGCGAGACGATTTAACACTGATATTGGATGATATTTGACGAAGGATGCTCGATGATTTTATCGAGCGGAGGAAAGAAAGTGTGGCATCGATATCGTAAAGTCGGAATAACGACGATAAGAAGAAATTATTATTTTTAAAATCGTTCGAATTACGAGATAGTGCTAGTCGCGTAAATAAATCGTCCCGATCGATAAATTAACAATATTTAACTAGGTCGGGGTGTAAAATAAAGTATCTAAAATTTTTTAAAAATTATATACTACAAAAAGTTTTCGTTTATAACGATTTATGAACGTTTTACGCTATATCAGTCTTTGGACTTATTACCTGTACGACAGATGACTAATTCTTAGGCGTCTACAAAGGTATAAACGAAAATGAAACTTATACACGGAGAAAATTTTTTAGGAAAAATTTACCAAAAGTCATTAGTTTTTTTTTTCTACAAAGTATAGAGTAACTTGGAATCTAGATTAGACTCTTTGAAACAGCAGGAGGAAGTTTAGCAAATTTGAAAACATCTTAATTTTACCTTACCTTTATTTGTAATTTATAATTAAAAGTTTATTAGAAATCGTTATTTGCAGTTTTTCAAATTTTACCTTTGTTCCAATGAAATTTCTCAATATGAATTTTCCGTTTCTTACATTCGTATCGCTGTTGTACTATAATCAATGGCTCACGTAAGCTGTTAAGTATTAAATTCCTTCAATTAATCTACGAAGAAAAATCTGTGCACACATACATCACAAATATTCGCAAACGTTTATACATATACTCATTTCGAAACTTGGATCGACTTATCCAGCAACTAACCACTAATTTTTTCGCTTACGTGTAAGGAGGAAGCCACCTGGCGTTTATTGAACATAATTAGGTAGGGCGTTTAAAGGGACCTCAAATACCTTAACTTCATTTTGCGCCGTATTCATGCTCGCACTGCAACTACGTATAACCACTCGCATTTATACTTATATTGATGTATGTCCCTTGCATTGACAAGATTTGCGCACGCGCATTACTGTACCTTACAGCATGTTCATACAGAATGCATTGAGTCCTATCGGATTCTTTACAGAAAATGTACAAAACTGAGCAATTATTTTTTGTAATTTTCCTTCTCAAAGTATATGAACTTTCATCAAATGTCGACGAGAAGAGATCGACCCTAATATAGTAAAGCATTACTATGCAGTTTCTGTCAAGAATTACTCAACTATTTGTTCTTATTGAAAATGGTCTGTTTGCCCAGCTGATCAATAAAATAATTAAATAAATAAATAAAAAACAAATATTCTATCATATAAATCCGTATTGAACGCGCTAAAAATAAGTATAGATTCGAAGCGACACTCACGATGCTTTTAACAACAATTAGGCAAATGAAATGTCAAAATTTCAAAATTAGAATATGTTTTCTATTACTGAATTAGCGAGCGAGCTATGAATATGCAGCTATAGATATTTTTTCATTATGCCTTTTTATATTTATAAAATTTATTGAAATGCCAATACAGAAAATAAATTATTTCTCGTATTTCAAGATACTATAACAATGTGCGCTACTCGTGTTGTCTTAATTTTCTTTTGGGTATCGTAATTGCGAATGGTGTCTGCGGCATTAACGCACAGCTTAAATGATGCACGCAAGTAGTAGCAGGCAGATTAGGGCAGACTTTGTGTCGTTGAAGAGCTTTGTGTATGAGACAGTCGTAAATATAACTTTTAACGCGAGCTAGCGTTCAATGACACGGGTTTTATTATTATTATTATTATTATTATTATTAATATTATTTTTAATGAAAATTAATTTCGGATATCACATTTTTTACATTTTGTTTTGAATGCATCCGCGTTAGACTGTCTATTTGAATTATCTTAGCGTTTGCTGTGCGCGTGGGTCATCTTTGAAAACAAACGTTTCTTGGCCAGCTGCTTATGATCTAATATCTTTTAATTATTAAGAACTATTTTTGTGTATGTATTTTCTTTTGTACGCATGTATAAAGCGGACGATGTTCTTTTATACTTTATATCGCTCAATTGTGCTTTTATCCTTTTTATCGGATTTCTGTCGTATTTTGCCTATTATGCGAAGATGTTGAAGATTTAGACTTAGCTAAACTATATGTTTTTCCACATTTTTTTTATATTTATTAGCCGACTTAATTTTTTTATTTATTATAAAATATATTTTCTTAATAACTGCAAATCTATTTTAAATATATTATTCCTTTGACTTATAAAATAAATAGAAACTTCGATTCGGATTTATGTTAAATGGAATGGTTTTATGCCAAGTCTTATGATAAATGTAAAAACCTATTTTTTTTATTCCTTAATAATAATTGAATATATATTTTTGTATTTTAATTCTTTTTGTTAAATTAAATTTTGTTAAATTAAATTTTAAAAATTAAATTAAACATCTTTCTAGTCGAATTAAGTAATCAAATTAACATCTACAATAGTTTGGAGTTTTTAAACAAAAAATTCCGAACAAAGGAATTTTTTTCTTGGCTAATATAGCGGAAGTCTTTTTTGTAAAGTATAGTTTAAGCTTGCCAAACATTTATATGCTAGAGAATCTCGTGACTCTAGATGATATTATTAAAGAATAAAACGAAAAAGTTAAAAAAATAACGAAAAATTTAATGAAAAAAAATTCTGCATAACTTTTATAAAGTGCTGTTAATAACTTTATCAAATCCGGTTGTATTCTATATAATAACAATTTTTTTAATTGAAGATGAATTCTTTTTTAAGAATTTTTCTTCGATATGCCAAGAAATATTTTCCTACATGATTAATTAGTAATGCTTTTAAGATGATCTATTTAATTTTGATTTGAAATTAAAAGCAACAGACTTTTTTTACGAGTACACAGCTTAAGTGTTGAAAACTTGGAGGAGAAATTTTATTGAATTTAATTGGTAATGGATTTAAATTGTACAAGAATTATCTGCTTTGACCAGACTGAGCCGACGTACGCGCGGTTTCGAAAGTTTTAATTCATAATTGTTCAATTAGAGTAGTTGCGCTAATTTGGCTTACGTTCTGCTCAGATGGGCGGTCAAATAAATCCACGTATGCTGCTTACACACGCGTTTAATTTCTTTTTTAATGCAATTGAGTTAGGATTAATTCAGCGATCAGACGATAGCCTAATATTTATCGAAACAATGCTTTCTATTCGTATTTTTTAGGATAAAGAACATAGGCGCTTGATAATTAAAAACCAATTCGAGCACTTGTTTATTAATTGCAGTAGATTTAAACTACAAAATTATATTTCCGATATAAAATGATAATTATACCATTCACATTGAAAGTACATGTGCATTCGTTTAAATAAAGAGAAACATTCATCATGTGTGCGCGCGCGCGCGCGTGCGTGTGTATTATATTATATATTACTCATCATATAACTAAAAACACAATTTAATCAAGTTTTATAATTTATTGTTACTTCTCGTTTTCAGTTTCATACATGTATTTGGTGCACATGAAATAATTCTATTTTCAATTATTGTATTGTAAGTTATTATTTTTTTTTTTCATTTTCACGTAGATTTCTTTAGAGATACTGGCTAAAATGATTTGGCTGAGAATAGACAATATCTAATTTTGTTGATTCGAGTTTATTTGGTCAACGTTAAAATAGCCCGTCGCTCGTTGGAAATTGTCCGCTTTTGCGCGCACAAACAAGAAGGCGGAGGTGGGGTTCGGGGGCGCATCGAGGATACAGAGATGAAAAAAAAAAAAAACGAGCCGAGTGATTTTCGTGCATGTTTATGTATAGATCGCGCGCAAAAACGCGGTTGTAAAAGTTGGCCAACAATAATTTCATTTCGAAATAATAATTTGCACGCAACGTCGTCGCACTTGTTAATTCGACGCATTATGCGTTTGTTTTTCAATTGTAAAAATAAATCGAATTTCTTCGCATGGGCCCCCCGAGGTTCTTAAAGCACTTTCGTACATAGGGGATTAGGCCTACTTCTCGAGTTATCGGAATCGGTGCGCGGCATGTGTGGATTTCAAAAACGATACTTTTTCTCGGGATTTCATTATTCGTGGATTAAAGTAATACGCGGCTTCTTAAGAAATTCCGAAGCCAAAGTAATAAAAATGTTCATAGTAATAAAATCTTTTGAAAATCTCTGAATCATAAATTTCCATAATCGTTGTAAAACAAAAATTATGAATTTCCGGAAACGATAAAAGCAGAATTTCCGTGTCGATTATACGAAAGATGTTTATTTTTATATTATGTTTGGTAGATATAAGCACATTCTTAGATGACTAACATGGAAAAAGATAAAAAATACTATATTTTTAGCAGTAATAATTTTGATTTCTTTTTTTCTCTATCTATAGTTACAAACAATTAGAATATTCTTCTTCGACATTTTGTTCCTCTACACAAAATCTGCCGTTCTTATGATTATGAATTTGAATGACGTTCTAACATCGGTAACATGATTTCCGTATTCGTTATTGGCCAAATATTGTGTTTGGGGGGGGGGGGGTTAGAAAAAAATCGATCTAAGTACAAAGTCTGGTTATACTGAGCGTAAATCCAAAAGCATTTTTGTATAATAAATTTATAATACAGCTGTAAGCCATTGACAATAATGAGGCAACTGATGAGTCCAAAGCGATGCCCTAAGAAGAAGCGCACGCAATAGTCATTTGTTCCGTTACATCAGATTTACAAGTTGAATTAATTACAGTCTTTTTTTCCTTTTCTACTATATGCCTATTCGAGAATAAGCATTAGCTTATTTATCAAAGTTCCAAAAACATTTATACAGTGTTTAAATTTGATTATATAGTAAGTCCGTCACTTTTGCGTAATCTTTTTTTCTTTTTTTTTTAGTTTCCCTAAATCTAGCCATATAAGAGGTATTATTTCTTTTACCGTAGCTAAAAAGCAGAAAAGCAGAATATTTTTTTTCCTTCCTTTTTTTTCTCCTTTATTATTTACGACTCACGTCAGTGCGGTTATTCGTGCCAAGTCCGTATAAGAGAGCAGAGAGCTAGCTGCGCGTAAATGAGTCGTGGGAGAGAGAGAGAGAGAGAGAGAGACCGTCTCCACAGCAGTCCTGTTAAAAACCAAAAGCCATCAGACGAGGCGCGATGATTACGTGCTCGCTCATTCTCTCTCTCTCTCTCTCTCTCTCTCTCTCTCTCTCTCTCTCTCTTGCAAAGCACTGCAGCGGTAAATATCGCAATCGACCCTCTTCCCCCTCCCACGTCTTTTGATTAGAGGTTAACGCGCGTGTCTATTATTCCCCCCTCTCGGTCTTGAAGCGTTTTGTTTTACAATTCGTCACCGCGCGCGCGCTCTTTCGGGCTTTTTACACACACACACACACACACACACACACACACACACACACACACACACACACACACACACACACACACACACACACACACACACACACACACACACACACACACACACACACACACACACACACATATTGCGCAATCGCTCGTCCTTCTTTATATTATTTAGGTATATTCTTCTTTTTTTTCTCTCGCAAACGCGGCCTAAAGCCGTGCGCCGAGAGGTTTCTATAATTGCCTTCGTAATTTAAGATGGAGCGATTCTCTCTCTCTCTCTCTCTCTCTCTCTATATATATATATATATATATATATATTATATATATATATATATATATATGTATGTATGTATGTATGTATGTATGCATGTATGTATGTATGTATGCATAAGTGCTATGAGATATTAAGCTACCGGTCGTGCGCTATTTTTCTGAGCTTTGTATTTGACTTTCTACTATAGTATTTGCATTTGCAGTAAATTATATGCATTAGGTGCATTTTAGCCGAGTAACCACATCGAGCAATTCGAGCAGATGTTGATGATTACTTTTTAGAAGCCCGCTTCGGTGCATTGAATGCAATAATGATAGGCGTCGATATGTATTGCAATTGAGTCATTATAATCTGGCCTTTGAATATTTAGAACAAAGCGAGCACACACACACACACACATGCACACACAAATTGTGTACAATACTGAATAATTTTTTCTAAAGAGATTTTTAAAAGAGTACTCATTAAATTTGAAATATAGTGGCGATGCATGGAAAATATACTATTATATAATATAATATTAGATAATGCAAATATAAGATAATTACACATCTTCTATATTTGCTGAAAGCCCGGTGAAAATTAAGGAATCACCTACGATTGACGTATAAAAAGCAATTCTAATAAATTGACTCTAAAATTTATGGAAATATGTAGGTTGAAAAGTTGAAAAATGATTTTATTTTATCAAATTTTCCTCGAATAGTTATACTTTATTTATGAATTTGTTGTAAGTAGCATAAATAAATATTAATTTGATCCTATTAATTAATCAGCAAGCGAGCATTGAGCAGCTGCAGCTCGGTTAACGCTTTCTAGCAACATGAAACAATAGTAATAAGTATTTTTCTCTCAAATATTATAAACGAACAATAACGATTAATTTTTATAAACAAAGTAACTTTTATTTATTAGTGCGCCAGTAATTGCTTTATAGACATTATTCGAGACTGTAACCTTAAAAATGAAAACTTTCACATGACTTTTTCGCCGGTTATAACGTCAAACTAGCCTAATACTAGCGTAAAAAAAGTTTACCTATCCATTTACATACAGCTCAATTCTTTTTGTATAGGCGCCACTTGCGAGATCATGATCTTCAACAATTTTAACCAGGCGCCCTGCGATCGGTTCTCGCGCAAGAACCCGTGCGGATATTAGTCATGCGTATGTCAACTTTTCAAAGTCCGTTTCCTTTTGATAATTTGCCTGGATTCGACATTAATGAAAGATAGAGTAGTGGTTCTTGGGAATTTTTTATCTATAAATACATGCGTTAGTCAGTGCGTAAAAATTTCCGCGAATGGTAAACTCATTAATCGTATCTTTTTTTTTTTATTTTAAAATTCAAGAGTTTTTGTTTTGCATTTGAAAAGAAAAAAAGAAACCTAGACAATACAAATTGACACTTTGAGCTGGGCTCTGCGCGAATACAATTTTTTACTACAAATTCCCAGCCCACAATTCCCAATTCCACAAACCACAGGCGCACAGGCACAAGCCTCAATCTTACGGACGCAAATCCCACGAACGACAAAAAGTCCATTACACAAATCCAAATATTTGCCATTTCGATTTTTCATCGGAATCTCTCTGAATATTCTCGGGCGCTATGTATTGAAAATATTCAATAAATTTGAATCGAGCGTGCAGAAAACACGCAGAAGACCCGCAATTAGTACTTTAAAGTTTTTTTTTGTTGTTTCGTTTTATAGATTTGTGGATCTAACTAACTTGCTTCATTGAGCAGACCCACTTTATTAAAAGTCGATCGTTCGGGAAAAATATTATCTCATTTTACGACTGCGCCTGTAAAGGAACGAACCGAAAAAGTAGGCCTAGTTTTCCTTCTCACTCCCCTCCCTCCCCCTCGCTTAATTGGCCGAGAGAGCCATGCTAATTACGTAGATTGCCGTGGAACAAAAAATATAAAAAAAAAAAAAAACAAACAAACAAAAAAAAACCCAAGGCAATCGAGAGTGCGATCCATCCGTAACTAACTTTCGCGGCCGCCGTGCGCGAAATCGGCGAAATTCTCCAGGAGTCGATGCATGGCTATGGTGGTTTAAAAATAAAAAAAAAAAACAACAACGCATTGTGCTTAGCGAACGTGAAAAGTTGGAAATCCTTTATGAGAAAATTGTTGATGCTCTTTATCATTAATAAGTGAATACGTACAATTCGAATTCGTCTGAAGTGAGAGGGGACAACCTCTTCGCACACGATTACAAACTTTGTTCTGTCGAAGCTTAATGTTTTTTGCTTCGTCTTTGTTACATCTAATTTTCAATTTTCTGCATATGAACGTGGTTTTATTCATTTTATTTAATGCCATTTATTGATGTGGAAGAGTATATGCTCTGTTATATATATAATGTAATTTACATTAATTATGCGAAATGTATATTGGGTGCTTATAATTAAATCCACTAAATCCATATGTTTAGAGTACATCGTTTATGTTATTTAGTTAGTTGGATTTGCGCCTTGTAATTTTTTTTTATAAATTTCATCGGCTTTTTTGTATTATTCAGTAGTTCATTGATCTTTTATCTGCGAATTCTTTTCCATACTTCTGGTAATGTAGTCGTAGATGCTCGATGTTCGTTTTGTTTTGCACAGATTGCGTGTCCATGAATATTCTTTTTCAAAAATATATCGATTAATAAAGGGAGCATATAACTGGGTCGAATTTTTGCGATATCAATTTGATTTCTTCTGTCAAGGTTTTTGGTCGCAATTTTTCGTGTATATACCCGATTTAACTTTATTGTGAAGATTTTTATTGGAAAATCCTTTCGATTCCATATTCCATTCTTCCATTATTCTTGAGTTGATTATTCTAGTGACTTCTGCTTGATTAATTTTAGACGTATAATGATAATATTTTAATTTATTTATTGCTAATCTGGCTAAGTGAGATGTGTAGTTTTTTTTTTAATTCAGCTGGCTTCCTCGGGCGACCTATGAAGTGCAGGCTTTGTTTATTATTTAGGTGGTTTCTTATTTTTTTGATATTCCCTTTCTTAGACCCTCCATTTAATAGTGTTCCTATGACTCTGTATAAATATATACTTGTTAATATAATTTGTCAGTGCAATTTTTTACAATATATTATGTATTCAAAATTGCAAATAATAGTCGCGTCTATCTATATCTATTCCTTTCTCTCTTTCAACGCGAGGTTGTCGGTGATAAAAGTCGATAATGTTTACGTATAGAGGCAGAGGAGGGTGAGACGAATCCGCCCTTTGCCCGACCCTTAAGCGAATATACTTCCGTGCGGGGCCGTGCGACCTTCCATTTTTTTTTTATTATTATTTTATCCTCGATTTCTTTTCCCGCGAGTGCCGGGTGGCTTTTATTGTGATAGAACAAGAAGGTGTGCGAACGCGGTTTCGTTTTACGTCTCGTATATATATATATATATATATATATATATATATATATATATATATATATATAATATACTTACACACCTAATACTCTCGCCAGTGTCGATTGCACGAAGGAATCAGGATTTTTATTGTCGGCTCTCATTCATTCGAAAACTGAAAATATTTTGTCTTATTCTCTGTTTGACTTTCTTTTGTTACTTATGTGAAATTTTAATTCTTATTTATATACATTTACATATATTATATATATATATATATATATATATATATATATATATATATATATACATACATACATACATAAGATTTATGGGAATAAAAATTTGTTTTCTGGAATTGTGTAACAATTATTATTCTTCTGTATAAATGATATGGTATGAATTGTTGTAATCAGTTCTAATATTTTATATATATATATATATATATATATATATATATATATATATATAACTGTTATATTAAATTAATCTTAATTTAATATTTATGTTTAAATTGATGTAAAATAGTTTATACACATTATTTGTTTATATCCATTGGACCCTATTCATATATAAGATCTAGTTAGTATTTCTTGGCTTCATTAGCAAAACTTGCTTCTTCTTGCAACAAAATGGTAATGTTTGCAAAGGTATTCATTTTTACCAGAAAAAATTTTAATTTCCGATCTATCTAATTATTTTCCAATTAATGTAAAATTAATTATAGATAAAGATTCTGATATTTTTTGTAATGAAAAGATTTTCTTAAATTTTTATATTTAATTTTATGTTGTGAACAAAATAGGTCATAGTTTCATTCAGAATAACAAAAACATTAGACATCTGAATAAACTAAAATTAATCTTTTCTTTAACTTTTTAATAATTATAATGTTTATTTTTATATGCTACAAGTTATATATAATTTTTTTTAAATCAGTTGAAAGTAGTAATTTTGTTTTTTTAAAGAGAACTCGATCATTCTTCCGAAACATATAATAATTTATGACATTTGGTAAAAACTTTATTACAGCTTAACATAAGACTATAAATTGAGTTTAAGAAAATATAGGACGAATTCGAAAGGACTATTAATTTATACTTTTGATAACTCGAAAGCTCACAATATCATAAAGATAGAACGGTGATTCAGGTGTCATTAAAGTGAAGCTAAAACAAACATAACTAAACAATTTTTCTCAGGCAATAGAAAATTTATTTATTTTCTAGAATATATCAATGAGTTCGTCGAAAAGTACTCCATAAGAGTATTTAATATTTAGTATTTAATATTTATTAGAGCAGCAATTATTTCTTATTTTCTGAAAGTAAATTTCAAGATGAAATTTTAAAAAGCTTAAATAATGTTTAATTGAAAATTAGAGTTTACTTTTTTAAGTCTCAAAGTGATTTATCTATTTCTTTTTTGTTACTTCATCTTCTATTGTAACTAACCTCAACAAATTGTATAGTAATATCTTGATCTTAATTGCAAGGAACTACTTGGACATTAGCATAATGAACTCTGTCACACTCAAAACATGAAAGAAAATTAACATTATTTAATTAACTTCGTATTTACCTAAAATGACTTTTTTGTTGAACATTGCTCAGTCGTAAGTCACTAAACTGTGAAATTCGTTAAATATTTATCGTACTATTCTTTTTATCAGATAGTAGGCCGGTACTCGTCTATTATTTAAAACAAATTTGAAATATAAAAGATTATTTTTTTAATGTATAATTTTTCATCATTATTTTATCAAGTTTTAAAGTTGTTTTAACTTTTGGTAAAAATTCGGTTGTTTCTCGTAATTGAAATTTTTTCAATTTTTATATCGATAGTGACGAACAATCGTAACTTCTCTTAACAACTTTTGACAAAATATCTAATAATTTCTTCCTTATGAAATTTAGTGTGCAACATTTCAATAAATTTTTTTCAGCAGAATTAAACATTATCCAATCCTTTATACATACACAAACACATGTGTATACAAACACACACACACACACACACACACACACACACACACACACGCGCGCGCGCGCGCAAACACAATACTTAAACTTAAAAGTGACATTATAAAAAGAGTCGCCTTCCAATCGTGTTCTTAGCAAAATCTCGATGCAATAAATTGTGCTCTCCGACAAAGCGCGGCTCTCCGGTGCGCTGCATCAACGCGCGCGCGCGCGCTGCCACAAATAGGTCGAGGACCTTCGGTTTCGACCATATAACGGCACAGGAAGGTCGCACGGCGCCGCCGCGCGAACACTTTTATACGGAAGTGGATTACGAGTCGATTCTTTCTTTCTGTCGGACGATCGGGCTCTCCCCCCTCCACCCTCCTCCTCCTTCTACCCCCACCCAGCGTCTCCCGGTATATATTTATACTGGCTCTGTGGACAATGCACTTCTCTTGTATATATATATATATATATATATATATAGCCGGGGGATAAAGAAAAAGAAAGAAGGACAGAGAGGGAATAAGAGAGAAAGAGAGAAATGCATTTGTTTAACGATCGATCCATGCCGTCGCAAACACTTTTGACTTGGACCAACAGCGATTTCTACACTGGGATGTGGGAGGGGGTTCTAAAAACTTTTTAACAGCGAAGCTCCGATATTCCGTTAAATCGCACTCTTTCAGGGTATAGTTTATATATATATATATATATATATATATATATATATATATATATATATATATATATAAACATGGCAGTCGCGAGCGCGCGAGCAGAATGCGAAATGAACGTCTCGCGCTGCTTAACGTGGCGATCCGAATGAATCAGAATGCTATATAAACAAGAAAGCAACGGCGGGTCGGTGAGGGGGGGGGACGACAAAGTCCGTTCGATCACAGTATAATGTCGAATGCAGGTTGCTGTTTGTTCTATCGTACATTTTCCAGTCGCTTTAATATACCAGAGTTTTCATAGCAACCGATAAACCGATAGTTTAGAGGAACGTTTGCAAAAATATATAACTTAATCCTATGGCGTATAGGCGAGACGTAGATGAGACTTTATTTAAGTGTCTATAGAATTCGATTCGCTATAGATAATGGATCGAAAAAATTTATTACTGCTTCTATATGTATTTAATTAATGTAAAGAAAAATGACGAATACAAGAGGCATTACATACTTGGCTAAACGTTATCAAGAATAATTTTTCGATTGATTATAGCCAGGAATATCAAAGGAGTGTTTTCTTTTAATTTGTTCTTTTGTCTAGGAGTCGATTTCAGGATTGTTGTTTAAAAAACGATTTTAAGAACTCCTGTATAGAATTCAGCATAAAGCATAAAAACCTAAAGTTAATTCAAATTTGATCTTTTTCATTAAATAGAATTATCTATGTACGTAATAGCTCTCTTGCAATCAGAACGATTCGACTTGGTTATAACGAAGAAAAGTTTCGTATTCATCTCGTTCCAAAAGCGACCATTACCATACCTTCCTTGATGATCGCACGAATCTATACTTAATCGCGCCAATCTGGTGCTTGGAGCAATGTTGATGAAACTCTACTATATACTCTGACGAACATATCATTTCAACCGTTCAGTGAATACATAGTTTACGGTTCTAGGAATTATATTTTGATCATTTAGCTTAATTATTATACATTGTATATTTAGGCATATTATTACTGTCGCCCTGCATAGTTAGGAATAATATACTACACTATTGAAGACCAACACTAATGAAATTAAAAAGTAGCGGTCAATCGGTGACATTGAATCAACTTTGTTCTGTTGACTTGCGCAAGCTATATATCGCCTAATCGTGTGCACACACACACACACACACATATATATATATATATATATATATATATATATATTCACACATTTACGAAGTAGATGTATATGATTATGCGATATGTATCCTGAACGATCAAGTATATCATATGATATTATAATATTTTATATTTTTAGTGTCATTTGGATACATTAAAATTGAATTTGTAGAAATGCGTACCCAGTAAATAAATCCTAATACATATCCAGATCTGATAGTGACGCTGTGTCCAATTAAAATCTGGAATAATAATAATAATACCCAGTTCCAATTGGTAACGTAAAATATTCGAACTCAGATTTTCGAATGAAGCTAATTACAATAGAAAAATTTAAGAATACAATGCTATTTACGCATATAGCATTACTCTCGGGTATCGATATAATATTAGGACGGGGAAAGCATTTTTTTTTCTCAAATCCTACTCAAAATCCACAAGGCTCTGTAAAAACGAATCAATATATATCTCTGTGTTTTCATCGATTTCCAGGTTCATGGGCGTCTGCGTGCACGAGGGCCAGCTCCACGCTCTGACCGAGTACATAAACAGCGGCAGCCTCGAGCAGTTGATCATGTCGCGTCACACCGCCCTGCCCCATCCTACTCGGATGAAATTGGCCCGGGACACGGCCTGCGGCATGGCCTATCTGCACAGCCGGGGTCTCTTTCATCGCGACCTCACCTCGAAGAACGTGCTGATCAGGCAGGACGAGATAAGCGGCGAGCTTACAGCGGTCGTAGGGGACTTCGGCCTCGCGGCCAAGATACCGGACCCGAGTACCGGCTATCGGTTGAGCACCGTCGGCAGCCCGTACTGGATGTCGCCCGAGTGCCTCAAGGGCCAGTGGTACGATCATCGCTCGGACGTGTTCTCGTTCGGCATCGTCGTGTGCGAGCTGATCGGCCGGGTGCCCGCCGACCCGGACGTGCTGCCCAGGTCCGACAATTTTGGCCTCGATTATCTGGCGGTGGCGGAGATCTGCGCGGCCGCCGATCCACCCCCCAGTTTTCTTCAGCTGGCCTTCCATTGCTGTACGGTAAGTTGTGCGTCAGAAATATATATATATATATATATATATATATATATATATATATATATATATAATGCGGTGATTTCTGGCTAATGACTCGGGTGTGAAAAATTAGGATTGATCGGGATACCGTGATGGATTTTATCTTTATTCAAGATTCATCAAGACTCTGGATTTATATTGATAGTCTTATCTGGAAATTGACGACAGTAGCAAAAAAATTTGAATAATATGAATGTATCACTCATAATGGTTTGCTCTTGTACAAACTAAAATTGAATCCATATTCGATGAGTCCGAATTTAGACATGTTAATTCTAAAAAATTATAAATGTAACTGGGAAAAATTTATTTCCAGTAAGATGGCAAATGACCTATTATTCTATGTCTAAAGAAATACTAATCTTCAATACTTCATTCAGCAATTGCATTCGGATTTTGTTTAATGTTATTTAACGTCGCTCTATTTATGCTTCGAAATATCGGTACTAATCAGCGGCGGAGGTCTATGATGTGTTTGTAAACAAAGCACATGTAAATTATTATAGCGGTGCTTTTGTCAATCGGCCGAAACCGATATTTGAACTCGGATCACCAAGTTACTAGTCTTTCGCTCTAGCGATCGAGTCATCGTACTGCCTCGCGCATTCAGATGTACAATTACCAAAAGAAAACGAAAACATATTTTTCGAAACAAGATCGTTTGGTGTCATATGATTAAAGGATTCAATTAAAAAAGTAATAGTCACTTTTTGCCTTTGCTATTCAAAAGATATTCATAAATATTATTTTCAACTATATATTTATATTTTTGAATTTCGTTAAATGTAATGGAATACATAATTCATAATTTACCTTTCTTGATTGCGAATTTGGTCAAGAACTTATAACATATTAAATTTAAAAAACGTTTGAATATCTTATCATTTTATTTCAAGATCAATACAATATTAATACGAAGATGGTACTAACCAGTAACAAGTATTACAATAAGTAAGATAAGACTTTTGCCTATAACCATAAATTTTTTAGCAGAAAGACAATATTTATTTTTAAATATCCCTTTATTTTTGGTATTGTAAAGTTTTAATCTTGTATAAGCCCTAATCTTTATAAAATTTTACTTTAATTCATCCATCTACTTTTGTTGAATAATAAACTTTTTATACATTCTTTGAAACTCAGTAACTTGTTAGTGAAACTGAATTCAACTCGATATCGGATGGTGTTATTTCTTACGAATTTAATGTAATTCTTAAAAATATCTAAATATAGATTTATTAAAAATCAATTAAGCACAGTGTATATTTACGAATGATCAAACTTGTCATAATGGTAGATACTGAGAAAACCATCCTTAATTGTCTTTTTATAAATTTTGAGCAAAAATTCTACTGTGTAGCTAACACTCACTGCAGAATTATTTGGCACAAATACTGGAAGTTTGTGCTTTGAGAATAGAAGAAGACCTTGAATCCGTCATTTAAGCGACTTAACTGAGCAATTACGTAAAAGTCATTTGGCTGATTCACTTTCGATCAATAAACCTGAAAAGATTATGAGTAATTAATTAGAACATCGAGCCTTTCTTTAGTTAAATCTAGAGTATTTATATTTTTTATGTATAATACTGTAGGGAATTAGTTTTAAGGTAGATCGATATTTAGTGCAAATATATATATATATATATATATATATATATATATATATATATATATATATAGTGCAAACAGCATGGATAATTTAAATTGAAAGATATTATATAAGGATTTCATCAAAATAAATTTTGACAGCTTTGTAATTTAAAAATGAAAACAATTCTTAGCAATGGCTTTCTAATAGTCTTGTTCTGAAGCAATTTTTACTAAATGGATAATAAAAACAAAGCAAGTGCTATTTTATGCGGAAGTTTCGAGTCAGCTTATCTATTTGGCTCATTCTCAAGACAAACTGTACCAATTTACAATGTTATAAAAATTAGTGATGAATCAGCAATAATACTAAAGTGAATACTACTACACAGAAATTTATATGAACATAAAATTTTAAATAGTTGATTGGACAAACTTTTAGTTATTTGCGAAGAGCGCTCTTCGTTTTTATTAATATGTATAATGGCAGTACATGCATGAACAGTAACAAACAAATTGAAATAGAGTTGCGTTCTTGAATAGTTGAAATTTTTATCTTCAATTTGTATCGTACTACCTATTTTTACTACATGTTTATGGTCCAATATCTTTATATTATGAAAAACTATTGCGCATGTACGTATTTTTTTATCTGCATATATATTAGGCAGTTGCTATTTTATATTGTATGTTCTTAATATGTTCTTTGATCCTTTTTATAAGTTTTCTAGACATTTGCTCAACATACGAGGATGTATAATTTAGAAAATCTATTACTTTTGTCTTATAAATTTTAAATTTGTACATAAAATATATTTTTTAGCTGTAAATTTATATAAATTAATTAAAAGAATAACATTAAAAATAGTTCACTCCACGATGTGAAGGGTGACCGGGTTGTTGACTACGTATAGCGGCAGCACAACTAATCGTTATACGAACAAGTAATAACAGGTGCATGACGTCAGATATTCTTTCTTGTAGAGTTGATATATAAGAGAGTTGTAAATATAAGACAGTTTAATGGGAGATATTATCCAAGAATAGCAATTTTCAAACTCAGAATGTAATCGGATGTGAAGTTTTCAACTAATAGTCGATTTAAATTTAACTAATTAGTTTTTAAATTGTTAATCTTGCTATATGTATATCTGAAAACTATTCGTTCTTCAATCAGCTCTATTTGTTTAAACATCATTTTGGATGTTTTATGTTTTCGATCCTCAGGAATCCGAATAACAAGTTATTATTTACCTGCAGTCAATAAAAACCACTTTTTATCAATTTAACCCCTTGTACACACATGTGGAAAATAACTTGATATTGGGATTGCTGAGGATCGACAAAATGAAATTTCAAAAATGTAGTCTGTTTCAATTTCAGAACTTTGTTGAATGGACTATTATAATATTTTTTTAACTTTTTGCAGCACCGTGATTTTTTTTCTTCCGTAAAGTTAGAACATAAGTGAATGCGAGTCTTTCTTGTATTTGTTTCCACTTGAATTCAATTACATTTCATCCAGAATAAACAAAACAATGCCAAGATGCACATTTGTTTAGATTCACGAAACATGCCCTCTGCCAATACTGTGAATTAGCTGATAGTATTTGCCAGTTTCACGAACAGACTGGGTTGAAAATATTGAATACAAAGATTTATTACAAATAAGATACAAACTGAAATTATAAAAATAATTTTTTTATAATGCAGTTATATTATATTTATGATTGCACATAGGTTCGTATAGCTCTTGGTTCTGTACAATTTATAATGAATACGCTTTTTGTCATGCTTTTTTGGTATTAAATTTGGACAAACATAGAGTAGGATGGGGATGCTCCAGACATTGAGCACATGCAGTATTTACATAAACGTAGAATTTTTCGTTCTTGCAAATTTAGGATAAAAATGAAAGTTCCTATTGAAACAACTATAATTGATCTTCAAATGACATAGCGTCTTACTGTCATAGTCAAGGTCTTTTATCATGATCATTTAAAGACTGCAAATCAAAGATACAGCGATAGTTGAACAGTAGCGGCACTACATATACCCAGTCTTATTTATTCTTCACAAAATATTAATGTATTTTCGTTAATTTTCGATCCACAGTACGAACCCAGATCACGACCGAGCTTTCCGGAAATCGTACAGACCCTGGACAATCTGATCGCCAATCATTCGGACGGGTCCAAATCGTGCCTGAACAAGCGTCAGTCCGTGGACCAGGAGCTTATGTCCAGCATGAGCGAGCTTACCCGCCGTTCGCGTCCCATTGGCCGGCGACCGGCTCGCCTACGCAGCCATTCAGCGGACGCGCGTGCCTGCGCCAACTCACCGGCGCCAAGCGACAAGGCCCGCTGCCATTCGGCGCGGCGAGTGGCCGAGCTCGCCAGCCGGCGCGATCCCCATTACAGACCAATGACGGCCAATCCCTTCCACGCGTTGGGCGGCGTCAAGAAGATCCTGGGGGATCTCTTCTCCAGCTGCTTAGAGCTGCCGTCGCTTGAGGATGTCAGGACCGCCGCCGGTACGGATACCGGAATCAGATTCGGTAAGCACGCGAGGAACGAGAGCGTCACCAAGATCTTGGAGAGGAAGAAGCCGAGTTCGGAGCCCAGCAGTCCTACTGCCAGAAAGAAGTGGGAAAAGAAGGTGAGATTGTCTGCAGTCTTTTGGCCCTGTCGACTTTGTATATCCCATTGATGGAGAAAATTTACTGACTGCACAAGATTACAAATTCGAAAAAGAAACAACTTCCGATGTTTATTCTCAAATCACCATTTAGTTTCAAGTCACCAATCAAACTCCTAAACGTACAAACTCCAAACTCACAAATCCTAACTTTATGCTTATAAATCTCACAATCTTCAATTTGGCTTTCAATTGCAAAAAACTTGGTATGCTTTTATCTTCTGTAATTTGACTTTTGGATTTGTGCTCTAATATTATTCAATAGCTCAGCAATTTATTGCCGATTGAAGCTTAATACAAACGGGATTCTTATTTATTTGCATACCATAAGAGCAAAACATTTGATTTTCAAAATAGTAGTAACTAGACTTTTGGTACCTATATTATAACAATTGCAGTCGAATAATATCCATTTGTAAACCTACATTGAACTTTCATTTAGATCAAAAAAGAGAACAGTATCGATAAATTAAGTATGCACAATTCGAATATCATGTTTCTTCACCCTCGAAGCCAAATGAAACTAGCATAATCATTTGTTAGAATAATATTTTAATTACTATAGAAGGAATTAAAAATACACTTTAAATGTTCTCATTATTTGCAACTAGGATTCAGTTTTTGCACTTTTTATCCAAACAAGTTGATATTGGACAAATTAATGGGCCACTTATAATAAACATAATCGTTGGTCAGATTTCTGGATTTATGAAAAACAAATGAAAAATTGAACAATATTTAAATATTCACAATATTATTGCACCAGGTGGCGACGAAGGTAGGCGCGGCGAATCTCTTCGCCCACCCCCTCTTCCGCGACGGCTGGGAACCCCGACGCCGCGGCAGCTGCGAGTCCGGTTTCTGGAGCTGCGTGGGCGAGGACCTGAGCCCCGAGCCGCCCAACCGCCGCCACGCCTCCACCCTCAGCAGTTCGGCCGCGTCCAGCCTCTTCCTCCTCGATGACCACCGCACCAGCTCCATCTACACGGACTCCTCGGAGGACATAGCCAGCCTCGGTGGTGGCGACTCCGCCTGCTGGGAGGACAGGTTCGAGCGCCTCGGCCCCTCCAGCAAGACCATTGCCAAGATCGTCGATTACTTCGAGCGCAAGCACGCGGGCGCCGTCGGTATGATGAGGCTTGGCGAGCACGTGTTCGACAGCGCCGCACCCAGCAGGATCGCCCTGCTGAGGGCGCGGCTCGAGGGCGGGGCGCCCCTCTGCAGCATCAGCGCGGCCCAGCGGCTGGTCGTCTGCGAGGGCGCGGTCAGGAGCAAGCTGCCACTCTTCGACAAGAAGTGACGAGCAGCAAGGGAGGCCAGCGCGCTGTTGCGGACCCTGGGCCGGTGAGAAGACGGGCGCGTCGAAGGCAGCTTCGGGGAGCGGCTCTCAGGCCTGTTACCGCGGGACGAGGATCGATGGAGCGGTCGGCCCTCGTAATGTCCATGGGCTCGATAGGGTATAGGGGGGGGGGGGCTTGGGCACGGCTTCATTTGCGTGAGGTTAGTTTGTAAATATAAAGACACTGTAATAGGATTGTTGAGCGTATGCCGAATATTCAGTCCCGCGCGAGAAACGAGTAGACGAAACGAAGCCTTTCGACCTTTGCAGACGTGATTTTAGAGGTACGCTATGTATATGTCTAATGATTATAGTTGCATATTAATGACGAGTAATGGAGGGAGCAGACGTTTATTGAATGTATCGTGAAATCGAATTAATATGCCATCGGTTTGTGAATTGTATATATATTTTTAAATATCGAAATATTATTTAAGAATACAGTGGTTGATTGCTACGACTTACCTTAAAGGATCCCATTGAATTATAATAATGTTCAAAGTTTTATTTTTGTTCCATGGGGTCATCTATTTCATGCTAAGCCATTAATAGTTATTTTAATAGTATTTGATAAAGAAAATTTAGTAACTCTAATAGAACTTATTATACATGAAATTATGTTAACATTTTTATTCGGATCCTTTAATTTACTAAAAAGCATTAATATAAGGTGTTTCGTAAAATTAAATATTTTATCTGTTCTCTTTCATATTTTAAAATCTTACATTTTTAAGCTATGACATAACTATAATTAAATTCAATCAAATCAACTTCTTAAAACGTTTTAATAAAAATTTAAGAATACAGCAATTCGCTTTAAATGGTTAATCCTGATAACAACAGGGTCGTCTATGCTCTTCCTGTACATCTCATTTCAATCTCTTAATATCTGCAATTATTAATAGAGTCTTCAGGTTGAAGGTGCGATTAGCGACATGACTTATATTAAAAAGTTGTCCCGATTCACAATGACTAATCGATTTATATGGCTCAAAGTTGACCGCTTTCATTAGGCGATGATGAAATACGCTTCAGTCAAAAACTTGTGTTTCACCAAGTTATAATCAGTAACGAGTCGATACTGGTGATCAGTTCATTCTTTCAAATAGGTTTCATAATTTGTCAATGTGTGACCAAGATCGATAATTATTGTTGAGAGTCTAGCCATTAAACAATTGATACATTCTTTTATTTATACAGATGCAAAGGAAAAGTACCTCTGCTATAAGTTTTTGTATCTTTATAAATATTGGCTTTCGAATTTAAATGAAATTGTGGAAATATCGTTGATTATAAGGTCGTAGGTCTTATAATTTTGCTGATCATATTAACGTATCATGTTAATTATCTTTATCCATTTCCATTTTAAATTATTGATACTAAATTTTATCAGAGATGTATCTAATTTAAATTTATAAATATTTTATAATTCTCAACAGTCAATATAACTTGTATATTCTTATAAACTTTTGTCTAAATTTAATTAGGTACACTTGATAAAAACTGTATATTTAAGAATTTGAATAAGAGAAATATGTCAATCCTAAGTAATAAAGAAACTAATTGGAAAAAGATTTCTTTTATATCCTTAAATTTCTTGTTGACTATAGATTGATTGTACACTTGGTGAAACATGATTAAATTAAACATGTACAATTAATTAAATGAAAAATAACCCTTGGATAGTTTCAATAAAATAGTTGTTATTAACTAACAGCTGTTTCAGCGGTGGAGTCACTTTCAAAGTTGACTAGCTTTGAAAAGGAATAATAGAATCAGAAATTATTTGACAAAAGAGACTGTAAAAATTCCATTATAATATATTGGATTCAATTTCAAATTTAAAAATGTATCACTACAGTTATTATTGGATTATTGCCTTAAATAAAACATCATTAATAGGTGTTTTTCATGTATAGGGTGGAAAAATTTACTTTTTAAATCCAAATACTGAAAATTTCTGCAAGATAAGATCAATTATCTCTGAAATAAACTATATTTATAATTAATCTGTTATTTACATATATATTAGTGGAGAAACTGATTAAACAATGAAAATATTCTTAGGGGTAATAAAAAATAAGCATTGATGGAATTGTAAATTCATTCCCTTCTTTTTTAAATTATAATTTATTTTATTAATACCAATTGTTTCTAATTGAAAATAGAGTTGAATCTATTTATAGTACTTAATTAGATATCATGAATCGACATAGGTTTCGAATAGGTTTCGATTAACATGCTATTACTTCTTTGGTATATTATTCGATTTATCATTAATGAGTATAGTGTTTTATAAAGTAAAATATGTGCTTAGTTTCATTGCAGCATTTATTAAATCATCGTTAAAGGTTGCAATATCATTATCGACTAGTGTTATTTTTTATCAGTTACAAATTACGTATTATGTTATTTACTTGTGAATTAATTAGGCAGATTTCTGTTCGAAGCTTATAAGCCATTCAGTAATCTAATACTCTTATTTTGAGGCAGAATGACTTATTTTATTCTAGATTAATCTGACATACTAATTATTAATACGAGCCTCTCCTCTGGTTATGTATTAAATTTCCGGTTTACTAATCATTAAATCAAAGCAATCGAATTTCATTTCATTGTCAGATAGTTTCAACGTTTTAGTCTACGTTATTTTTATGAATTCATATTTATTTGTTGATAAAGGTTACATGTAACTTTTATAATTACGTATGCTTATTTTTAATTTAATTTTTCGTAATATACTATTCGTTCTACTTCGGCAGCGTACCAATTTTTGCCAATCTTCTCTTTACCCGAGAGCAAAAGAATTGTCTCACTCAAACCTCAGTTTTTCTTTTCATGGCAGAGGCAGCGCATACTTAACGAAAAAAGCAAGTACGTTCAGTGAATGTTTTCTTATAGGTATTCTTATTCATAAATCTTCACATCCTCATATTCTTTAATAAGTAATGTAGGAAGCGTGTAGACCAATGTGCCTTGTTTCCGTTAAGGCGTCCCTTGACTTCGTCTTATTGCTCAGCTCCCGCCTATAATCGGAGAAGCTAATTCGACGTGAAGGGCGGAAGGAGAAATGAACTGATTCCTCAAATGCTAATATGTTAGAGACTACATTCATTAGAGTTAAGTTGTGCTCTAAGGCTCTTAAGTAAATCGTTTCATGATATTGGTCTAACACCATTTATCTTTGCAACTTTACAATTACAACATGCGTATTGTAATTGCAAAATTTCGGAATCGTCGTTTACCTGATTTTGGACTACGAATGAGATGGCGAATTGGGATGTACGGAAACGAAGCGATATGGGCGTGGTTGAATACAAACGGAAATACATTCAATTGGACTCTTATAAATTTATTAAAATTAAAGATAACGTTTAAAATTAATTTAGTAGAATAGCACTACTATAAATGGATTAGATAAAAAAAACCAGTCGCTAAAGTCGATTAATTAAAAACTTACAAGGTTAATAAAAAATTCGCTATACACTTGGTGAAACATATTTAAATAAATGATAATTTCGATAAAACTTGAATAACATTTGGATAAGTCGCACAAATTTAATAATAATAATAACAATATTGACAGTTGTTACGTTGATTAAACAATTTCCAAGATATAAAGCAGAGTCTCTTTATTATTAATAAATTTGTAACAATAATCCAAGCGTTTTTATGTAAATTTTATCAATTATTTAAATTACCATTTTTAAAAATTTATTTTACATTACACCTTATATTCTATAGACGTTTGGAAAACATTAGAATTGGAAGGCATCGATTCGATGGCAATAAATTTATGTAATTATACTATCAATGACTTATCGAATTTCCTTATTCTTAAGCATTAGTCGAGCCAATCAACAATATTTGTGCAAAGTATTATTTATTATCATTTTAGATACAAAATAGTTGAAAAATAAGTATAAGTAAATAAAATTTTCTCCTTGAATTTGGATTATTACATCTTCCTATGTACGTCCATCAGTGTCAATTCAGTGTCAAATCATCGACTATCATGTGAAATCGATAAAAAAATGTCTTCTATTATAATAATATTAAACATGAAACCGTAAGAAGGCCTAACATAAAAAAGGTAAATAAATTGTTAGGTAATTCATCTGTGTAAAAGTTTTCTTCCTTAAATCAGAGTAGGACGTCCGGAAGGACGTGTTCGATTATACCCGCGTGTACACGGCTCAACCGGTTTCAAGAGGATTACTAATATAATATAATATATTTTGTTTAAAAAAAAAGTAATGTAAACTCATGTTCCCAGATATTTTTGTTGATATTGATAAAGTAGCGACACAGTCTACTAGTTGCACTAGATACAAATATTATAAATGAAGAGGTTGCCAAGCTGAAGAGAAGTTATAATAAGAATAATTTAATATAGCTACAAAAATATATGAAACTGATCTAGTCAGTGTATTAAACGAGGCGGCCTTATATTTTATATGTATACATGTACGAAAATATTAGTGCTAAAACTTCATACGAGTCTAGATATAAGGGAAAATTAATATGAAATAATAAAACTCTATTTAGCAGTGCAATTTTGATGAGGCGCCTACATATAGATGTATATGTGTCAGATTTTCATGCTATAATGATGGAATTGTCGATTTAAACTAATAATAATAATAATAAGTCTGATACATCAGTTATTTGCATTGAATTAAAAAATTTCGTAAATTTTTGTGATCTAAAATATTGCTCAGTATACATGATTTATCCTGCTATAATTAACTCCTTGAATGGGAATTTTGGTATTTTTAACTATACAAAAATAATTCTTAACACAATTATAATCAATTGAGGTAGGTGTAAAGATACAAAAATTATTGAATTTTCATTTAATTTTAGTTATACATAGTGATCGTTAAATGAAATGTGAAGAAGTTATTGCACTTGGAAGAATTTATAAAATATTATGTATTAATTCATGTTTTTGACATTCAAATTTAAATTAAAAGTGAAAGTATATCGACTTATTATTAAAAATGACTTTGAAAATCAATTTAATGCAATATGAATTAAATTATAGCAATAAATACTTTTCAATTTCATAATTTAATGAGAAATGAGAGAAAATATGAAAGTAAAAAGAAATGATTAAACTGAATAATCTCTCGTTTAGAAAATAAGTAACAATAAATTTACTGAGAATCTGCTTGTTTTTATAATGCAATTTATCGGCGTTTAGATAAATTCTCCATTTTGTACAATATTACTACATAGTGAATGAGTGTCGCCTCGTCGTACTGTTATTCTTCTTTTTCTATACAAACTGTACCAAATTCGTATTTAGAATAATTACAGATTAAATATAATTATTATTTTATAATCATCGGAGCTGAACTATTTAACTGTTCTCCTCCTCTAAATAAGACTGTGCGTTTGTTAAATATATAGTGATGTATGTGTATGCAAATGATATACAAAAGAATTGCTTTAACGTAATATATTTGTTAAAATTGTCACTTACTTCATCCTAACATTATAGAGCTGGATTCTTTTTATCCTTAAATTATCAAAGTCATATATTCAAACCTCATTCAGAAACTCATGTAGAATGAATTTGTTGAAATACTTTTGTATACTAACATCTTATTCAATTTTATGCTAAAAATTATCTATTCAATAATAAATCTTAAAATTTCTAAGATAAGTTGAACCAATATTAAAGTTTTTTAATAGATATTTGTAATTTAATAGAAGAATGAGTGCTAAAAACATTATTGCTATTAACATTTAACATTTAATTTTACATAAATTAAAATTATTTAATTAATTATATATATTTTATTATTAAATATTTAAAAGAATATAAGAGGATAAAAAATTTCATTTGTTACTTTTTATTGAAAGGAGTGAGTAACTGGATACATAATTGAAAAATTCCAATCTTAAAATTTGAATATAGTTGAATATATTTTGTGCATTGATATGATTATACATATATTATTAAATCTAGATTTTTCTTGAAAAACAAGTAATCCATATATATATATATATATATATATATATATATATATATATATATATATATATATATACACACTAAACTATAATTAATATTTAAGATTCTAATTTTTGACTTGCAAATCATTGAAATCTTTGTTATAATAGTTTGTGACACGCTTAAGGTACCTGAACAACTAAGCTAACAAAGAATGGAAAAAGTAGGAAAAAAAGTTATTAAGGACATTAATTATAATCGAACATATCGTCTCATTAGCGAAGCATATCTTGAAACTGTATAGTTGATTTTATGCTTCGTCCTGCATACATATTAGTACTGTTTGATGGAAAATTCTCTGGAATTGGAAAATAATTATTGTTGATAAAATTTTTATAATTACAATTAAATTTTCATATACAGTATGTAAACGATGTTCAGATGTAATTTTTAAACGAAATAATCATAGTCCGCCACAAGAAGTTAATTTAATTATAAAACAAATATAGAAATGAGGAACGGAAAAGTGGTAAATATTATATGAAAATATGGAAAATATGTACATCACAAAAAATTCAATTGAAATTATGTCTTCTATACAATTTAATTTCTATTCACTGCTCCCTGTGATTGCGATTATAGTCGGACATGCATCGGCTATATATATGAACAAGAGAACGAAGTGAGAAGTAATACCGTCTAAATCAAATTTAACGTGAGAATTCATCTTATTAATATATGTAAGTAGTGTGAGAAATGATGATAATTATAACAATTATAACAGTTATTATATAAGAATATCGTGAAATGAAAGATGTAAATTGAATTATCGTCTGACGACGGAAGTGTATAACGACAAAGTATTCAATACTAAAGCTGATAAAAAAATAATTAATTATAAATAGTTAATTAAAACTAAGCGAATGATTGTCACTGAGGAGGAATTTTTAGTGAAACTATATATATATATATATATATATATATATATATATATATATATATATACATATAAATATATTGTAAATATTCCTATGCATATACAAAAGAAATAAAGTTAAGGGCTCGCAATTTTTACAAAAATATTTTACTGAGATCTTTTATTTATACCACCCTCCCCATGTTATTGAATTTATTTGAACGACATTCTTAATTTAAGTATACTTATGTATAGTCTAAAAAATTCTTTCGAATTCAAATTAACTTTGAAAACTAATAAAAGAACGGTTATTATGTTAGGATACAGAACTGTTGGTTTCAAATATGGTATTCCTAACTAGTATATTTCAGATCTAAACCATGAAACTACTGGTGGGTCCGTGATTAGTGAAAAAAAATGACAACGCAATCTATTACGTTCAGTTTCATATGTTCTTATACTATCCTTGTCAGGCAAAATGTTTCCTGATATAATAACTAATGGATTTTATATTATAATTAGTTATACCAGAGATACTCTAATAAATTTAACTTTGTTTATTTTTTTATTAAAAAAAAAAAACACAATTAAATCTTCCATTAACTGACTCCACTGGATTATTTTTTTTTGTCGTGAGAAAGATTCATTATTATCTTTTAATACAAATTGCTCAAAAAATTATGCAGCTCCAATGGAAGGGGTCTTTAAGGTTCGATATTATAGTTGAAGCTTAAGAATGAGACCGGCTTTGTGTTTCAAATCATCTCAATCCAGCTGAGTATCGCTGTTTAGCATATATTTATTCTATAATGTAAGATAATTAAAATTCAGTGCACTTTTCGTGAAAGCAATAAATTTTTATTTAATTACTGCAACAATTTTATATTTTCATCTCTATGTTTAATATTTATATAATATTTATACAATACAATCGCAGTAGTGACAAAACGAAAAGTAAGCTCGAAAATAATATTGCATTTTAAATAACATGTAATTGACAGACATATAACTATACAATTGACAGATGAAGAAAAATGAAACTAGGCTGAACTTTACTAGTGAACTAAAGCTTGCTGGCAACTCGAAGCTCTAAAAATTGACATACAATTATACACTGATTAAAATTCATAATAAATCAAGACTTTGGAATGAATGGCCAAACAAATATCTTCGAAAAAAAATACATACCTTACATTTTTTTAAATAATCATGGGCCTAACGAGCACTTTCATGGCTTCCATTTGTATATATAATATTTAATGATTATTGTGGTTTCGTTCGAGGCCGAGCACAGATCGTGAAATTTGCTTTTGTAATCAAGTTTTTGGTTTCTCTGTCGCAGCGCACTCCTGATAGAAGCTTGACGTTACTTCTGAGTTTCAACAATAGTGTTTCAATATATACGTATTTCGCATCGCCTGTAGCCAACCGCCGTCACTGCATTTTATCGAGATCACCCTCTTGAACATGCAGAGGTACTTAACGGACGAAATACCCATGCCCAGGCAAGAATTGAGGTAGAAATCAACCTCTCCGTATTTCCTCTCCATCTACAAGCCGATGTCGGGTATAAATCGTTTAGTCCATCCAACGTCCTTGTTCATTCGTTTTCCAACGTGTTTGCCAGAGTTCTTACGTCGCAGCATCGTTTCTTCCGACGTTCGTAGATTTTCATCCATCCGATCGCGGGTAGAACGATTGGGATTTTTGCGGGGATCACAAAGACCAGTCTTGAGATACGGTTTGATACGCACATGCTATTCTTAGCCCGCCTATCCCTTGTACGCTCCTCATTGCACCTGCACGTCTTCTGATACGCATCAAATCCGTCCACGCCTCTGATCCATAGGGAAGAATCGAGTAGGTAACGCTCATCAGTATTTTCGTATGTTTTGTCTAATTCGGCCCGTCTTGGCTATCAGTCTACTCAAAGATTTTTTCATTCGGTCATCTAAAGTGATGCTGAGTACAGCGATCTCTGTCGTCCAGTAGTATGCGTCTCTTCTATGCTGTATTTTACATGCTCGAGGCATTGTTTGCTCACCCAGTCGTTGGAGGAGTACAATCGTAGGATTAGCTGGTTCCTCTATCCTTTCAAACCCCATCCATCCCGAGGTTATCTCATGTGAGGAAGATTCTACGTTTCACCCGCCATACTCTCACTCTAGTCCTAATTCTGTCCGAGGCCAAAGTCACGTCTGGTGTGGAATTTCCATATCCAGATCTTCCGCATGTCCTTATAGTTCCTTTATTAATTATTGTTAGTGCCGTTATGTCAACTGACAGGAGATGTAGAAGATCTATAAATATTAACTCCATCACATTTTCTTATTGGTACTGTGTCCGGCATCGTACCAGATTAAGAGACACCATCAGTACCGGAGAACCGATCTGGCCGATTCCAACTGGTGCAACGTATCCACGACCACTATTGGAAACGTTGGTTCACCGACTATGTGCTGCAACTTCAAGAACGAGGAAAATGGAGAGAGCCGACAAAGAATTTGCAAATCAGACAACTCGTTTTCTTGAGAGACAGTCGCTTCCCTGCTTCCAAGTGGCTTTTATGACGTATACTCGAAGTTCATTACGGTGCAGATGGGCTGACCCGAGTCGTTACCGTAAAAACCGTTATAAACACGATTCGCCGACACATCGCATACGTTGCAACATTATACTTGGTTCATCCTAAAGATACAGCCATGCAGGAAGAGTCAGTTGCTAAACCTATAAATTGAGTTTTCATCCGAAGGACGAAGACGGGCGGTATGTTTACGACATCTGCTCTCCGTGAGTGAGTTGCTAGAGCATAGAGTACGAGCGAGGGACATAGAGAGAGAGAGAGAGAGAGAGAGAGAGAGAGAGAGAGAGAGAGAGAGAGAGAGAGAGAGAGAGAGAGAGAAGAGAGAGAGCACTCATAAATGAACGTTTCGTTTATTGCACTGCGTTATTAGGAATGCGTGGCCGACAATGTTTTCGGAGTTTTCCATGCCGAGATGAAAGGTACCGTAAAATCCCAGGTAACGGAATAGGCGTGTGAAAATGAAGAGAGTCCACGCAAAAAGTACGAAATTTAGTACTAATTCGTTTGTCTGATTGGATCTAGGGGCAATATCCTGTATTTTTAAAGGGTGCAGGCCTTCTAATGAAATATCCGAGATTATAATGAATATAAATATTATATGAAATATAAATATTCTAATGAAATATCGAAAGTTCGTCTCACTAGGTCGATTCTTTTCCTCCGTAAATATATATATATATATATATATATATATATATATATATATATATATATACTGTACGATTTTTGCGTTCATATTGAATTGCGGGCCAAGAAAATTGGTATTTAGATACACTGTTGATAGCCACTTTTCATCGCCAGCCAGTGACGCAGGTCAAGGGAGTATCCGTCGGGCTATTTGCTGCACTACTTGAGGCCGTTCGTACCTCAAGGTTTAGCCATCCTTTTCTGCCTTTAATCGGTAATCCATGACGTCGGATCTGCGGTGCGCGCGCGTGTGTGTCTCTGTCTGTCTGTCTGTGTGCTGTAGAAAAAACCTTCTTCTCGATCCATGTGATCAATGTGTGCGAGCGTCAGCTGATAAGAATTTTGCGTTTTTTTTTTGAATGGCCATTCGTCTGTTGTGTTTCATTCTGCTAAGTACCATCCAGGCATAATTTACTCCTTTTCTATATTCATTAGTTATAATATCTGTAGTGATGAACTTGTATCTAGACATTGTAATTTAGTATTTTATAATTTCACTTACATTGTAATTATTATTAAGGGTTATACACATTTACGGCCTTTCCTCTACCTGTGACTAGGATTGTTATGCCTTCGATGTGTTACCTTATTTCTTAATTAAAGATTTTTATTTCAATTATAGACTGAATTTTTATTTACACTCTACGCACTTTCCCTTATTATTTCACCTCACCAAGTTGTATATTATATTTGTCTTTATTTTAAATAATCAGCAATTCTCTATATTTGTTCGTCTATGGCACCCCCCCCCCCCTCGATATGTAGCCATAGAATTCCCTGTTAAGTTTGGACTGCGGTAATTGCTGACATAAGAAATACCACTCACTGGTGCCTAAATGTAGTCTGTTTCAACACTCTTTTTTTCGATATTAGACGAGTATCTCCCGAGATCCATATTGCCACTTTGCTTTCAGCTGCCACTAACCCTAAATAAAAGAAATACATTATTGAAATAAAAATATTACATATACTTGAATACTTTGTACGTGATTAACGATTGTTTTTTTTTTATTTATTGAAAGTAAAAGAAAATTATATATTGCCTTTCCTCTCAAATTGATTACAGTAATTGATAAATACGTGAAAAACTCTAATTGTTTTTAGAAGTAATTTTATTTTATAAATAACCTAAAATTAAATCTGCACCATTTTAAAAATTTTTTATATACGACTCTCATTTCAGTTTTTTTAAGACTTCGCTTAAGTAATTTTTTGCCTCATATTTTATCATATTTAATCTAAAGAGTCGCTAAATATATATTTTATTTTTAAATAAATATTCAAATAAACAACTTTTTTTAAATTTATTAAGTTTGAATTCTTCGAAGTAAATATGCCTCACCTACACATTTACTCATGCAAACGTCCTCAAGCAGCGAAAAGTTTAATAGAAGTACTCGTATTTCAAAACTTCATTATTTTTAAAATATATCGTTTGTTTTAAATAACTTAACTCTATTATTTATATAAATTTTGGTGAAGAAATTACGAACAGGACGATACAATTATTTTTTGATATAAGACGTCAATTGTAGATTTTATTTAGTAACATTCTTCTTCTGTAAGTAGTAACATACAGTTTATAGTACATATAGTTTATATATACATTTTCTTTCATATTATGCAATCAGTATGGAATTACATAAAATTTTAAAATGAAAAATTTGTCAACATGAATTTTGTTTTCGGTATTTATTCGCTAAAATAAGGTGAGTTTGATTTTCAATCCAGAGAAAGAAACTTGAAACTCTCGTAAAAATTATTGGCAAATTTTGTGTTTTACAGCCAAAGCCTCCACTAACAATTCCAGCTAGTACGCCACCAATGGCAGCTGGTCCGCCGGAATCTCCCGCACATGTTACGGCAAACGCGGCAGTTCCACATAACATGCTCGGCTTTAGTGCTTGAAAAGTTTTAGCGCATTCCTTATCATCCATAACTTGAACAATAGCTGACTGTAACATATTTGGTTGTTGTCCATTGATCTGAAAAATATTTACTATCAATATATATATATATATATATATATATATATATATATATATATATATATATATGTATATATGTAAGTTATAATATCGTGTTTTAAAAAAATTATTTCACCAATTGTTCTGATATTTTGTGCATAAATTCTTTATTATGTCTATAGTAATATACGTTTTGCATTGTCTGGATTAGTTACAGTTATAATTACGGAAAAATTTAAATTTCAACAAGATTTCACATCTAAGTATTCGTATAGTTGTCCAGATTTGAATTTGTCTCAAAATAGCTTTAACTATGATAAATATTTATCTGAGTTAAACAATGACAAGGAAATCAATAGTATACGTGCATTGCCAAATAATAACAGCTTGAACAACATTGAGTTTAATGATCAAATCAACATTCATACTTTTGGGTAATAAATTTTTTATTAATTTCATTCATATATATATATATATATATATATATATATATATATATATATATCTTTTATATCTTGTTTTAATATTATTTCCAAATTTCATTTCAGATTTTAAATTCAATAAACAAATAAAATTAAGAAGAAAAATATGAAGTATTCACATATAAAGTCAATAATTAGAATAAAATTCGACCGAGTAAATACAATTATATACAGAGATGAGTTTTCCTATATTTCAATCTTAAAAATTGTTTAGGCATCCTTTGTTTGTGATAAATTTTTCATTTTATATCTTCTTATTAATTCAAACACTTAAATTTAAAAATTTATCCTTAAATAGAGAAGAATCCTACGATGCGTAGAATGCTAGAGTGGAAGATTACTAATGCTGAGTTCAAGCCCAATTTTCAGTCGGATGACACTAATTTCATGTGCTTCGTTTACATACCTTAAGATATCCGTCTACTTATACGCGAGTGAATCTGTGTTTGTATCAATTGGTATATATATATATATATATATATATATATATATATATATATATCAATGGTCACAAAAATTTAAAACAGCTCTTCATCGTAATCAAATGTTGTCAGAATTGTTTTATAAATAGTTTTATATTAGAAAGCTATGTATAATTGTATTATAAATATATATTTGAAAAGGATTCGTTTTATTTAAGGCAGTATTCTACTTTAGATCCTTGAAAAAAACAACAAAAACGCTATTTTTGTGAAATTTTTCAGAGAATGCTATTGAAGATATGGATGTAGGATTTGAAATGCTTAATAAATACACTCTTGAAGTACATAAAAAAAAAATTTTTATGCAGAGAGAGTAATGGGGTGCGCGTTCTTACGTTCGAATGCTGTACAATTCCGCATTTGCCTGAAGCCCAATCGGATGTAACTATCTCTTACGTCCCGATTTATCCATTTCCCTCAGATTTAAGACTCGATGCGCTCTCTCTCTCTCTCTCTCTCTCTCTCTCTCTTTCACACTCATAGAAACAATAGAAACAACCTAATAGAAACAATAGGAATTCTATACAGTAGAACCTAACAAGATGAACTTATATCCGCAGACTACACATTATAAAAAGTAACACTATAATTCTTTAATAAATAAAAATATAAGATAAATGTGAATACACATTGCATTTGCATTTCAAATTCATACTCCTTAACAATAGGTGAATTTCGTCAAGTGAACAAATCTTTTTAACAGCTAAATGGTTATGCAATATCTTATTGATGCTCGTCAGACTAATGTCCAAAGATGGCCTCAATCTCACGGCATGCCTTATGACGATCTTGCTTTATCAGTTCGCACGCAGCATCAATGTTTTCTGGTATAACAACCGATTTTGGACGACCTCGAAGTCGCTGTAGATGACACAAGTTATACTTAAATGACGAAAAGTCCTGAAGAAGGTTATGGTTAAAATGGTCAAACTTTCAATTATATACATCAGATGGCGCCTCCAAATACTTGGTACGCCAAGGCTCAACATAAAAATAGCAACCCTCGTATTTACTTGTTTCATATTTTCGTAATCAGCTGAATACATACTATGAATCCATTGTCATTTGGAACTTGCCACTGCGTGTGTTTATAAACAATTCAACCCTATCAGGTGTCCTCTTGTCTCGCACTCTTACTTGGAAGTAGGAATAAATATCCCTTGCTGTATTCGCTCTTGATTGTTCCCCTCTCTCTTATGATGTGATCACATCTTGCCTTGGACGTTAAGTTGTTCATTCTTAACAAGAATGTCTTCTTCAACGATTATTGAGGTAGTTTATTTTTCTAAATAGATACCACAGATTTATAGAATTTCAAAACACAGATTGATAGAATTTCGAAAAATAGCTCACCTCTCTGGCCAGTTGTTTATTAATATGGAAGATTGTTGATCCTTCATTAAGAAAGTTTAAATACGTTTAAATATCTTTGAATGGGCCATGCAAATTAGTAAAGTGTATAACAAACAATTTAATTTAACTTCTAGTCAATCATCAAAGCCTTCCATTGATGATGCAATATTTTCGAAATCAAGTTTTACAAAATGGACTTATTTCTTTTTTTAGATAATGTAATAGTTTTCAAAGTTATTTAGCTATGTTTAACTACATTCACAGTTAAAAATGCAGAGAGTGAAGTTATGCAGTAATGATAGAAAAACTAACATTTCCCAAAAGAGAACAGAGAATAATCATAGACTAAGTAGAGGAATTTGATCTAAATGACTATACGTGTGCAGCCGCAAATTTAGCGAGTCCTAATAATGTACTTTTGATATATAGAATCTCCAATAACCAAGTATACATATAATTCTCTGACATAAAATTAGAAGACGTTCTAGCAGAAAAAAAAGAGTATATACATTATTAATGGAATACAACGAGAAAACTATAAGATTAGTCGTGTCTGAAAATATAATTTATGTAACATTCAAAATGTATTAAACTAAATATAAAAGCTGCCTCCATAATAACAGCCGCAATAAATGAAATATTTCATTTGTAAGTTTAAGTGTTACTTAGTTAAAACCCATACAGAAGTTTCGAACTTAAACTATAACTCAGAAATATCTGAAAATATAACCAAAATCAATATAATATCGACAATGACACGAATACCAACAAGGTTAATAAACCCGACTGTAATTATAGTATCACCGACAATTAATGTCGATGTTAATGACCTTTAGAGGGTACAGCTGAGGTCGTTTCAACTCTCGCGTTTCGAGTTAGGCTTATTTCCATAGGTGTGACGGGGAACAGCTCGTTTGAAGACACCGAATCGAAAAAACTTCTCCTAATGATCTTACGGGAAGAACACCGTTCACTCATAGAAAACCATGTGAATGGAGTGCGAACACAGATTCTTTGACGGTTTTTTTTCATTGGCCAAGCAAAAATTACTTCTTTGGAGAAAACGTACGCAGACGCTGTGTTCTACAGACAGTTTAATTTCTGATAAGTTGTCGAGGAGAACATTGTTTCTACTCAGAAATTCATTCAAAAGCAAACGACGAAGCTATAAAGCTCATGTAAAATCATGGTTGCTTTGATAAAATAAGCATGCCCGGTTGAGGCAGCTTTTTTAGTAAATTTTCAAGGAGACCTTGCAGGAAAGCCCGCGGACCGAGTTCGATTGCCTCGATGTCCATGTAACGGAGGATAGCTCTTGTTAGGGAGCTTGAAGGCTTTCCTAATTCTTCTACAAAGAAATGGGATAGTCAAAAACGCAAAAACGTAGGCCGAAGCTTCAGACGAATCAGTCTGATCGAGTTGATTACCTGAGACTTAATGGTCTTAATGGAGAGTTAATGGTGTTATTCTTATTGGTAAGGAGCCGTTGGAAAGGATGGGAGATCCTTGTACGGGGCGAAGATACGTCGTGATCCTTCTCTACCTCTCTCCTCGTAGTAAAACGGAGCTGTGGCCACGATAGTGGCATATTCGTTGGATTATAAAATCTTCAAATAAAGTTGAAAAACTATTCGTGTAGTATTTATTATTTATATTCAGCTATTTTTTTCAATTACAAGCTATTGTCTACTATTTGCTTCTGAAAATTATATGGAATTCGAGAAATTATCAGCAAATGCAACATTTGATAAAAAATATTGTATGTGCACAAGTAATAAAATAATCTGTTCAATCCAATCTAATATCTAGATAGATACAAGTAAAATAATTCAGAAAAAGGTATCATGCTCACAATTGTTATCCCCCAGCCTGAAATGGTTATTTCGGTACCTTTTGCATAAACAGCATCGGGACTTGCGATCGGAATAGGTTTCTTAGTGGCATCACATATCATCGCGATAGCAAGCTATAAAAATTAAAATTATTAGTGTAATTATATTATCAAAAATATTATACAAAATTATATTATTCAATTTGAAAATCTTACTAATTTATTATAAGAATAATAATTTTATCTAACCATAATTGTCAAGAAAAATAATATATTCGTATGTTTTCAACTTTAATATAGGATAATAAAATAATTTACTAAAAGAAAATAACTATAGTAAGTATTATTTGATACTTGTAAATTTTTATATGCATCTTTTCCTTATCAAATACACAGGCCGACAACTGGAAATCGATTTTCTTGTCCAGAATTTTTTGAAGGTTTTTGATGCGCTGAATTCAAATCTGTCCATAGAATTGTGCTGAGATATCCTAATCTAAAAATGAAATAATACTATTTTTAACATATTTGAGCTTATGTAGAAACGTGAATTATTTTTTTATCAAAAAACTAAACGCAGTATAAGAAAGTATAAGCCTTCTCTTTAAGATGCCATTGAAAATCCAACTTATATCAAGGCCGCAAACTTGAAAATTATCAAATCATCTTAAATCAGTGTTATTATAGCATATCACCACCTCATTTTTTGGGTCGGGGATGTGAGCTTAGGGTTTGAGGTTTGGGATTGGTAGTCTTGGAACTTGTCGACTTAGGGTATGTTATCTTGAGATGTGGGGGTTTGGACTACTGGGGGTCTAGGATATTTGGATTTGGGGTTTGGGGGTTTTAATTTTCTGGATTTGGGCTGTAGGGGGTTGGGATTTTATGGGGTATAGAAATATCGAATTTAGAACTTGATGCCATGATAGCCCTGAAGTGATTTTTCAAATATTGTGGAATTTCTAAATTTGAACAATTCAAAATGCGATATCTCAGCAATAAAAAAATATTTGAACAAACATAACGGGATTTTAAAGAGAAGGACAGGTACTTTATGATACTGCCTACAGTTCTTTGCTCAGAAAATAATTCGATTGCTACATAATTTTAAATAAGTTAAGAGGTCTTTTTTAAATTTTAGATTAGAATACCTTAAAGTCTTGATACCAAAGAGAAATTCTGTAGCTAAATTTAAATTCAGCGCATCGAAATCCTAAAGAAAAGTATGGCCTGGTTTCAGAACAAGATACTCATCGGCCTGTGATATTAGCAATTTAAGTCTATTTTTATTTACTATAAAGTTTAATTTCATCACTCTTTCAATTATCGCAATGTATCAGAGTTCGATTAGTTTTGTTGAAAAATTAATGAGTGATTTTGTTATTCAAAAAGAAAGCTTTTATAAATTAGGTTCTCGCAATTTTTGATGTTCAGATATTGCTTAATAAATATGTACAAATTAATTGGAAGAATACAAAATAATGTAACTGACATTAAAATAATTTATTTTATGCTAGATTCTACGAATATCTATCATTTATTTGTGTAATATTTTCAGTCATCAATTTATTAGCCCATGTCTAACTAGCTTATTGTCTCAATGATATTTCTATGTACTATATATATATTGTAGAAAAAAGATCATCATTTCATTTACTGCCAATAAAATTTGAATGTAATCATAACACTGGAAATTTCTGAAACAATTTTTAATTATTTATCGAGCATTTCGTCAGTTTTTGAATTTTTATGCAATTTATTTGAATATTTAATTATTGCTTAACTTTCTTATATAGTATAATATATGAGTATGTAACACTTGTGCCCAAATTTCGTTTTGCTTGATTATGCAAGTTTTTTCTATGTACTAGACTAGGGCCTACATTGATTCGGAAAACGCTACTAGAAGGAGCAGATTTCAACCTAATAGGTGTACATGTTTTTTTTCAATATATGATTGTAAAATTTTAGTTAATTATTGTTTTAAAATTGCAGAAATTTTATACATAAATGCTTCAGATAATAATAATATGAAATTATTTTTATGTACAGAAAAAATTTTACTTGCTAATTAAATACATTTTGGATGTTATTGTATTTGTATATTTAGTAATGTGGTTATATATAAACTAATATACTTAAATCTGATAACTTACCTCAATTAAGGAAATATCGTTTTCAACCGTATATTTATTATAATAAGGATGCTGAATTATTCTGTTAATGTCAATTAAAGAACCTCCTGCTCGTATAATTGAGGTTCCAATTCTTATCTTTACATTTGTTACAATATTCAATAAATCTCTGTAACATATATAACAATTATAAATTTAACGGCAAGTATTTATCGTTATTGCTCATAGTTTATTGTAAATACATCAGAATAAAGTTTCAATTGGAATAAAAACATCTAAAGTCATATATGAACGAATGAATCTAATACTTCATTCACGAGAATTTCTGACAGTATCAGCGTAGTAATTATTATAATTATTAAAAGTTGCTGAAACCCGTGGACGGATGGCAGAGTAGGAAATAAATTAATATGCCGTGTATCTTTTCTGTTTTGATGCAGAATTAGGAATAATCGTGCAGACCCAAGAGAGGATAGATCTCGATTTCACAAGAGCAGGAAGAAAAAAACTACAACAGCAACGATAATATGTACGTAATGACTAATGACGTTGATACCTGATTATTCGTCGTGAAACAGACAACATCGACATTGAGGATATTTTCAAAGCATCTCCCGTAGAATTGGTTGAAGAGTTCGAAAAGTGATCAGATATCATTTTGTTAAATAAAAGTCGACTAGTATAGTAGTGTTCGAGGCATTGGCGCGAAAACCGGTGCGGTTGCTAGAACCGATCATGGACAGGCCGAGTCTATTCTATGCTAAAGCGAAAGAAAAGGTGAATCCGCAGAGAGTAATTACTCTTCAATAAATCACTTTTATAATAGAAATTCGGTGTGTTAATTTATCGAGGCGCCACTCACTCATCATAGAAAGAGAGGGATGCGACGAGAGCATAAAATATATGTAAAAACTATATAATATGTTATAATTAATAATTTGGTGATATTTTTTTTATGCTATTTAACGTCGTTCTATTTATGCTTTCAAATATCGGTGCTAATCAGAGAGCGACAGAGGTCTACGATGTGTTTGTAAACAAAGCACATGTAAATTATTACAACGGTGCTTGTGTCAATCGGCCGAGACCGGGATTTGAACTCGGATCACCAAGTTACTGATCCTTTGCTCTAGCGATCGAGCCATCGTAGACCTCATTTGGTGATATTAATACATACATTGATCATAATTGTAAATCGCGGCAGAATGGCAAATGATTCAAAATGTTCGCCCGAGCGTCTCGCCAGCGCAGAAATTAGAAAAGAAATGAGATCCCATAAGTGCTTCGATAGAAGGAAATCTAGACCAATAAGCATCCAAACAAAAATATATTCTGTTCTTGATCGCAGAATATAACTATTGGCTATCTTTGTGCCGTACATAAAAAACATACGATGTTAAACTAAATTACCTAAACCTATCTTATTTTCAACAGAGTTATTAGTCAATGCCCTTTCCAGACAATGTCTCATACGGAGTCCTCAGATTTCACGATTAAAGCTTTTTGTTCGTCAATATGCTATCGCGTTTCTTGGCAAAAGTCGAGATTTGGAAAATATATTTTATGCATACACATTCTGTATAGTTAGACGCAGTAGGAGTAGCGTACGTCAGTTTTCTTTCCCTTTCCTGTTCCGAGTCCTTTGATGAGCAAACATTTTCCTTTTGCTTTCTCACTTTGGTTTTGACTTAAACTCTGAGCACAGATCACGCAGTCTATTGTACAAGTCTATGGTCTCAGACAAGATTAATGCTTCGAAATATTCACCTGTGCAAATGCCGATTTGGTTTGCAAATGAAATTTTAGTGAAGGAGACTGCGTGAGTCAAATTGTCCTTTGCTAACAATATTATTTTTATTTTACACATGTCAAATTTTTATATGATTTATTATATATTATATATAAAGTAAAGAGACAAATTGAATATGACTTGGAAATATAATTTTAAGGGATAGACATGATATGATTAAATGATCTCCGTTTTTATACATTTGTTATCTTATGAAAAAAAAAACGTGAATACTTCTGTTATGATCTGACATCCAGATTTCAGCATGATAGATCAAAGAGCATACGTACAACAACAACAGAGAAATTTAACGCGAACAAGAAATGTACAAGTCTCATATTGTGTAAAAGCAAAATCAACAGTTTCACGTTATTTCCGCTAGCGCTCTGACTATAACATAAGCCACTTTAATAATAGCTGTTTAGAGATGAAAGAATCTTATAATTAAATAGTGTTTACGTCTAGTTTTATTATAATTTAAATGCTCTGGTAAACAAAAATACAAAGTAGAGAGCAGTTTACTTAAACGTTTAACATTATAAATAATAAACGTAGTATCAAGGAGAGCGGTCCTTGAGAGTTGCGGACCGATACTTGATATAATATTAGTATTGATATTAATCTGATACTTTTAGGGGTAGAAAGGGCCATTTCAACATATAATATTCTGTATGCGATTATATAAAATACATGGATACATACACAAAGCAATGGGCTGCTGAAACTAACCAAGTGTCCGAAAGTATACAAGCACCGCAACGAAATTTACCACTATATTCAACAGCTGCCTAAAATATTTTGCCTATTAATAAGTTGGAAATAGTTTTTATAAATTGAGGCATATTAAATTATAAATGTTATTACCTGATAAGGAACTTGTGATATATTTGTATTTATTCCACCATTGATTTTTTTGTCTGTATATAAACGAGTGCGTATAATATATAAAAAGCATAAAATAAGTTTTATGTATAATTTGTATAATATCGAGCATTTGCTATATGAGGTAACAAAGAATTAAGATAAATTATAAATTACAAATGCACAAATAAATGTATAAGGTGCACATAGTGCTCATTTTAATGAAGTAGAGGAAGAGATAACTTGCAAAGTAAGAATATTATGATTGTAACGTTTATCGATAATTGCTAAAAAAAGTAACTTATTTACTTTTTCAATTGTCTAGTTTTATCAATAATGTAATTAAAAGATATTTATGCATACAGCGAGTTTTTGCTTTCAACTTAAGTTCAAATATTTAATTTTTCGGTTGATTGAAAGTTTACAAAACTGACCGATATATTTCTTTAATTTTCTTCTATAATTAAAACTTAAATATGTGCTATAACAAGGTGAAAAATTCATCCAAAATTAAGAATAGATAATTTTGCCGCTGATCTGTATGATACAATCAAAAACTATTTGAAATAATTTTTTTATACACCTCTTTAACAAATATTAATATAAAAGTAGACTCTTATATCGAGATGTTTGTCATTCATATGAATATTTATTTCTCATAAATAATAGTCTACGATAAACCTTATTTTTGCTTTATAAAATTGTTTGTTTACTGTACTTAAAATACAAAAATTCTATACGTATTAATCTAGAAACGCAATATAGAAATGCTAACTCACCTACCAAGCGATTACGGACAAAAGGACAACATAACAAGAAAAAAAGGATTTTTATACTCATGTTGAACTGCTAATGATTAGTTTTTAAAACAAATATATTGTTTGTTTTCAATGTTGCATGGAAATATATACTAAAAAAATTAAATCAAAAGGAATCTCTGAAACAAAAGTTTTAAAAATGTTATAGAACAATTACTTCAAATATTTACCAGAAAAATATTTCTGAAATATATTTGGAAATAATTCAGGATAAAAAGATTTTTTTCTAAATAATTGAAATAGTTGTGCCTTCTTAGAATAAATATAGAAGTTTAGTTGTAAATATAAGCTTGGAATAAATTTCACTACCAGCTCTCTGCTTACAGTTCATCTATTTTTAACATAAAATCCACTTCCCTATATAAATCGTAGAATTATTTCTTGAAACTGATGAATTTAAAAGTTTCTTGCGACAAATTTACATTTAAAAATATATTTTTGCAAATAAATGTCTTTTACAATATACTATATAGCAGATTTTATTTGCACGAAAGGTCATTAAAATAAAATGTAAATAAAAAATTATACAGTAATATTCCGCACTTATAGAATATTTACACACAAGCTGATTATTAAATTATACAAAACATCTAAAAAATAGATCATATTAAAATTCTACAGTTTGTAGTTGAAGAAAGACTCCTCAATCACTTTATGAAAGATTTTTTTGAAAGTAGCAAAGTGTTTTTATTTACCTTTATCTTTTAATGTTCTACAGTTTCTCCACATTATCAATATATTTTAAATAGTTGACAGGGAAGGATTTTTTAAACTGTAATATAAAATTTTAAACAAATACCTCTAGTAGTCGTGTGGATTTCTTACATAAAAAATTATATTGTACAGTTTTTTAAAAAATAAAGCTCAATTTCAGGAGTAACTTGTGTTTTCAGAGTAATTACAAGCAGAAGTATTCATATTAGGAAAGAGTCCATGACGATATTACCTTTTTATGAATAAAGTGTTTCTATTACTAAGCATGTGAATTTATTAATTGGTACGATCATAATAGTGTATTAGTCAATATTTTAAGAACATAGAGTGTAATTGCATAACAGCTTTGGAAAATAATTAGAATTGATTTTTCTGGCATCTACATAATACATTAATAAAGAATTCACTTTTTATAATAATGCCTATATCATCCGAATGAATTTTATTGCTTTAACTAATCGTTTAGAAAATGAAAACTCATTGAATGCTAAATCACATAACAAGGCGCATGCGTGCACATCCAGGTGCTTACTTGGATAATGATCGTTCAGAGAATGTTAGGATAAATCGTAACACATGGTTAGTTTTTTTTTAATTAAAACGGAGAAGCATAGTATACAGTACACGAATCGTTGATGCTTATTTGTCCATATTTTCTAATTATCTGTCTCTTTCTAGCTAATCTGTAATATCATTCTATCTTTCTCATCATTCCTTAGTGTCTATTTCTGGATAACCCCAAGTATCTCCAGTGATAGCCTCTATTTGAGACATCATTATAGAGATGATTATGCACCAATAAAATATGTCTCGTGCACCAAAGAATAGAGGAAGAAATCGTAAATGATAAACCAATTGTGGACTATGATAAAACAATATTATTGTCCTAGCCAGAAATAATCGTACAAGCTATTAGTATGATTGGTTCCGATTGCTTGAATTCTAACTGTTTGATTCTAATTCTATAGAGATTAGGAAGAATTTATATTACGTCGTAGTCGAAAAATGGTATGAGATCGGTAACAGCAACAGCTTAGTATGAATTTCGGTGGTATGCTTCAAATACGACTTACTATAACAGAGGTTTAAGGCTAAAGACTGATCCGATCCTTGAATTAAACAAGAAATTTTGTAAAGTGGCAAAAGATCTTTTACTTAAACTCATACAATAAAAGAAGATTCGTTTATTCATATCAATATATCCTATAAGGATCTGAACTGCGGCAATCTGAAGCAGAAGTTAATACACGTTACTGTGCACTTATTATTTTCTCTGGTATACTGAAATTAGAGACTGAGAATTCAGAAATATCTTTACGCAACATTAAGGCAGATCAATCATGCATTGTTGATTTGGCCCTTATATATATCAATTCCAGACTGATATGACAAGGCCTAGAATAATCAGTTATAGTGACAATGACCTCCAACCGAGATCGTGATCGAGTAATTCCTTCAATTGTCTTAGCACCATAAGTCTGACATCGGCTAGGTTTCTGTTGAGACGGTTAATGCCAGGAGATGGTAGATCGGCGGAAGAAAAAAATAATACACATCAAATGATTAATAATAGTCGTTCGCATTGAACGTAGAATTACGCCTATTCTCCCTTAAGGTGCTTGGTCTGAGAATGGGTGCAGGGGTAGAGGAGGACGCTAGTGTGTCTTTTGTGTACATAGCCACAGAAGGCCAAGTTGTTATTAAACTGGAGTGCCTGAGGAAGAGGAAGAAGGCATTTAGAAAGAGAGAGAGAGAGAGAGAGAGAGAGAGAGAGAAAGAGAGAGAGATTGCTTCGTTACACACAAGGATGTCGTCACAATAGCTTGAACACATTCATGCTGTTTTTCGAGCAGTAGGTTTTGTCGGAGTTCCTCATGGTCGATTGTTGAACCTCTTTGACCAGGCTTTTCAGATTCTAGATAATCGTAGCGACTACACAAATCATCGTTGTTTTCGACTATGACATGTTGCGACCTCGACAGACAGTGAAAATCCTGGTGTGAGCGCTTTTTTGCATGCCTTTCTCTTTACCTATTCATAAATGTTAGAAACGCTCTTCTTCTTCCCTCCATATTTTTCATCGGCGTTCGCTTTAACTCTTTTACCTAATACTTTCTCGGTATTTATTATATATTTATATTCTTTTATCATATCGGCACCCCTATAAAATTCCTTTAGTATTCGTTTGAATCATTCTACCAGTATTCCGTCCTCTTTTGCTGCTTTTCTGTTCTTCCTTTCACGAAGCACCATTTCAACTTTTCTATTTCTATATCTGTTTCTCATTCTTTCGCTAACATTTTCCTCTCCTGCGCTTGAGCCGGTCCCCCTTATTTAGGGTACCCATTGCCTTCCTTCACTTCCTCCTAGTAGCTTTGTAAAGTGTTCTATCCATTTCTGATTTTCAATATTGACCTCCTTCTGTTTCTGTTGTTTCCGCATTTTTCCACGGTCTCCTATAATCCACTTATCGTTCTGATGTTTTTTAGTTTGTCCCTTTTTTCTATCTAGATTTAGTTTTATTTTATCTCGATCATCCCTTGTTATAATCCACTTTTTCAAAGCCAATCAGATATCTATTTTTTACGTTTTTATGTCTACTTCTCGTTCCCTTCTTTGCCTGATTGTGTTTTCTTTGACTACTTCTATTTTCTATCCAACGTTGCATATCTTATTATATTGACCATTCTCTCCAATTTTTTCTGTGTACTTCGTTCTACCCTCCCCATAATCCTTACTTCCATTTCCTTTACTTTGCTCTTGTATTCATTTCACTTTTTGTTATTCCAATATATTTTATAGAGATTTTTCCTTTGGGATCCGATTTTATTTAGGTTTCTATTTTCATTTCCTCTATTGAGCTACCTTTTTCGTTCTCTATCTCTATGACCAAGACCCTGGTCTTCTCCACCTTCCTATATATGTGGACTTTCTATCCTTGTTCCTTGCTATATATGTATTTTTATTTTTCCATGACAGTATCGATAATTCGAATTTCTTATTCTATTTCCTCCAAAAGTTTGTCTAATTTGTTTCCCTTCTATTTCACTTGACCAGTAACATGCTCTTTTTGTTTTCTAACACACTCAGTCTAGTTATCGCATTCATAACTCATTCTGTCCTACTGCACCTCACTCTGCTGATCTACTCTCCGCTCACGGCCTTTTCTCTGTTTTTCGTTTCCGCTCCTGCTTTCGTATTGTTGTTGGTTTGCCAGCTCTGAACGCCCTTTTTCTTATTCTCCTCCTGTCAAAGTCATATCTTCTTCACCTACTTTTTGGACCCGCTAACTCTTTTATCTACTATCTTCTTTTCTCGTCCTAAAGTTTTTATGGTGCAAGATAATTACATACTTTAAGATCTGTGGTTTTTTTCTATTATTTGTTACCTCGCTCTGGCTATTTTCTTTTTCCCACTTTTCTTTACCTTTCCTTTCTTTTCATTTTTTTCTTAATTTTCACCGCCAACCAAAATTTTCGCGCCATTTTAGTTCTTCCTTCCTAAACTATTCCTCTTTTGCTTTTCACTTTACCCTTCTTTCCTTCTCGATTTTTTCACAGATCGTGAAAAAAAATTTAGTTTCTCGTATTTTTTCTTTTGCTACCTACTGGTACTATATTTTCTTTTCGTTTAACTCCGCTTCTTGTCGTCGTGTCCACTCGTGTCGGAAATCGCCTACTCTTTTGTAATTTATAATCTTATGAAATGATAAATATACATTTCGTAGTTTAATGAATATGCAGTTCGATAATTTTTGTTAGTTTACTAGGTTTGAATTCTTCGTGGTAAAGATGGATAGGAAAGTTGAATAGCAGTACTCTTGGTTCAAAAATTCATTATTTTTAAAATATAACATTTGTTCTAATTTACCATTAATTCTATCACTTATATAAATTTTGTTGAAGAAATTACGAATAGGATAAAGCAATTAATTTAAATGCTTCCATTGTAAACATTTTTTTTTATTTAGTAACATTCTACTTCTCTATAAAATATAAGAGTATAAACATATAGCATATATATTTTCTTTAATATTGCGCAATAGCTATGTAATTATATAACATTATTTAATTGGTCAACATGACTTTGTTTAATATTGTTAGTCTATAAAATAAGATGAGTTTGATTTTCAATCCATAGAAAGAAACTTGAAACTTTCGTAAAAATTATTGGCTTATTTTGTATTTTACAGCCAAAGCCTCCACTAACAATTCCAGCTAGTATGCCATCAATGACAGCCGGTCCGCCGGAATCTCCTGCACATGTTACGGCATATGCGGCAGTTCCACATAACATGCTCGGTTTTAGTACTTGAAAAGTTTTAGCGCATTCCTTATCATCCATAACTTCAACAGCAGCAGATTGTAACGTATTTGGTTGTTGTCCATTGATCTGAAAAATAGGAAAAGTATGTTGTGTGTGTGTGTGTGTGTGTGTGTAAAGAATTTATAACATCGTTATTTTAAACAATTCTTTAACGGATTGCTCTGATGTTTTGTGCATAAATTCTTTATTATGTCTGTAGTTCAAATCAATGAAATTTTGATGTAAAACAAGGATATCACGATCTTTATATTAAAACAAACTAGTAAAAGGTTTTTTCCCATTATGATCCGGCTGCTCTGGTTGTTTATTAAAGTATTGCGGAAATCTGCGCTCCTATTTTCAATCTCAAAATACCTCGAGAAATAACCGAAATAATTGAGCAATCATTGACTGTTAAAAAGTTATAAATAATGTAAAAAAGCGTTGTTTATATATAATAAGTAGATATGTTTAAAAGATATTAATATGATTTAGCTCATAATGGCTATTTGCATGTTAATATACCTAATAACTGTCCATTGCAAGATTTTTCTGTATTTTGTTTTTCTGTATGTATTGATAAATTTGATTTTACTAAAGTGATTGTTAATTAGTATTTCATTAAAAAAATTGCTTATAAAAATATTATAAATTCAATTTTTAAATTTCATATACTTTATTCGTATAGAGTGAAAAGAGGATGGAAGTGTTTTAAAGTTTCGCCACTAAAATCATCAGACAATAAATTATGAATTAAATTTTTGTATAAAGTGGTTGCGCATAAATACATCTGTTAAATAAAATCTGAAATTCACTTCAATATTTTTCTATTCGATTACTTCATATATATTTGCGTGTGCCCAATTAATTGATATTGTTTGTGTAGATTAATGAAACATGCATGTGAGCATTAAAACAGTTATTTCTAGGGATTTGAAAATTACAATGATTTTGCGTGAAAACAATAAAGTGTGCATAAGTGAGTAGAGTTAAGTTGATGACTTCGCGATTGTACAACCTATCACCATTCGAGTCCCAGCCGTGAATATTTTTGGGATTTGTTTCGTTTCGAGAAGAATTTTTAACGATATCCACATTGTTCTATATATGAACACTCGAACATCAACGAGGTTTTGTATTGCCTGAATTGGTTACAGCTATAATTACGGAACAATTCAGATTTCAACAAGACTCACACATCTAAATATTCGTTAGACAAAGCAGATTTGAATTTGTTTAAACTAACTTAAACTATAATAAGTAGTTATCTCAGCTAGACAGCTACAAGGAAATCAATAATATTCGTACATAAAACAATAAGAGTAGCTTGAAAAAAGAGTTTAATGATCAAATTAACATTCGTATTTTTAGGTAACAAATTTTATATTAGTTATATATATATATATATATATATATATATATATATATATATATATATATACGAGGTCAGACAATTAAGTAATGCGACAAAATTAAAAAATTAAGGTACGTCGCTGCGATTCCCTTAAAAGTAGTCCCCTTCCGTACCTATACACTTATTCTAGCGAGTTTTTCAGTAACAATTCTGGACCACTTCTTGTGGGACCTCTCCAAGTACCCTCGTCACAGATTCTTGAATATTTTCAAGAGAGTCAAAATGTCGACCTTTGACGAATTTTTTCAAATGGGGGAATAGGAAAAAGTCCCAGGGTGATATGTCCGGTGAATAGAGTGGTTGTGGTAACGTTGCGATGCCTTTATATGCCAAAAACTGAGAGACACTGAGCGCACTGTGACAGAGAGCATTGTCGTGATGCAGAACCCAAGTCTTCGCGATCTGTGGACGCATTGTGAGCACTCTTTTTCGTAATTTTTTGAGCACACTGCGGTACAATAATTGATTCACGGTTTGTCCAGGTAGTACAAACTCTTTGTGAATCATCTCTTTGCTGTCGAAGAAACAAAGGAACATGGTTTTCACTTTGGACTTGCTCATTTTCGCCTTCATTGGCCTTGGCGCTCCAGGGGACAGACAATGTTAGCTTTGTCGTTTAGTTCGGGGTCATATTGAAAAAACCAACTTTCGTCACTAGTAATAATTCGATCGAGAAGAGTAGGATCACTTTCAACCTGCTCAAGACAATCTTGAGTGATGTACATTAGGTGAACTATTTGCTGATCTGAAAGGTTCTTTTGTACCACCTTTGCGCACAGATTTTTCATGGCGAAATCTTCGGTTAAAATCTTTCTAACTGTTTCATTTTTTTCATTTCAGCCAACATTTGAATGGTTAGTCGTCGGTCTTGACGAACAAGGGCACGGATGCGCTGTGCATTCGCGTCGGTTTGCATTTGAATTAGCCTTCCGCTCCGCTCTTCGTCTTTAAAATTGGTATGCCACCGAAGCACCTGTCTACGACTTAGGCCATCACTACCATACACTTTAACAACTTTTTTTGTCGCGGTTTCACCGAGTTTCGCAGAAAATTGTATCGCGCACCGTTGCTCCAAATTACTCTGTTCCATTTTCGTGACTTGCACTACCCGCACGTTGTTACAAAACACTAAACAGCTGGTGAAGAAATGATTGTACAAGGGTCGTCAAGGTCGCAATCGAGAGAGTAGGGATCTAGTATTACGGTGACGGAGTTACAGGCTCGCAGTGTTACCACAGGCCGAGAAATAAAATCGGTCGTATTACATAATTGTATGACCTCGTATATGCTGCACGTGGGAGACACTTCACCATCCCCTGCCCGATTTAATTTTAATTGTCCTTCTCTCTTTCGATGGACACGACTGCTGGTTTAGACGTCAAATAGTTCATTCTACTTTCCGGTGTAACTAAGAGCTGTTACTTTTATACAACTTACCTGATTCGTCGAAGCGCTGGAGGAGCTCTGCTCGTACGCTGACCGCCTCTTGCTGTGTAGCTTGCAACGTGAAATATTTTTGTGTAATATGCATATATTTCATCACTCAATGATTGTTGCCGTTAAACTAATTTTTCGAAACATGTTCCACGACATTTACATGCATTCTATGATTTCTGAAAATTTCGTGTTCATTCATTACTATTTGATTCAATCATTTCATTTTCGAATATTCATTCTAATTATGAGTTGGTAGAATTTCCGAAAATAGTATACACATCTGATCATTTATTTATTAATAGGGTAGATCGCAGATCTTCAATTGTCTCATTGTCGGCCAAGCTACAAATCTTCCACAACGAACTTATTTCCTTTTTTAGATAATGTAGGTTTTCAAATTTATTTAGGTATATGCAAAAGAATATCATGTCGTTTTTTTACAATTGAAATATTAGGTAGCTAGAGATTACTTTCTTATATGCAGATTTCTAAAATAAACTAATCATCTTAGTTTATTAATATCCGATCGTTCGAAGGCTTTTGTGGCGTGCATTTCCTCAACAGATGCTTTACAGAAATTCTTCTTTTTGGAAACATTATAAGGAGACTCGATTCCATTGGCGCGACAGACCTTTATCGCACATGGCAATAAAGTCTCATTTCATCTCATTCAATCCCTTGAAATTGAGGAAACGCAAGTCCGTCCGCGCGAATCACTACGGATGACTCTCGATCCCAACGGCCCATTCTTTGTATTTTTCGACATTGGGCCTTTCCACGACTAGAGAGTTTTCCGAGGGACCGGAGAGCCCACGGGATGGCCGAAACTCATTTTCGCTGGAACTACCGACACGTCAACTTTGCTGACCTACGTCCGATCGGTGTTGCGTTTCGCCGGGTCAGCGTGCACAAAAGTGTGAATCAATATCATTAGTACCAGTTGTACGCGATTTATCAATAAATACTAATCTAATATTAAACATACTTTATACGCTTATTTCACCTGAGCACCCAGACTGCACTTTGAAAACAAAAAGTCTTCCCAGCCATCTTTCAACTACGAGATAACTATATTTACAGTTAAAAATACAGAGAGTTAAGTTATGCAGTAATGTCAGAAAAGCTAACATTTCCCAAAAGAGATCAGAGAATAATCATAGACTATGTAGAAGGATTTGATCTAAATGACTGTACGTGTGCAGCCGCAAATTTAGTGAGTCCTAATAATGTACTTTTCATATATAGAATCTCGAATAACCCAGTATGCATATACCTCTCTGATATAAAAATAGTAGACGATCTAGCACAAAAAAGAGTATATACAATATTAATGGTATTCAATAAGATAACTAGACGATCACTTGTCTCTGAAAACAAACATATAATATTTGTATTGTTCCACCTAATATACCCAATCGTTTGCTTCAAAATATATTAAAGTAATTAAACATAAAAGCTGCCTCCATAATAAAAACTGTACTAAATAAGGACAGATATAGACACGTAGTCAGTTTCCATAAATAAATCTACAATTAAGATCTGTTCAAATCTCGCGATTCAAGACAGGCTGATTTCCATAGGTGTGACGGGGAACAGCTCGTTGAAAGACATGGAATCCGAAGAACTTCTCCTAATCATGCTGCAGGGAGAACACCGTTTACCCCTAGGTGTCCATACGGATGGAGTGGAATAACACAGATTCTCTGACGTTTTTTTCATTGGCCAAGCGAAAAGGACCTCTTTGGAGAAAACATACGTAGATGCTGTGTTCTACGGACAGTGTCATTCCTGGCAAGTTGTCGAGGAGAATATTTTTCCTCCTCAGAAATGCATTCAAAATTGGATGACGAAGCCATAGAATTCCTATAGACTAATCGTTGTTCTGATGAAATAAGGATGCCCGATTGAGATTAGCTTTTTTAGTAAATTTTCAAGAAGTCAGTTCATTCTGAAAGACCATTTAGGATTGCCCGCGGACTGGGCCTGCCAGCCTGACTGTCCGTGAAACGGGGGACAGCTCTGTCTTTGGAATCTGAAGGCACCGTTACCTTCCCTTTTCTTATTAAATTCTTCTACAAGAGAATGGGCTAGTCAAAAAAAGAAGAACGTAAGCCAAAGTTTCAGATAAGTTGGTCTGATCGAGCCGATAGCTCGGAACATGACTCACTACTAGCTTTGAGGCAAGCAATTGCATGCGAACGTAGATGACCACTCTGACTAGTCCGAAGAATCAGTGGCCCTAATTCTTTTGTGATTGATCAGGAGCTATGGAAACAGGGGAGGGGGTCTTTGTGAGTAGCGCAAAGGCACCGCGGTCCTTCTCTTACCCTCTCCCCATAGTCAATGGAAGCTGTGCCCACGGGGGCGACACATTGGTCGTATGTTATTGAATATTCGAATTATGTTAAAAAACTATCAGTGTGGTATTCATTGATTATATATAGCTACTTTTTAATGATACAAGTTATGTTCTTCCATTTATTACTTCGTAGCAATATACAGAATGATTTATTTCTGAGAATTATATGGATTTCAAGAAATTATCAGTAGATGCACTACTCAGTAAAAAATATTTATTTACACGAGTCAAAAAATCATATATTCAGTCAAATCTAATATTTAGATAGGTACGAAATGATTTGAAAAGGTCGTAGGCCTATACATAGTTGGTTATACTATAATTAAATCAAATTAATAAATATTTTTCTATCGGTCTTACAGTCCAATCAATTCAATCTAAAAATAAAAATAAAAAATAAAAATAAAAATAAATAATAAAATAAAATAAAATAAAAATTAAAAATAAAAATTAAATAAATTAATTAAAATTAAATTAGAATATAATGACAGTCAGACTGTCCTTGTTTACATTCACCCCCGTAGACTAATCTGAAAATAAAATATTAGCTGAAAAAATTCTTTGTTAGTAAAGTGCAGTCTGACTGTCCCCAACACCCTTACCTAATTGAAGACTTGTCCAACGTTTCGAACTCGCTACGGCTCCTCAACAAAGAACCCTGATTTAAACAAGGACAGTCTTGTGAATGTAATCAAGGAACAGTCTGACTGTCATTATAATTTTAATTTAATTTTAATTTAATTTTAATTATTTTATTTATTTTATTTATTTATTTTTATTTTATTTTTTATTTTTATTTTTAGATTGAATTGATTGGACTGTAAGACCGATAAAAAAATTTATTAATTTATATATGGGCAGTCGACATAAGTACAATTAAATTATATAATTAAATCATATGATTTTTAATTATTACCAACCTTCAAAAAAAAACATGTATAAATTTGACGTCTGTTGACAATTGGTTTGTGAGATATGGTATTGTGAGTAAAGCAATTTTTGTGATTGTGAAGAAATGCTTTGTGATATTTAATCGTAATAAAGACGACATTCTACATCGATATATTACAATCAATGAAGAATATCTGTATCATTACAGTCCAGAGTCCCATGGACAGTTTGCCGAGTGCAATCAACGTGATCAGGCGAACAGTGGTATTGGAAAATTGTATGATTGTTATAATCGTATTATCGCTCTTAAAAGCAACTATACTGACTATTCATATTTAATTTTATAAAAAAAAAAATTAACAAAAAGTTTTACGGTGTTAGCCTACAAACTTTTCAGTCTACTTATTACAAATAAAATAAATCAGAATAATGTATGCTCACAATTGTTATTCCCCAACCTGAAATGGTTATTATTGTACCTGGTGCATAAACAGCATTGGGACCTGCTATCGAAATAGGCTTCTTGGTATCGTCACATACAATTGCTATAGCAAGCTATTAAAATTGAAAATATTGTTAAAACTATATTACTCAATTTACTAATCATAGTAATTTATTTTATTTTACATAAATTATTCCATTTTGTATCCAGTAATGGTAAATTTTGAACGCCAAAAAAATAATATAATTAGCATGCTCCCAATTTTAATATAACATAATAAAATAATATACTAACAAAAAAAGAAATATATAAGAAGTAAGCATTATTTTATACGACAAAATAATATTAAATTTCTTACATTCCTATTTTCCTTATCAAATTGATAGTAATTTAAGTTAATTGGATGTAATTTGGATGTAATCATAAACTGAATAAATTCCTTAAAATTTTTTTAAATATTTTATTTATTTTAATCATTTATTAACGTAATATTTTCGCTCATCAGTTTTTCATCTCAAATCTGTTAGTATGAAAAAGCTGGGACTATCTTATTGATTCAAAGAACTTTTTATGTATATATTTTACAAAAAAGATCAACATGTTATTTATTGCCAGTACAATTTAGATGTAATTACAACACTGGATCAATTCCTGAAAATTCTATATAATATTTCACTTATGTATATACTGTAATATATGAGTATGCAACATTTATTCCGAATTTTTTGGCTTGATTATCCAATGTTTTTCTAAATACTAAACAAGAACCTACACTTATTCGAAGCTCATTCGAAAGAGAAGATTTGAAGGTATTAAATGTAAATTTGAAAATCTTTTTCAATATCCAGATCGATAATATCTATAATTTAAATGTTCTTTTAAAATTGCATAATTTTGATACATAAATGTTGAAGGTAATAATAATAATAATATGTATTATTTTTATTTACAGAAGCAATTTTACATTCCAATTAAATACATTTTGGATGCTACTAAATTTGTATGTTTAGTAATTTGGTTACATATGAACTATTACAAATTCGATAACTTACCTCAATTAAGGAAATATCGTTTTCCACCGTAGCATTATTATAATAAGGATGCGGAATTATTCTCTCAACGTCAACTAAAGACCCTCCTTTTAATAGAAATGAGGATCCCACTCTTACCTTTATATTCGTTACGATACTAATTATATCCCTGTAATATATATAACAATTAAAAGATTTGACGACAAGAATTGTTCGTAATTGGTTATAATTTATTATGAATACATAAGAATCGATCTGTTGGTGTTGTATATATCAATTGTAAAATACAAAGTTATTTCCTCTCAGATTCCGCTATATGCGGATGAATTCTGTGTATTGTGACTTTGAATTGGAACATGAACATCTAAAGCCATACATGAATTAATCAATATATTGCTTCATTTACAATAAGTTCTCACAGCATCAGGGCACAAATTATAATTGCAACGATGCCAATTACAAAATAATTAACATGCTGATTCCTAATCAGTCATTGTGTCACCAGCTGAGACTTTCTAAGTCTAACTAATAAAAATGCTAATATTGACAATGTCAAAGTCAATAAGCCAATCGATTACATAAACATAACAAATCAAGTACCAATTAATATTTCTATCAAAATGTATTATAAAAATAGGATTATGTCTGAATACATTTTGCTAAGGAATAGCGTGTCTTCTTTTTTAATTAACTGTGTGACTGATATTACGTTGTATAAAAAGCATTTCAGAAAAAGTGCGTTTTTTAAAATTATTGTCAATATCTAATATATTCACTTTATCCCCACTAAAAGTATGTGAATAATCTTTACAATATATAGTAATAACATCATCAGGATTATTATTTTTCTTGTGTTCATTAATCTGATCTTGTAACATTTGCTTGGTTTCACCTATATGCATTGCATCACAATTTTCACAATTAATTTTATATACTACTCAAGTTTTCTCTAATTTTTTTTTGCCTTGTCTTTTCCCAATTTTATGATATTATTGAGTTTATTATTAATAATCGGAACTGTAAAAATATTGAATTTTTTTCTCAATTTTTTAGAACAATTTTGAAAAAAGGGACTAATGAAAGGTAACTAATAACAGATGAATAATTATTTTTTATTATAACCAATAGTAGATTTATTATTATTATTATTTTTACTGTGAATTAGCTCTAACTAGATCGAAAAAATGATATTTATATATATATTTATATACATATGTATATATACACAAGGGCAAAAATAAAATTATCTATTATTATATTCATGAAATTATTATCTCGGACAAAGCCGACACGGGAGACTAGTATTTTATTAGTATTTATTTTAATTCGATACTCTTAGGGGCAGAAAGGGCTATTTAAACATATAATATTCTATATACGACTATATAAAATACATGGATACATACATAAAGCAGTGGGCTGCTGAAGCTAACCAAGTGTCCGAAAGTATACAAGCACCGCAACGAAATTTACCATTATATTCAACAGCTGCCTAAAATATTTTGCCTATTAATAAGTTGGAACCAGTTTTTAGAAGATTGAGGCATATTAAAATATAAATGTTATTACCTGATAAGGAACTTGTGATATATTTGTATTTATTCCACTATTAATTTTATTGTCTTTAAATGAAGGAAAACCTACAATATATAAAACATAAAATATAAGTCTCATGTATGTATTTAGTTAAAAATTAACCTTTGCTTTTTAATTAAATTAAATTAAATTAAATTAAATTAAATTTGCTTTTTCAATTGTCTAGTTATATCAATAATGTAATTAAAAGATATTTGTGCAACCTGACCGATTTTTCTTTAAACTTAAGTAAAAGATTAAGATATATAATTAAGATAAGAAAGATAATTAGAAAAATTCAGATATTTAATTTTTAGTCGATTAAAAATTTACAAAATCGATCAATCTTCTTAATTTTCTTCTACATTTAAAACTTTAATTAGTGCTATAAAAAGACTTAAAATTCATCCAATATTAAGATTAAATAATTTTCTCGCTGATCGGTATAATATAATCAAAATGAATTTTAAATAATTTTTTCTACGCCTCATTAAAGAATAAAAATATAAAATTAGACTCCTAAATCTAGTTGTTTATTATTTTTAATACACTTGTTTATCAGAAATTACTGTATAATATAAAACTTAGGCTTGCTTCATGAAGTCGTTTGTTGAATGTACTTAAAATACAAAAACTCTATATGTATTGATTTAGAATAACATTATAGAAATGCTAACTCACCATTCAAACGATTACGGACTACAGGAAAACATAACAGGAAACAAAAGATTTTTATACTCATTCTGAACTGCTAATGATGAGTCTTTAAAACGAATATTATATATACTGAAAAATATTAAATCAATAGAAGTCTCTGAAAGAAAATGTTATTATTTACCAGAAAAATAATCCTTAAATAAATTTGGAAATAATTCCGGATAAAAAATTGTTTTCTAAATAATTGAAATAATTATGTCTTCTTAGAATAAATATAGAAATTTAGTTGTAAATATAAGCTTGGAATAAATTTCATTACCAACTCACTACTAACAATTTATCTATTTTTAACTTAAAATCCACTTCCCTATATAAATCCCAGAACTATTTCTTGATGAATTTAAAAATTTCTTGCTACAATTTTAATTTAAAAATAGGTTTATGCAGACAAATGTCTTTTGCAATATACTAAAACACATCTTATTTGCACGAAAGGTCATTAAAATAAAATATAAATAAAAAATTTTACAGTAAGTAATATTCTGCAATAATAGAACATTTACATACGAGCTAAATATTAAATTATACAAAACATCTAAAAAATAGATCACGTTAAAATTCTACCGTATGTAGTTGAAAAAAGACTCCTCAATTCACTTTATGAAAGATGAAAAAATAAAGTTTGAAAGTAGCAAAGTGTTTTTATTTACCTTTATTTTTTAATGTTCTACAGTTTCTCCACATTATCAATGTATTTTAAATAGTTTACAGGGAAGGATTTTTAAACTGTAATATAAAATTTTAAACAAATAGCTCTAGTAGTCATGTGGTTTTATTACATAAAAGATTATATTGTACAGTTTTTTTTTTTTTAAATAAAGCTTAATTTCAGGAGTAACTTGTGTTTTCAGAGTAATTACAAACAGAAGTATTCATATTAGGAAATGGTCCATGATGATATTACCTTTTTATGAATAAAGTGTTTCTATTACAAAGCATGTGAATTTATTAATTGGTTCGATCATAACAGCGTATTAGTCAATATTTTAAGAACATAGAGTGTAATCGCATAACAGCTTTGATATTTATTAACTTATTGCCCGAAATTTGACCCGCAATAAGAAGAACTGCGAGTCTATAAAGGGCGCTGTATGAGCGCGGAAGGCATTATTCGTATCTTGTCTGTACTTGGTGATTGTCATTTTACTGTTATTCTTTTAATTAAAATTTCAATTTAGCGAACATAAACTTTTTGAAACTTATATTATTCCAAACGTGCCACTAATTAGTATATTATACTATTACTTCTATTAGTTGGAATTGGTTGAATTCTAAACGTTCGATTCTAATCCTATAGAGGTTAGGAAGAACCTACATTACGTTGTATTCGTACTGTTTAGTAACCTGCATAAAATACTTGCATTGACTGAATTCATTCTGGAGAAGAAGTAATTGCATAAAGAAATCAAGACATAGTGGTCAAATTGCTTTCTGGTCGTTAGATAATTAAGATATTATAATAGTCAAAGCTACATTAAACCAATTCAAACCTTCGTCGCCTAATGTCCATTGAAATATAAGGTCCCGTTTGGACAGAGATTTTGTCGTAATCAGGGATGAGAATAAATAAAGTAGTTATTTAAATCTTATTGGTACGAGAGATCGTGTATGAAAGAGTTGTATTTTATCGTTCTGAAGTATTCTCGGGCACAAAATAATTTTGAAGAATATTTTCAGCTTGATCGACGGAAGATTGTTTGACCGCGAACTCCTATAAATGTGAACCTCACTTATATTTAGAAGTAGTTTTTAAATAGTACAACAGGGTACACCAAATGGAATAAATATAAAAATAGGGTCAGAATTTTTGGCTTCGTGCGAAATCAGTAAGTACACCGACAAAGATAACGATACTGAGGATTGACTATGTATTTTCCCCTTTACGACATCTAAAAAATCAATTGAAAGGGTTTTCAGAAATGGTATCAGAATGATAGTAGCATCTTAGTATGAAAGTCGGTGTTATGTTTCAAATACGACTTACTATAAAAGAGGTTTAAAGCTAAAGACTGATCCGATCCTTGAATTAAACAAGAAATTTTAGTAAAAAATACAGTGGCAGATGATCTTTTATTTAAACTTATACAATAAAAGAAGATTCGCCTTATTCATATCAATATACACTCTAATGGTCTGAACTCTGGCAGTATGAAGCGGCAGTTAATACACGTTATTGTGCACTTTTCTCGTTTCTGCTTTATATTATACTCGCTCATTATTTCTAATTACAATATGAACAATCGCATTTTACGCACAATAAGTTGTAGTATCGCATATTAATTTATGACATATATAACTATATATATATATATATATATATATATATATATATATATATATATATATATATATTAATCTATAACAAATCTCAAGAAACTTTTAAAACAAATTTGCATATTAAACATTTAACGTCGTTAATAATAATATTTAATTTTATATTATGTCGTTTTAAAGAAAATATAACGTACAAAAAAAATATTATACAGTATTAGTATATATATATTTTTTAAAATTTAAACTTAATTATTAATCCTTCTGTCCATAACACTTACCATTATACATTAACCATAAGCGTTAAACAATGAGATGAGCGCTCAGGTGGGAGGAGGCTCCGCAATACCTCCTATGCTGTGTTGTGACCCCAACGTCTTAGGCATGGGAACAGCTCTTACAGCAAATGGCAGCCGCTAGGCAGAGTCGCCGTTCGGGAACTTTTCAGAAATCGGCGCAGAGGTCGATTTCCACAAGGCCTCGTAACCTTGCCACAGCTGATAATTGCATTTGATCACACCAGCATAATGCAATGTAATTGCAAATGGCCTTAATAATTTACGCTACAAATTCCGTTACAAGCACAAGTTCTAAAAATATCTAATATAAGATATTAAAGCAATGATCGCGCTCGAACTCCTAGTTCAAAACTTCATTGTTTTTAAAATATTATTTATATCAATTTTATAGAAAAAAACGGACACACCAATACAATTATATATTCAATTTTTTTGTATGAGAAATTAATTGTAGACATTTTGTTTATTTAATAACATTCTCCTTCTCTATAAAATATAAGAGGACACGCAGGTAGCATATATATTTTCTTTGATATTATGTAATCGCTATCGATTTATATAACATTTTTTAATTTGTCAACATGACTTTGTTTCATATTGTTAGCCTATAAAATAAGATGAGTTTGATTTTCAATCCACAGAAAGAAACTTGAAACTCTCGTAAAAATTATTGGCGCCTTTTGGGTTTTACAGCCATAGCCTCCACTAACAATTCCAGCTAGTACGCCACCAATGACAGCGGGTCCACCAGAATCTCCCTCACATGTTGAGGCATCTGCGGCAGTTCCACACAACATGGTCGGCTTTAATCCTCTAAAAGCTCTAGCGCATTCCTTATTATCCATAACTTGAATAACAGCAGATTGCAACGTTTGCGGTTGTTTTCCACCGACCTGAAAAATATTTAATATATATATATATACTATATATATATATATACATACGTACTGTAAATCTTCATATCTTTCGAAAAATAACCGAAATAATTGAGTACTCATTGACTGCTAAAAAATTATAAATAATGTAAAAAACGTTAGTTACTTATAATAATTAGACGATGTATAAGTAAGCTTCTAGCCTTTTTTTTCAAAACTGTGAGGCTTTATTATGAAAACCTAATTACACATCTTTTATTCAAAGTATCATCCATTGGAAGCTATATATATCAAATTTATTCAATATTAATTGAAGCTCCTGATAGGTTATTTATTTATTTTAGTTATTATAGAATATTAGTTAATAAATATTACAAACTCAATTTTTAAAATTCATATACCTTATTCATATAGAGTGAAAAGAATGAAAGCGTTATTAAATATTCGCCATTAAATGTATATACATAATTTATGAATTCTATTTTTATATACAATGGTTGTGTATGAACACATCTGCTATTATAATTTCTAAAATTCACTTCAATATTTCTCTATTCCATTACTTGAGACATGTTTGTGTGTGTCCAATTAATTGATATTGTTTGTGTAGATTTGCGAAAAATAGAGAAGATGTACGGATACAAATGTACCAATACGAATAAGTACAGAAGCTAGATCAAATAACTGTTTTAATGCCTATATGCATAGAAAAATTAATATATTTTAATTATCAATTTTATGTTTGGAATCATTCATAGGGAATGGAAAAATTACAATGATATCGAGTAAAAACAATAAAGTATGTATAAGTGAGTAGAATTAAGTTGATAACTTCACGATTGTACAATATATCACCATTCGAGTTTCAGCGGTGAATAATTTTGGAATTTTTTTCGTTCTGAGAGGAATTTTTAACGATAATATTCACATAGTTCTATATATGAACACTCGAAGACCAATGAGTGCATAGTATACAGCATATACAGCTATAATTACGGAAAAATTCAGATTTTAACAAGACTCACACATCTAAACATTCGTTAGAGAAAGCCGATTTGAATTTGCTTAATCTAACTTAAACTATAACAAGTTATAGTTATATCAGCTAGAGAACTACAAGAAAATCAATAATACTCGTACATAACACAATAAGAGTAGCTTGAAAAAAGAGTTTAATGATCAAATCAGCATTCGTACTTTTAGCTAACAAATTTTTTATTAGTTTCATATATATATATATATATATATATATATATATATATATATATATATATATATATATGTATTAGGAGGCGAACTTAGTTTTCGACCTTCACGTTCAGATGGCTATATAAGTAGTACGCAAATTCAGATGTATCGGATCTAGTACTTATTTTTTTTAGTTTTGGCATTTACCAATAAAATTCAGTTAACAAGCGCCATCATTTATGTAAACATTATAATTTTTTGATCAGTGAAAAAAGCATTGTGATAAATCGTTTTTTCGACATGTCCTTAAACTATACTTTTTTCAAATTAAAATAACACTATTTTGATTGGAAAAAAGTGTAGCAGAAGCTTATCAATTACTTCAAGAACGTTAAGGCCAACAAGTTCCATCGCATACAATATGTAAAGAGTGGTTTCAGTGGTTTAGTAGTGGAGATACTGATCTTAATAACAAAGAATGTTCGGGACAATCGAAAAAGTATGACGATAGTGAATTGCAAGCATTATTGAAAGATTCATAAAGAAGGAAAATGGATGCCATACGATTTGATCAAAAGTGCAAACGATCTAATTGAATAGATACAACATCGCACTGTCTTTGCTTGCCAGGAAAAAAGGAGATTTTTCCGTACCGTATCATGACTGGTGATGAAAAGTGGGCCCGACTGTCTGGTTGTCCGTGAAACACAGGGGAGCTCTGTTTAGGGAACAAAAATCATCGTTCCCTTCCCTAATTCTTTTACAAGGGAATGTGCTAGCCGATTGGCTGGATGTTATTGATTCTTCAAAAAAAGTTAAAAAAACCATCAGTGTAGTATTGATTGTTTATATATAGCTCTGTTTTAATGATACAAGTTATTGTTCTCTATTTATTACTTCGTAGCAGTATACAGGATGGCTTATTTCTGAGAATTATATGGAATTCGAGAAATTATCAGCAGATGCATTACTCGATAAAAAATATTGTTTTTATATGAGTAAAGAAATCATATGCTTAGTAAAATCTAATATGAAGACATGTACCAAATAGATTGAAAAGTTCATAGGCTCGCACATACTTTGCCATACTATAATTAAATTATATGATTATTAGTTAGCAAAACCTTCAAAAGATACGCCTTAATGGCTATCGGACAAGTGGTTCATGAAATATAGTATTGTGAGTAAAGCAATTTTTGTGATTATGAAATAAATGGTTACAAAACAATTTCGTATGTTAATCAAACTTTGACATCAACAATATTTTTGAACATTTAGACATACGAAAGCTATATACAAAATGCGTGCCGCGCATGCTCACAATCGATCAAAAATAACGACTTCTTCATGAGTCGGAGCAATGCTTAGTAAAATTCAACCGCAATAATGATGAATTTTTCCATCAATACATTACGATGGATGAAGCGTATCTGCATCACTAGACTTGAGAGTCTAGTGGACAGCCTATTGAGTGGACTCAACGCGATAAAGCAAATCAAAGCGTGGAAAAACGCAACAGTCGTCTGGCAAAGTTATGACATTAGTATTTTGGTATAATATTTATTGATATGAGTTTTATTTATATGAGCATGGTATAATATTTGTTGACTACCTTGAGAAGGGAAATATCATCGCAATTATTACGTAGCGTTGATGGAGAGTCTGACGGAAGAAATGGCGAAAGAAACAGTACCATTCGAAGAACCAAAAGTATTGTTTTATTAAGATAATGCACTGTGTCACAAATCTATGAAAATAATCCTAACATTCCATGAATAAAATTCTATGATGTTAATCCATCGACCAGTATTCTGCAGATCTGGCCCCAGTGACTTTTCTTGTTGCCAAACCTCATTACAGTACTCGCTGGAAAAAATCAGCACCGATAAAGAGGTAATCAGTCGAAACTGAGGCTTATTTTGAGGTTAAAGAGAAATCCTACTATAAAAATCGTATCAGATGATCATTATAATCGTTTTATCGCGGTTGAAGTTAGCCAAAAACATTTTTTGCTATGTTAGCCTACGAACGTTTTAGTCCACTTGTTACAAATAATATAAATTAGAATAATGTATGCTCACAGATGTTATTCCCCAACCTGAAATGGTTATTTCTGTACCTGGTGCATAAACAGCATTGGGACCTGCTATCGAAATAGGCTTCTTGTTTTCATCACATACAATCGCAATAGAAAGCTATAGAAATTGAAAATATTGTTAAAACTATATTACTCAATTTACTAATCATAGTAATTTATTTTATTTTACATAAATTATTCCATTTTGAATCTAGTCAAGATAAATTTTGACCAGTAAGAATAATAATTTTAACTAAGCATTGTTTTGTAGAAAAATAATATATTTATATAGTTTCAACTTTAACATATTGGGTGTACAAGTAAGTTGCTAGCGTTTTTTCCCAAAATTTGAAGTTTTAATATGAAAACATGATTACATATCCTTTATTCAATATATGATCCATGGGAAGCTATAACTTTTTCCTATCTTTCTAGTAATTTATGAATTCAAGACCTAAAAAATTTCTCGTCTTTCAAACAAAAGAACGTATCGAGCGAATTCTGCATCCTCTCTACTGAACTAAAGCATATTCGTACGCGAAATAGGTTCTGTATTGATATAAACAAGCGGTAGCCAGATGGTTCGAAGTCTAAACTTTAAGGCGCGTGAGGCAGAATTTCCATCCACTATTGTCCAAATAGTCTTTGTATCGTGATGAAAATAAATGGACTCAGATTGGTCTCATATTCTGTCCGTTTTTCCTGTAATGCTCACTTCAAAGGAATAAGTTGGGTACAAATCAATGATTCTTTGATGCCTCAACCAATCGGAAGCAGTTCCTCGTATACTACACCCTTTTCATCCCACCATGTGCAGAGGATGATATTATTTACGTGAATATTTCGTTTCGGCATCGATTGTGCGGGCTTATCGGGCTTTGTATACAAGTTTCTACAAGTAGATTTATCACAATAAATGTATTTTTCATTACCAGCTACAATACGATGAAAAAATGATTTATTTTTGTACTGCTACAGCAACATTTTGGACAAGCAAAATCGCCGTTCGACGTATTTGGGCTTCTTTATTAAATAAATCCCAAAGCTTTTAGCCACAGTAAAACGGCTTACTGCGTAACGCCCAGTGATGCAGCATTTTTTTCTTGAAATTCTGATTTAGCAAATAGTTTAATACCTTGACTCCAAAATTGTTGTGCTTTTCGGAGCGATCCCTATCTTTAACTTCAAAATCGCTACTTGAGCCCTTTAAACCACTCGCAGCAAGTTGATTTATTTCGCCTCATAAGGTTACAAAAGCAAATGATATACCTCAGCCGCACTTTTCCTCAAAATTATAGAATAAAAGCAGCGCTTTTCTTAAATGACCTTTATTTGGCTGTAAACTTGCCATGATTTTTCTCGATAAAAAAAACGACACAGAAAGAAATACCCAAATATAATGCTATAAATTTATTTACAAATACACAAGCTACAAATATAAAATACGGGGTCTGACATTGCTGCTCGGTTTCCACTGGTGACGCCCTGTTTTGACAAACACTGAAATCTTACTTGTACGCACAATAATATAATAAAATAATTTACCAAAAAAAAACTATAGTAAGCATTATTTTATATGTCAAAATTACATTAAATGTTTTATATTCATCATTTGCTTATCAAATGTTAGCAATTTAAGTCTATTATTTTTTACTGTACATCTTAAATTGGATATCGGCAAGAAATATAAGAAGGGCAATATAATATTTATTAGTCACTTTTTTAATTGCTGCAATTTTTCAAAATTAAAGTAGTTTTTGTCGGAAAATTAATTAGTGATTTTGTTAAAAAAAGCAATTTTTTATAAATTAGATTTCATAATCTTTTAGTTTATGATTTTCCTTTATAAACACGTACAAATAGATCAGGAGAAGTGAAAATAATGTAGTTGATATTAACAGTATTCTAAGCTGAATTCTATAGAATATCTTCAAACCCTCTGACGAATCGATTACATGCTTCAATCACTTAGTGTAATATTTTCGCTCATCAATTTATCATCCCAAATATGACTGGCTTATTGTTTAATCAACTTTTTATATATATATTTTAGAAAAAGGATCATCATTTTATTTATTGCCAGTAAAATTTAGATTTAATCATATTACTGGATAAATTCATTCAAATTTTTAAAAATACTTTATTTATTTATATACTGTAATATTTGAGTAGGTAACACTTAGTAAATTGGTCATATATGAACTATTATAAATCCGATAGCTTACCTCAATTAAAGAAATATCGTTTTCAACCGTACCATTAACATAATAAGGATACGGAATTACTCTGTCAATGTCAACTAAAGAACCTCCTATTAACTTAGTCGAAGTTCCAACTCTTACCTTTATAGTTGTTGTTGCACTAACTACATCCCTGTAACATATATAACAAGATTTATGGCAAGTATTGTTCATAATTTGTTATAGATAGTTAATTATAAATATACAAGAATGGTTCCGTATTGTTGCGATATATATCAATAGTAAAATAAAAAGTTATTTCCTCTTAATGACAGCTATATGCGAATGAATTCTATGTATTGTCACTTCGAATTGGAATAAGAACATCTCAAGTCATATATGTATTAATCAATATATTGCTTCATTCACAATAAGTTCTCACAGCATCAGAGCAGAGATTATTATTGTAACGATACCAATTTCTAAATAATTAGCATGTTGATTCCTAATCGGTCATTGTGTAACAGACAACATCGATATTGAGGATATCTTTAAACCATTTGCAAAAGACCTGGCTGAAGAGTTTCAAAAGTGGTCTCATGTGGTCCTTTTGAAAGAGAAAAAGCATGGAACTGTCAAGTAGAAGTCAGCCAGCTTAGTGGTACTAGAGGCGTTGGTGTGAAATCTTGCACTGTTTTTAGAGCGAATGACGCAGAAACCGAGCATACTCCAGTTCCCGTCACTGATAATGCTAAACAAAAGAAGACTACGAATTCACACGGTTTGTTACTCCTCAATGAATAATTTTCAAAATAGAAATTCACTATGTTAATTTATGGTTGCGCTTCGTGCTCACCGGACAACAAGAAGCATACTATGACAGCATAAAACATATATTAATACGAGGTGTGTTCACAAAGTAACGAGAATTGTTTAATTTCGTGGGTTTGCAGAATTCGTCTGTATAAATTTTTTTTTATTATGTTGGTACGCATGACCCTGAAGTACAATAAAATTTTCAGTAATATTCATTGCTTACTTTTTAATTGTCAGCCGCTGACGTTAGACGTGTTTCAAAATCAAAAGTTCTGAACTCCTGCATTACTTTAGAAAACTAAACTAAAACTATATATTTTTAAACAATAAACACATAAATATTTGCTACGAAGAGTATGAAAAAGAGTTGAGAAACCGGGAATGAAGCAAGTCGAGTGGCGAAATACCAACAAGACGTAAATAAGCCAACAAAAAACAATATAGTTTTATGAACATGTCTCAGGAAATAGTAAAATTTCCAAAAAATAATTCAAACAAAATTTGTAAATCTCAAATATATATTTTTTATTCTATGTATTTATTCTTCATAAGTAACATTTCTGGTGACAAAATTATGAAATAGAATTATTTATTTTTTCTACAGAAATATTATCATAAGTAAAATTATCTATAGGAATATAAATTTATACAGAGTATTTTATACATAAATATTTTTTAACTGTTTAATAATATCGTTTAAATTATTCTCTCGGGCAAAGTTGAGACGGGGGATGCTAATATTTTATATACATATATATCTTAAATCATGAAATTTATAATGATTGACAATCTTTAATCTACTTTGAAACGATTTAAAAATATTTATAAAATTATTTTAAAGGATAATCGCGAGTATTGAATGTGTCCACTTTGTTAAGTGATAATACTTTGATCTAAATAGAACGTTAGAGATGAGAGAATATGAAAGATTTGGCGAGCGATTCGTAATATAATATTAGTATCGATGTTAATCTGATACTGTTAGGGGCATATGAGGCTATTCAAACATATAATATTCTATATACGACTATATAAAATACATGGATACATACATAAAGCAGTGAGCTGCTGAAGCTATCCAAGTGTCCGAAAGTATACAAGCACCACAACGAAACTTACCATTATATTCAATAGCTGCCTAAAATATTTTGCCTATTAATAACTTGGAACCAGTTTTTTTAGATTGAGGCATATTAAAATATAAATGTTATTACCTGATAAGGAACTTGTGATATATCTGTGTCCTATTCCACTATTAATTTTATTGTTTTTATATGAAAGAGTACCTACAATATATAAAAAATATCAAATATAAGTTTCATGTAAGATTTGTAATTGTATTACATTGAGAATGTGATATATACTGTAACAGTTTTAAAAATAATGCATGAAAATGTTAAGAGTTAACATAAATTATAAATTACAAATAAAAAGTGCCGCAACGTGTATCGATATTTATTAAAAAATTAATTTATTTGCTTTTTCAATTATCTAGTTATATCCATAATGTAATTAAAAGATATTTATGCAAACAGCCAGAGTTTTCTTTCAATTGAAGTAAAAGATTAAGTTGTATAATTAAAGTAATGAAGATAATTAAGATAATTAAAATATTTAATTTTTCAGTTGGTTAAAAATTTACAAAACTGACCAACATATCTCCTTAATTTTCTTCTTCATTTAAAATTTAAATTAATGCTATAAAAAGGCGAAGAATTCATCCAAAATTAAGATTAGATAATTTTCTCATTGATCGGTATGATATAATCAAAATCAACTTTACATACTTTTTTCTACGCGTCGTTAAAGAATAGAATTATAATAGCATTATAGAAATGTTAACTCACCAATGAAACGATTATGCACTAAAGGACAACATAACAGGAAACAAAGGATTTGTATACTCATGCCGAACTGCTAATGATTAGTTTTTCAAAACAAATATATTGTTTGTTTTCAATGTTTCATAGAAATATATAGTAAAAAAAATTAAATCAATGGAAGTCGCTGAAACAAAAGTTTTAAAAATGTTATAGAACAATTACTTAAAATATTTACTAGAAAAATATTTCTAAAATAAATTTAGAAGTAATGCAGGATAAAAAAATTATTTTCTAAATATTTGAAGTGATTGTGTCTTCTTAGAGTAAATATAGAATCTTGGCTGTAAATATAAGCTTGAAATAAATTTCTTTATCAACGCACTACTTACAATTTATCTATTTTTAACTTAAAATCCAGTTCCGTGTATAAATCCCAGAACTATTTCTCGATGAATTTAAAAATTTTGCCACAATTTTACATTTAAAAATAGGTTTATGCAGATAAATGTCTTTTACAATATACTAAAGCATATTTTATTTGCACGTAACATCATTAAAATAAAATGTACATAAAAAATTCTACAGTAAGTAATATTCTGCATTTGTAGAAAATTTACACACGAGCTAAATATTAAATTATAAAAAACATCTAAAAATAGATCATATATAAATTCTACAATTTGTAGTTGAAGGAAGACTCGCAATTACTTTGTGAAAGATGAAAAAATAAAGTTTGAAACTAGCAAACTGTTTTTATTTACCTTTATTTTTTAATGTTTTATAGTGTGTTCATATTATAAATATATTTAAAATAGTTTGTAGGGAAATATTTTTAAAACTTTAATTTAAAATTTTTAACAAATAAATTTAGTAGTCATATAAATTTATTATATAAAACATGGTTTGGTGCAGTTTTTTACAGAGTAAAGCTCACTTTCGAGGTGTGACTTTTATTTTCAGAGCAATTATAAGCAGAAATATTCATATTAGGAAAGAGTCTATGACGATATTACCTTTTTATTAATAAAGTGTTTCTAGAACTAAGTATGTGAATTTATTAATTGATTGGATCATGATAGTGTATTATTCATTATTTTAAAAACGTAGAGTGTAATCGAATAACAGCTTTGGAAAATAATTAGAATATGATCTTTCTGATATTTTCATACATTAATAAAGAATTAACTTTTTTAAATAATACATATATGAACCAAATGAATTTTATTTAACTAAAATGGAAGAAGCATGATGTGTAGTATATGAAACAATATTATTTTCCTAAGCAATAATAATTTTATGAGCTATTACTGCAATTAGTTTCGGTTGGTTGAGTTCTAACTGTTTGATTCTAATCCTATAGAGGTTAAGAAGAACCTATATTATGCTGCATTCGTGCTGTTTCGTAATTTGGTCTACGACACTCGATTTATACAATCTAAATGTAAGTACTTGACTATTCTGAAATTAAGAAAAGCCCACAAAACTTGAAGCATGAACTGAATCCATTCTGGAGGAGAAGTAACTGCATAAACAAATCAGTAAATAGAGAGAGAGACAGACAGACTGACAAACAGACCGATATCGAGAGCTAGAGAAGAAAAAAGAGATCGAAAATCTCTCGAAATCTTCTCCAGTTTCCTGTGCCTTATTGGGCGGTTAAGTTGTCGCGCGGAGAGAGAGGGAGAGAGAAAAGAAGAAGAGAGAGTGAGAGAGAGAGAGAGAGAGAGAGAGAGAGAGAATAAGAGAAAGATAATAAAAGATTGAAAGATCGCGTTGTCTTCAATCCCGCATGCCTAACGTATGAACTAAGTCGGGGAGCAGGGCGTAGTGCGTGGCGTGTCAAGGAAGGCGCGGGTAAGAAGTTCGATGCGTTCGGTCAAGCAGCTGAAGTGCCAGGCTTTAGATTCAGTCTCCGTGACGTGAACTGCTATTGGGGATATTTGTGGTGGAAATGTTTTTAACTTTTTTTTGCACCTTTATATATCACTAGCGAAGAAGCGATTGGAGAGGGAAAAATTAAATGTACCACTTCTGGGATCGGAAAGTGCAAGTGACATCTGATGCAGGGGTTTCCCTCAATTTTTTTAGCGTAATATAATATATCTCTAATTTGGAGGGTAATCTGATGTCTAGTGTCAGCTACCGCTGCGAGTCCCGTGGGGCTGTTTAATGTTGGAGTCGTATAATTTGGCTGATGCTTTGCGTGCGGAATCCACTCGCTCCAAGTTTTACCATGACAACATTATTTTCTATTCTACGTATAGGAATCCTATCACCTGTGGGTACTGCTTTATTAAATAGTTAAGAACTAATATACGTATTTTATGTTTGTGCAAGCCTATGCATCAGTCTGTGTGAATTTCAGTGTTTGTGAATATAAGTGTGTATGGATATCGATGTGTGAGTATTAGTGTGAGTGGCGAACACTATATTTGGGAGGCGGACTTCTCAAAACGGCTGCTATTCTTCTAGATTGAGACGCAAGCCATTTTTTTTGGATTATCCGCTATGGGGGGTTCCCAAGGTATTTGATGGGGGTACCCCGATATCGTATTCCTTCCTCTCCCCGTGTGCCTACGGAATTACTGTTCATTATCTTTGAGCATCAGGTAGAGGTATTCCCAGTGTCTAACTACTACTGCTTCGAAAATGGTTGCGTGGTCTGGAAGCTTGGCATTCGCCACGAGGAAGACCTCTCTGTCGGCGGTTAGCTAACATTGGTGATGACACTACCTACAGTATTGTGCATGTACTTTCGGCCAGCAGTATTGTTCTCGGGTAGTTCGGCATATTTTCAGGGCGCTTCAATGACCTACCAAAGGATAATCATGAAGATATGCTAGCACTTTCGAGGATTAAGAGTAGGGGATGTAAGATTGAAGTATTCAATCGTGCTTCGTTACACATAGGGATATCATGAACATATTTAAGGTGTTGTTCGGGTAATAGGTTTTATCCAAGTTCCTCAAGTCGATTTCGTCTTCCTGGATTTCTTGGACGAGGCTTTTCAGATTCTGGGTAATCATAGCGGCTATACAAGTCATCGCAGTTTCCGGTAGTAACATGTTATCGAGGTCTCTACCTACAGCGGGGCTTATGGTGTGGGCGCTTCTTTGCATGCCCATACATTTTAGAAGTTTTCTTTTTCTTTCTCACATACTTTCCCTCGGCGTGCGCTTTAGCTCTTGTACCTACTACACCACAGTAGTTCGGAACCCACTATAAACTGGAGGTCCACAAAAGTCGCAATGATGTACAGATCTGCAAATAAAAGAAAAATTCAGCAAATATGAAAAGCTTTGGAGCAGAACCGCCGATAAAGCGAAAGCTAGGTGCGGCCGGGGATGTTTATGTGTAATAAAGTATAACTGAGCGATCTATGTTTTTTTTTGTGCCAACTCTCCTCTCTTATCGTCCTATAGTGTTCATGGTTGCAAGGTAATTGCATACTTCCAATTTTGTGGTTCATTTTTTTGTTTTTTTGGTGGCCTTTCTCTGATTGTTTTGTATTCTTCTTCCTACTTTCCTTTAACTTTCCTTTCTTTTCATTTTCTTATCAATTTGCTCCGTTAACTACGTTTTGCCGCCATCTTAGTTATTCTTTCCTAACCTATTTTGAAGATCCTCTTTTCTTTTCACTTTACGCTTCTTTCCTTCTGAGTTTTTTTCAGTGGCCCTCCTTTCCCCCACATCCGTTCTCGGGCCTTGTTCAATTTATAGTGTTTGTACTTTTGTTTTCTACTAGCACTATATTTTCTTTACTGTGAAACTGCCGCTTCTTATACTCGTGTCCACTCTCCTGCGAACCCATACCGGAAGTCCCCTAATATTATGTAATATATAATTTTCAGAATCGATAACTATAGATTTTGTAGTTCAATGAATGCAGATATACAATTTTTTTACTTTATTAGGTTTTAATTGTTTGTAGTAAAGATGGATCACCTACCCATTACCCACACACGCGGTGTCACGCACAAAAAAGTTCAATAGAAGTACGCGTAATTCAAAATTTCATTGTTTTTAAAATATGGTTTATACTATATAATTTTTTAAAAAGAATTTACGGATATATTGATACAATTATTTCTTCCATTTTTTATCAGGATTTAATTATAGATATTTTTTTATTTAGTAACATTCTTCTTCGCTATAAAATACAAGAGTACACACAGGTAACATATATGTTCTTTGATATTACGCAATCGTTATGGAATTATATGACATGTTTTAATTAGTCAACATGACTTTGTTTAATATTGTTAATCTATAAAATAAGATGAGTTTGATTTTCAATCCACAGAAAGAAACTTGAAACTCTCGTAAAAATTACAGGCACATTTTGTGTTTTACATTCATAGCCTCCACTAACAATTCCAGCTAGTACGCCATCAATGACAGCCGGTCCACCAGAATCTCCTGCACATGCTACGGCAGTGGTGGCAGGTTCCACACAACATGCTCGGCTTCAGTGTTTCAAAAGTTTTGGCGCACTCTTTATCATCCATAACTTGAATAACAGCAGATTGCAATGCATTCGTTGGTTTTCCACCGGTCTGAAAAATATTATATATATATATATATATATATATATATATATATATACACGCGCGCACACATATGTATATATATTATCTATATATTTAAAAAAAAACGTTAACGGATTGTGCTCTGATATTTTGTGCATAAATTTTTTATTATGTCTGCAGTAACACAGGCTATGTTTTATATTCGTCAATCAATCGAATCAATGAAATTTTGATCTATGATAATGATGTTGCGATATCTATATTAAAATAAACTAGTAAAAAAAGTTTTCCCATGGTCGTCCTGCTAGTCGTCAGCTACTCTAGTCGCTGATCAAGGTGTCACGGAAGTGTGGTCCCGTATTTTCAATGTCCATATTCCTCGAAAGATAACCGAAAGAATTGAGCAATCATAGACTGGTAAAGTGTTATAATTAATGTAAAAAATGTTAGTTATATATAATAAGTAGATATTTTCAAAGGATATTAATATGATTTTTTCTCATAAAGATTTTTCGCATGTTAATATACATAAAAAATATCTATTCCAAGATTTTTCCATTTATTGTTTTTCTGTTTGTATCGATACATTCGATTTTACTAAAGTATTGTTAATTAGTATTTTATTAAAAAAATTGCTTATAAAAAAATACAAACTCAATTTTGAAATTTCATATAACTTATTCGTATAAGTCGGAAAGAGGATGAAAATCTTCTTAAATTTTCGCCACTAAAACATAAGACAATAAAATATGAATATCATTTGTGTATAAAATATTTGCGTATAAATACATCTGTTAAATAATTTCCAATATTCACTTAAATATTTCTCCATCCTATTAATTAACATATTTTCATGTGTCTAATTAATTGACATTGTATAGATTTGTGAAAAATACGCAATTGCGTAATGTAAGCTTTATGAAAGAACTGTTCTAATGTTCTAATGTTCATGCAGAATAAAATTCACATGCATAAGAAAAAATTATATATTTTTACAATCATTCATAGGAAATGGAAAAAATATAATGATTTTGCGTCGAAAAAATGAAATGATGTATAAGTTAGTAGAATTAACTTGACGAGTTAAACAACCTTTCACTATTTCTGTCGCAGTTGTGAATATTTTTGGAATTTATTTTCTTCCCTAGAAGAATTTATAACGATAATATGCACTTGGTTATATACATGAACAATCGGACACTAATAAGGTTTTTCATTGCCTGAATTAGTTACAGCTATAATTACGGAAAATATCAGATTTCAACAAGACTCCCATGTCCGAGTTTCGTTAGACAATGCAGATTTGAATTTGCTTAAACTAACTTAAACTCTTATACGTATTTATCTAAGCTAGACAACTAAAAGGAAATCCATAATGCCCGTACACAAAAGAATGAAAGTAGCTTGAAAGAAGAGTTTAATGATCACATTAACATTCTTACTCTTAGGCAACAAATTTTTTATTAATTTAGTATTGGGTGTAGAAGTAAGTTACTAGCGTTTGTCAAAAGTTGGCGTCACCAGTGGATCTCGGGCAGAAATGTCAGACCTCTGTTATATTTTTAGATGGTGTATTTGTCAACAACTTTGCAGCATTATACTTGAATATTTCTTCCGGGATCACTTATTTTGTAGAGAAAAATCATAGTTTCCAGCCCAATAAATGTCATTTCCGAGCATCGCTGCTTCTATTTTTTAATACTATTTTTTAATGTAAAAGTGCAGTTGAGGCTTAACGTTTGCATTCAGAAACTTATGGGGCAAAATGTATTAATTAATCGATCTGTCGTGAGTGGTTCAAAGGATTCCAAAGTGGTGATTTTGAAGTTGACGACAAGGATCGCTCCGGAAAGTTGAAAAGTTTTGAAGGCGAGAAATTAGACGGTTTATTGGATGAGGATCCATACCAGATTCAAGAAGTACTTGTTGCATCATCAAGAAATTGCTCATATCAAGAAAAATATGAAATATTATACTCATACTAATTTATAAAGTTAAAGCGTTTTTTGGCTTTTACACGAATTTATGTGTTCTTTAATTCTGGTTTTTAAATCCGATAACGTATAATAAAAACACTACAGGTATTTCAGAAAATTGCGTTAATAACTTTCATCAGTTAGATGTTAATAATTGCAAATTATTACACAATATCAAAAAAAGCAAAAGATTAGATAGTTTAGAAATTGCGGAAATTAAAAAATTTCGAAATAATATAAAAATGTCACTAATGATATGATGAATTTTGTTATTTCTCCGTTACTACATCTTGCGTCAAAATTTTAATTACCTTTAATTACCTTATAATTTTCCTATGTATACATTTATTGAAATCCGATTTACCGTTATTTCGAATTTTACTTGCTCTCTATTCCTAATGTGTATTTTCCCCTCTTACAGTTACCCCCACTTTACCTAATAATAATACCGTTACTCTCTTTATATATAAACTTCTTTTTGTATAACAAATTTACATCTGTATAAGATCTTAACCGCCGAAACAGCTGTCGATGAATAAAATAATTTTGTGAAACTATCCAAGTGTCTATTTTTCATATTAATATCTTATTTAAACATGTTTCATCAAGTGTTTAGCGAAGATTCTGTTAATCATATCAATCCTTTTTATTGCGAGTAAATAGCGATAAACAGCTCTCTGAATCGTCAACTCGTTTCTGTTTTTATTTGACTGAAAGCAATCGCGGCATTCACTTGCAAGGAGAGCAACTCTTTGGAGAAACGTACACAGACGCTGTGTTCAATAGGCAGTATCTTTCCTGGCAAGTTGTCGAGGAGAACATCGTTCCTCCCACAAGCTCATTCAAAAGCGATCGATGAAGCGATAAAGTTCACATCGACTAAACGTTGTTCTGATGAAATAAGAATGACCGGTTGAAGCCGCTTTTTTAGTAAATTTTGAAGAAGAAATCACTTCATCCTGAAAACTATTTTCGGATAGTCCGCAAACTGGGCTCGACTGCCTGGCTATCCGTCAAACCGAGAATAGTTCTATCTAGGGAGCCTGAAGTCACTATTCCCATTTGTAATTCTACTAGAAGTGAAAGAGCTAGTCGATAACGGAAGAGTGGAAGCCAAAGCTTCGGCCGAGACGGTCTGATCAAGCCGATAGCTCGAGACCTGACTTTCTTTTAGCTCAAAGGAAAGCAATTGGATCAGGCCGTAGACGGAAACTCTCACTAGTCTGAAGAATCAGTGGGGTTAAGTTTCTTCTGATTGATCTGAAGCTACTGGAGGGGGGGCCTTGTGAGTCGTGAGTTGTACCGCGGTCCTTCTTTTTCTCTTCCCCCGTAGTTCACGAAATCTGTGGTCATGGTATTAGTTCGATGTTATTGAACCTTCGAATAAAGCTAAAACTCTTATAGTGTAATATTCATTCTTTATATATAGCTCTATTTTAATGATACAAATTATTGTCTTCTATTTCTTACTTAGTAGCAGTATACAGATTGGTTTATTTCTCAAAATTATATGGAATTCTGGAAATTATCAGCAGATGCATTACTCGATAAAAAATATTGTTTTTACACGAGTAAAGAAATTATATGTTCAGTCAAAGCTAATATTTAGGTAGGTACCAAATGAGTTTAAAAGTTCATAGGCAGACACATAGTTAGCTATGCTATAATTAAATCATATGATTTTTATTTAGCACCAATTTTCAAAAGATATGACTTGACGGCTGTTGGACAATTGGTTCGTGAAATATAGTATAGTAAATAAGGCAACTTTTGAAATTCTGAAAAAACTGGATAAAAAAGAATTTTGTGTATTAATCAATATTTAATTGATTTTTTGCGAAAAAAATACTGTTGATTAAAGAAGTGGCTTGGTAAACATTTTTTGGACTCTGCACCAAGAACATAAATCATTCAGAAATGGTTTCCTAAATTTAAACGAGACTAAATGAGCATTGACGACGATGCACGTAGTAGACGTCTAAAAATCGCTGTTCCGGACGAAAACATAAAAAAATCCACGAAATTATTTTTTATGATTATAAATATTTGGACATGCGAAAGTTGTACATAAAGAGCGTACCGTGCGTGCTCAACATGGATCAAAAGTAACAATTTCTACATGATTCAGAGCAATATGTAGATATTCAACTGCAATTACTACGAATTTTTCCATCGATATATTATAATGGATGAAGCATATTTCTTTGACTAAACTTCAGAGTCCAATCGACAGTCTGTCGAGTGAATTCAACGCCATGAAAGGAAACGAAAGCGTGGAAAGACACAACAGTCGGCTGGTAAAGTTATGGTATTAGTATTTTGGGATGGACATAGTATAATATTCTTCGACTACCTGGAGAAGGGAAATATCATTAATAGCGATTATTACGTAGCGTTGTTGGAGAGTTTGAAGGAAGAAGTCACGAAAAAAAAAATCATCATTTGTAGAAAAGAGTGTTGTTTTCTCAAAACAAGGCACTGTGCCACAAATCAATGAAAACGATGGTAAAATTCCATGACTCAGGCGATGAATTGCTTTTTCCGTCCACCGTATTCTGCAGATCTAGCTCCAGTGACTGTTTTTTTTCTACAGACAAAATGCTCATTGGAACAAAAATTAAGCACCGATAAAGAGCTAATTTTCAAAACAGGCTTATTTTGAGGCTAAAGAGAAATTCTACTATAAAAATGATCATTATAATCGTTGTATCGTGCTTGAACGTAACTATATTGAATAATCCAATTCAATTTTATTAAAATAAAAAACATATGTTCGACTATATTAGCCTTCGAAATTTACAGTCCACTTATTACAAATAAAATAAATCAGAATAATGTATGCTCACAGTTGCTATTCCCCAACCTGAAATGGTTATTTCTGTACCTGGTGCATAAACAGCATTGGGACCTGCTATCGCAATAGGGCTCTTCGTATTGTCACATACAATCGCGATAGCAAGCTATAAAAATTATAATTATTATTAAAACTACATTATTCAATTATCCTATCATACTATTTTATTTTATTTTACAGAAATACTAAATTTTATCTAACCATTATTTTAAAGAAAAATAATATATTAGTGTGTGTTCAACTTTAATACAACATAATAAAATAATATATTAAAAAAAATGAACTATAATAAACATTATTTTATATGCCAAAACTACACTAAATTTCTTATATTCACCTTTTTCTTATCAAATATTATCAAGTTTATTAAATGTAATTTGGATATAAGCATAAACTGAATAAATTACTTAAAATTTTTTTTGGAAAATTTTATTTATTTAAATAATATAGTATATGGGTATGTAATACTTGTGTTCAAAATTGTTTTATTGTCTATGCAATATGTTTTTAAATACTAGACAATGACTTATACTTATTTGAAGAACGGCAACCGAAAGAGAAGATTTAAAACTATTAAATGTTAATTTTTTTTTCAATATCCAAATCAGTAATCACGATCATTTAAATGTTTTTTTTTTTTTAAAATTACATAATTTTTATAGATAAATGATTAAGATCATAAGCACATGAAACTATTTTTATATACAGAAAAAATTTTACATTCCATTTAAATTCATTTTGAATGCTCCTGAATTTGTATGTTTATTAATTGGTTATATATGAACTATTATAAATCTGATAACTTACCTGAATTACGGAAATATCATTTTCAACTGTATCTTTATTATAATAAGGATGCGGAATGACTCTCTCAACGTCAACTAAAGAACCTCCTGTTAATAGAACTGAAGATCCCACTCTTATCTTTACCTTTGTTACGATAGTAACTACATCCCTGTAACATTATAACAATTAAAAGTTTTACGGCAAGTATTGTTCATAATTGGCTATAATTTATTATAAATACGTAAGAATAGGTCTGTATTGGAGCTGTATATATCAACTGTGAAATAAGAAGTTATTTTCTCTCAGATTCAGCTATATGCGGATGAATTCTATGTATTGTGACTTTGAATTGGAACATGAACATCGAAAGCCATACATGAATTAATCAATATATTGCTTTATTCACAATAGGTTTTCACTGCATTACTTTAGAGAGCCAATCTAAAACTATAGATATCTAAACAATAAACACATAAACCTTTCTGCGAAGAGTATGAAAAAGAGTCCAGACACTGGAAATTAAGCAAGTCGAGTGGCGACGCAGACCGTAATTGAACCGGACTAAGTTTATAATTGTATAAGAGTTTACGGGTGTATGTTGTTCAAGTGGTTTTTCATATATTATAACGACAATACGTCAATAAGCCAACAAAAAACAATATAGTTTTATGAACATATCTCACGAAATAGTACAATTTCCATAAAATATTTCATACAAAATTTGTAAATCTCATTCAATTACATAGTTCTTAATTTCTGTATTTATTTTCTACGAGCAATATTTCTGGAGCAAAAAGTAATAGAAGGTACCAGTATTGAGAAACCGTCCAGGGGACCTCTAATCGGAATTACTGAATTCCTCCAGAAATATTGTTTGCACCGTAATATTGTATAGAATGAATAGTATGTATTTTAATGAGCTATATAATTTTTTTCTCAATTTTAAAAAAATTTTCTTATTTTCTGCGAAAAATTCGGAAAACCATAATTTTCATAGAGTTTTCATGGAATTCGAAATTGTGAATTAAAGCCATTACGATATTCGAAATCAGCTCTTCACAAAACGTAAATATTCAGAAAAATTACTTAAACATTCAGAAAAATAGTAGGAGGGGACTATCTCAGAACTATCTGAATACAGCTGTACAACTCACGATATTGCAGAGGGACTCCTGGGTAGAATTATTTATTTTTTCTCCAGAAATATTATCATAAGTAAAATTATCTATAGGAATATAAATTTATACAGAGTATGTTCTACGTAGATATTTTTTAACTGTTTAATAATATCGTTTAAATTATTCTCTCGGGCGAAGTTGAGACGGGGGATGCTAGTATTTTATATATATGTTAAATGATGAAATTTACAATGATTGGCATTCTTTAATCTACTTTGAAAGGATTTAAAAATATTTATAAAATTATTTTAAAGGATAATCGCCAGTATTAAATGTGTCCACTTTGTTCAGTGCTAGTACTTCGATTTAGACGAACCATTAGAGATGAGTGAATATAAAAGAGTTAGCGAGAGATACGTAATATAATATTAGTATTGATGTTAATCTGATACTGTTTGGGATAGAAAGTACTATTTAAGCTTATAATACTACGCATGTAACTATATAAATTACACGAATACTTACACAAAGCAGTGAGCTGCTGAAGCTAACCAAGTGTCCGAAAGTATACAAGCACCACAACGAAACTTACTATTATATTCAACAGCAGCCTAAAATATTTTACCTATTAATAAGTTAGAAATCGTTTTCAGAGATCAAGGCATATCAATATATAATAGTTATTACCTGATAAGGAGCCTGCGATATATTTATATTTATTCCATTATTAATTTTGTTGTTTTTAAATGAAGGAGTACCTACAATATATAAAAAATATAAAATATAAGTTTCATGTAGGATTTGTAATTGTATTACATCGAGAGTATGATATATAATGTAACAGATTTAAAAAATAATGTATGAAAATGCTAAAAGTTAACATAAATTATAAATTACAAATGCATAAATAAGTGTATAAGTGGCACATAGAGCTTATTTGCATGAAGTAGAGAAAGAGACAACTTGCAAAGTATGAATATTATGATACAGTAATTTAAAGAAATATCGCTTTGAATAGCGTTGTAATGTTTATTGATAATTGCCAAAAAATTAACTTATTTACTTTTTCAACTGTGTAGTTCAGTTTCTGTGTAGTTCATCAAAAATGTAATTAAAATATATTTGTGCAAATAGCCAGTTTTTTCTTTTAACTTAAGTAAAAATTAAGATATTTAATTTTTAGTCGATTAAAAATTTACAAAATCGATCAATCTTCTTAATTTTCTTCTACATTTAAAACTTTAATTAGTGCTATAAAAAGACTTAAAATTCATCCAATATTAAGATTAAATAATTTTCTCGCTGATCGGTATAATATAATCAAAATGAATTTTAAATAATTTTTTCTACGCCTCGTTAAAGAATAGAATCTTAAAAGTAGACTTCTAAATCTAGTTGTTTATTATTTTTAAAAGCACTTGTTTATCAGAAATTACAGTATAATATAAAACTTACGCTTGCTTCATGAAGTCGTTTGTTTAATGCACTTAAAATACAAAAACTCTATACGTATTGATTTATAATAGCATTATAGAAATGCTAACTCACCAATGAAGCGATTATGCACTAAAGAACAACATAACAGCAAACAAAGGATTTTTATACTCATGTTGAACTGCTCACGACGAATTTTTATAACGAGTAATTTGTTTGTTTTCAATGATGCATAGAAATATATACTAAAAGAAATTAAATCCAAGGAAATCTCTGAAACAAAAGTTTCAAAATTGTTATAAAACAATTACTTAAAATATGTAACAAAAAATAATTCTTAAATAAAGTTGAAAATAATTCAGAATAAAAAGTTTTAAAATTATTATCTAAATAATTAAAATGATCGTGTCTCCTTAAAAAAAAATATAGCAGTACGTATAAAATAATTCTTAAATAAAGTTGAAAATAATTCAGAATAAAAAGTTTTAAAATTATTATCTAAATAATTAAAATGATCGTGTCTCCTTAAAAAAAAATATAGCAGTACGGTTGTAAATATAAGCTTGAAATAAATTTAATAACCAGTTCATGACTAACAATTTATCTATTTTTAACTTAAAATTCACTTCTCTGTATAAATTGCAGAATTATTTCTTAAGTCTGATGAATTTCAAAATTTCTTAACGCAAATTTACAGATCTAAATATGTTTATGCAAAGATTAGGTTGTCAAATATCTCCCTTCCGCTTTTTTGCTCTTCATTCAATGCTTTCTAAAAAGTATTACAGTGGTCGGATTTACTTCAACTTCATAATACCCCTCTCGTAGAGACCCCTCTACTTATTTGTGAAGAACTCGGACAGCCACTTTTCACATGCCTCTTTTGAGTCCAATTTTACACCACCAAGGGGGTTTGACATGGACAGGAACAGGTGGTAATAAGTTGGCGCTATGCTCGGGCTATATGGTGGATGCGATAAAACCTCCCATCCGAACTTCCGTAGCTTCTGACGAGTCATCAACGAAGTGTGTGTTCTGGCGTTGTCCTGGTGGAATACTACCTCCTTCCTGTTGGCTAATTGTGGACGCTTCTGGTCAATAGCTTGCTTCAAGCGGTCCAGTTGTTCACAGTAGATGGTAGAATTAAGCGTCTGGCCATATGGGAGCAGTTCGTAGTGGATGATTCCCTTCCAATCCCACCAAACACACAGCAAAACCTTCCTGGTCGTCAATCCCGGTTTGGCCACTGTTTGGGACCGTCCATCGGCCTTGGACCATGACCGTTTTCGCTTGATATTATCGTATGTGATCCATTTTTCGTCGCCAGTCACCATCCGTTTCAAAAATGGGTTGAGTTCGTTCCGTTTCAGCAGCACATTGCAGGCGTTGATTCGGTCCAGAAGGTTTTTTGGTGTCAAATCATGTGGCACCAAAACATCAAGCTTTTTTGTATCCAGCCTTCTGCAGATGGTTTAAAATGGTTTGGTGATTAACGATGATTAGTGATGTCACGAGATGCCACATGCCGGTCTAACTCGATAAATTCCATGATTTGATCGGTATTCGTCGTCACAGGTCTTCCGTCGGCTGGCTTATCCATGTTGTCGTTTTCACCGGCTCTGAATCGTCGAAACCATTCCTCTGTGGTTCGAAGTGATAGCGTGCCATCCCCCAAAATACCATTAATCTCACGGAACGTTTCTCTAGCGGATTTGCCTTTGACGAAGGAAAACTTTAAAATAGCGCGAATTTCGCCGTTAGCGAACTCCATGTTTACACGTCTATAACTTTTGAACGCAATATCAAAACTAATAATGCATAGCGTCGTTTTGTACGTTATGTCAAGACCTTTCAAATGATGTATAGTATTGCCAGATACGAGCTCTGTAGCGCTTTGTACATGTACATAGCCGTGAAATTCATAAGACAAAAAGGCGGAAGAGAGATATTTGACAACCTAATAAATATCGTTCACAATATACTAATGCACACTTTAGTTTGCAGGAAAGCGTATTAAAATAAAATGTAAATAAAAAATTGTATAGTAAGTAATATTCTGCATTTATAGAAAATTTACACACAAGCTAAATATTAAATTATACAAAACATCTAAAAAATAGATCATATTAAAATTCTACAGTTTGTAATGGAAAGAAGACTCGCCAATCGCTTTGTGAAAGATGAAAAAATAAAGTTTGAAAGTAGCAAACTGTTTTTATTTACCTTTATTTTTTAATGTTCTACAGTTTCTTGACATTATCAATATATTTTAAATAGTTTACAGGAAAGGACTTTTAAACTGCAATATAAGCTTTTAAACAAATAATTTTAGTAATCGTGTGAATTTATTATATAAAACATAGTATTGTGCAGTTTTTTCAAGGGTATAGTTCAATTTCGAGGTGTAACTTTTGTTTTCAGGACAATTACAAGCAGAAGTATTCATATTAGGAAAGAGTCCATGATGATATTACTTTTTTATGAAGAGATTTTTTCTATTAATAAGCATGTGAATCTGTAAATTGGTTCGATCAAAATTGTATACTAATGATATTATATTAGGAAAATAGAGAATAATAGAATAACAGTTTTGGAAAATATTTATAATTAATTTTTCTGGGATTTACATATATATTGTAAATTTTCTTATATGCATGCACAAACGAAATAAAGTTAAAGGCTCGCAAATGTTACAAGAATATTTGATCTTTGATCTGTTTTTCTACCTCATATATGTTATTGATTGAATTTATTAGAAAGGTATTGTCAATTTAAGTATAGTTGTATAGTGAAAATCAATTACATCAATAAAAAATCATTATATATATATATATATATATATATATATATATATATATATATTATTTTGTACAGAATATTTTCATATGCATATGATTATAATTTTTTATTTGCAATTTATTAGTTTACCTTCATTTCCTGAAGCGCGCAGAAATTATTATAACATAAAAGTCATTTATTATGGGTAAAACTGTGAAATGTAATTGTTTTTTTTATATTATTTAACGTTGCTCTATTTATGCTTCCAAATATCGTCTCTAATCAGTGACGGAGGTCTACGGTGTGTTTGTAAACAAAGCACATGTAAACTATTACAGCCCTGCTTGTGTCAATCAGCCGAGACCGAGATTTGAAGAAATGTAATTGTAATTCTAATTATAATTTTATTTGTCATTTCACAACGATTTTCAATATCGAAATAATCTCGAAGTCTCTGAGTGTTAAATTGAATATCACGAATCTTTGCATTATTTAAGTATTTTCATCCAATTTAATTAAAGTTTAACATTTTTCGTTGGTTGGGGTCTTCATCGTTACATATATCGAATGCAATAATGAGACTAACATTTTCCAATATCTCATAATTTGACATTTCTAATCTAAAGAATCAATAAATATATATTTTGTAGTTCAATGAATAGACAGATAAATTATTTTTTAAATTTATTAAATTTGAATTCTTAGTAAAGACGGCTTACCTACCCATTTATTTACTCATGTAATGTATTATATGAGCATAATGTTATATATGCTATCATAATCGAAAAATGCAATAGAAGTGCTCATAATCCAAAACTTCATTATTTTTAAAATGTAAAATTTATTCTAATTTACCATTAATCCTGTTATTTATATAAATTTTGTTGAAGAACTTGCGAACAGGTCAAAACAATTATTTTTTTATCTAAACGCGCCAATTGTAAACATTTTTATTATTTAATAACATTCTTTTCCTCTATGATATACAAGAGTACACGCAGGTAGCATATATAATTTCTTTGATATTACGCAATCTCTATGGAATTAAATAAAAGTTTTAAATTAGTCATCATGAATTTTGTTTCGTGTTATTAGCCTATAGGATTAGACGAGTTTGATTTTCAATCCACAGAAAAAAACTTGAAACTTTCGTGAAAATTATTGGCTTATTTTGTTTTATACAGCCAAAGCCTCCACTAACGATTCCAGCTAGTACGCCATCAATGACAGCCGGTCCACCAGAATCTCCAGCACATGTTACGGCATTAGTGGCAGTTCCACAAAACATGCTCGGATGTAGTGTTGGAAAAGCTTTAGCGCACTCCTGAACGTCCATAACTTGAACAATAGCAGATTGCAACATTTTTGATTGTTTTCCACCTAACTGAAAAATATTATATATATATATATATATATATATATATATATATATATATATGTATATATATATATCGATGTTGTTTTAAAAGATTTATAATAACATCGTTCTTTTAAAAGAATTATTTAACCTATTGCCCCCATACGTTGTGAATAAATTCTTTATTATTTTTATAGTAATGTAGACTATGTTTCAAGTTCATCAATTAAAGTATCTTAATTTGTCTCTCAGTATAGGAACTACTAGCATTCCCCGTCTCGGCTTCGCCCGAGATAATAATTTAAGCGATTTTTCAAAATGTTCCACAATATCTATGTATAGCATACTCTAAATATACATATATATTCCTTTAGATAATTTTTCCCATCGTCACTTGCGTATAAAAAGCTGCTATCTTAGTGTCCGCTTTAAAAAAGTAGTATTTTTCAGACCCTTCTTTTTATTTCAATTTCATTTCGTACCAGTCACTAAGTATTAGCGATATTAATTTAAAAACGAAAATATACAAAGTATATATATTGGGTGTACAAATAAGTTTCCTCCGTTTTTTAATAAAGAAATATGAATTTATTGTAAAAAAGATACAAATAATGTCATTCAAAATATTGACCATCACTTTCTACGACTTTTCGACCATCTTTCGGGCAGTAAGTGGATACCCCGTCTAAAAAATTGCTCGTCTTTTGAGACGATACACGACTCGACCCATTTCTTCAATTCCTCGTAAGAAGTGAAGTCCTGCTGAGCCCGATCATGAGTAATCGACCGGAATAGGTGATAGTCTGAAGGAGCAGTGTCTGGAGAATATAGCGAGTGGGTTAGGATGTCCCAATTCAGTGCTTCTAATGTTTCCTTTACGATTTTTGCAACATGTAGCCGAGGGTTCTCATGCTGAAAAATGACTTTATCGTGCCTTTTCGTAGATTGTGGACATTTAATCTTCAATGCTCGGCTCGATTGCATCAGTTGTTGTTGGTAACGTTTCCCGGTGACGGTTTCATTGTGTCGGAGTAGTTCGTAATATATTACTCCAAGCTAATCCCACCAAATGCACAGCATTAGCTTCCTGCCATGGATGTTTGGCTTGGCCATCGAAGGAGAGGCATGCCCGGGCTTACCCTATGACTTCCTATGCTTTGGGTTGTCGTAGTGAATCCACTTTTCGTCTCCCGTCACGATTCAATGTAGAAATCCTTTGCGATTTTACTTTTTGAGCAATTGTTCGCAAGCGAATAAGCGACGCTCGATGTCTCTTAGCTTCAGTTCGTAAGGAACCCAATTTCCTTGCTTTTGGGCCATATCCAGGGTGTGGGTAACTCTTGTGCAAGTTCTTCTTGCGTTTGACACTGATCTTCCTCCAGTGAAGCTTCCAATTCTGTGTGACCATATACTTTGGGCCTACGACTGCGTATTTTGTCATCCACGTCAAAATCATCACTTTTAAATTTTTGAAACCACTCCCGACAATTTCTCTCATTGAAATTATCATCACCATATACTTCTATGGGTAGTCGATGTGTTTCAGCTGCAGATTGCTTTAAATGAAAGAAGTAAATTAGCAATTCTCACAAATGACGCTTACTTGACTCAGAACTTGACATCTTAACACGATGAAAACTAAGTGATGCTAGCAAAAAGTCAGAGATATTGAAAGGTTATATTGTTTTCAGATGTCAACATATGCTATACAATTTTTTACAGCTGACAATTTCGTTGTTATCTTACCCGTGCCGCCATCTTTTCAAAACGGCGGAAACGTATTTGTATACCTAATATATATATATATATCATATCAATATACTAATTTATAAAGACAAAGCGTGTTTTTGTTTGTACACGATAAAGAAAAAAACTACTATGCCGATTCATCTGAAATTTGAAATATAAATTTTATATACTTATTCTTCTTTTATTTTTTGTATACTTTATATACTTTCATCAACAAATTATGAGCGCATACATTATTATAATTTTGTGGGGATAATAAACCGAGTTCGGCGTGGAGTTATATTTAATGTATACAAACAAAAGCACGCTTATACAACAATAGACATATACAACAATTAGACATTATCACCATACTAATTTATAAAGACAAACTGTTGTATATTTGTACATATATCATTTTTTGTACTGCGTAAAAATTCGTCCGAGTCTGTACGATCAAGCGCGATTTTTTCTTCTTGTTCTTTCTCCTTTCCTTCTTCTCCTTCTTCGCCACTTGCATTTCGCGCATTCTCGCGTATGCGCGTGATTACTCGGTTTAGAAAAGATGGACCACCAGTTTCTACGGTCACAATATGTAGCTATTATTTAAAGTTACAAGCTATGGTCTTCCATTGATTACTTTGTATTACCTTGCAACATAATTTATTTCTGAGAATTATATGCGACTTGAGACATTATCAGCATTACTTATATGCACTACTATATCAATGCACTACTAATACTAATATTAATACACTACTTATCAAAAATATTCACATATTCAATCAAATGTAATATTTAGATAGATACAAGTAAAACAAATCAGAAAATGTATACTCACATTTGTAATCCCCCAACCGGAAACAGTTATGTTTGTACCAGTTGTATAAAGAGCATTAGGACCTGCTATTGAAATAGGATTCTTGGTGGCGTCACATACAATCGCATTAGCAAGCTATAACAATGAAAATTATTATTAAAACTATATTATTCAATTTTCTAATCATACTAATTTATTTTATTTTATATAAATTATTTCATTTCGTATCCAGTAATAATAAATTTTCAACGATAAGAATAATAATTGTATCTAACCATTAGTTTGAAGAAAAATAGTATATTAGTATGTTTTTAACTTTAATATAACATAATAAAGTTTTTTTTTAATATACGAAGCAATAATATCAGTTAAATGTTGTTCTAAAATTGTAGAAATTTGATAAATAAATGCTTAAGACAATAATAATAATATAAAACTATTTTTATGTATAGAAGAAATTTAACTTTTTAATAAATTCGTTATGGATGCTATTGCATTTATATGTTTGGTATCTTGGTTACATATGAACTATTATAAATCCGATAACTTACCTCAATTACGGAAATATCGTTTTCAGCCGTAACATTATTAAAATAAGGATGCGGAATTATTCTTCCAATGTCAAGTAAAGAACCTCCTGTTAGTATAGTTGACGTTCCAACTCTTACTTTCATAAGTGTTAGGATATTAACTAAATTACTGTAACATATATAATAATTACAAGTTTAACGGTAAATATTGTCCGTAATTGGTCATAATAAATACATAAGAATGGATCTTTGTTGTTGCGGTATATATTAATAGTAAAACAAGTTAATTCTTCTTAATTTCAACTATATGGAGAATATTTATTGTGACTTCAAATTGGTATACGAAACATCTAAAAGCATATGTAAATTATTCAATCTGTTGCTTTATTCACGCGAAGTTTTAATAGCATTTAATAAAATCGAATCCAAAATCTACCCACGTATAAAGGATGGGAAACTGGTAATAGAATGTAAAAACAGCAAAGCTGAAAATCGGAGGGCGCTTACTGAAGTGATTTGGGAAGCAGCAGGCTAGAGTGGCAATATCAGAGAGCTGCCTCCCAGAGGCAGTCTGAAGGTCAGGGATCTGGATTTCTTCACGATGGAGAAAGAGGCGAGTGAGAAACTCAAGAGTATATTGCTAGTCACTTTGTACGAAGTCGCTATCAGAGAGCTGCTCAAGACTGGATTTTTAAGAGACGGCTTGAATTATAAAGTCCATCGTCGCGTCATAATTACTAGGTGATACTGATTCCTATTTAAAGACCACTGGAGCCATAACTATATTTGTTTAGATAGTAATGTTAGTTGCTATCGATGAGGGTAGAGAAGACACAGGGCCCTGGCATTTATCACAAATCCTAAGTGCTTTCTCTGCACACACGCAGGGAATTCAGAGAGGTGCCGACGGCCAATTTCGGCACCTGTACGACTTTTCGCGAGGCTCTATTGAGGAGAGCTAAATATGGTCGTAGTTCTTCAAGCGAATGTTAATCAGAGCAAGATTGCTGACTATATTCTGAATCAACTCTGCCGTGAAACTCACGTTGGCATTGTCATTATTAACGAACAGTAGTGGAACAGAGGAGAGCCTGGATGGTATGCTGACGTTTTTGCGATGACATCCATTTGGATTTCTAAGCTATGACTTAGAGTCGCAGCTCATTGAAATCGCTATGTTTGGGGAAAGACATGCAACTGTATTACGTGTGTAAGTTGTTACCTTACTTCAAACCAAGCCACGATAATTACTAAGCCATAATTGATGAACTAGAAAACACCATTAAACAATTTAAAAGTTAGTTAATCACGAACAGAGATTTCAATGCAAAGGCGCTTGAACGAAGAATGGCGTGATCCGACTCAAGAGGACGGAGGGTCATGAGCTTAGTCTCCAGACTAGTGTCAATGATTTTCCACACTAGCTCCACTTCGAACTTTAGGAGGCCTGATTACGCAAAAATAATACTAGATGTCACCCTTGCCTTAGACCGTCTGTCCTCACGAATCCAAGATTAACAGGAGATTGAGGAATACACAGCCAGCGATAACCAGTACATTACATTTCGTGTGTGTGATGAACGATCAGGTTATATTGGGTGCAAGTCGTAAATATCCTTCCGGTGGTATGTCGCATGAATGAATAGAGAAAAATTCTTGCAGGCCATTGAAGTGGATAATGAAGCCTTACTGAGATTCCACATGGTCTATCAAAATTAGAAGAAGCCCAGGTGACTGTTAGCACTAAAACGCGGATCCTTCATGAGGCCTGCGAAAAATGATGCCGCGCAAAGCAGTTAGTTGTTACAGACGATCTGGAAGACGATACAGATAGCTAATTGAAGACGAAATTGTTTACGTCTTATGAGACTATCACAGAGATCTAACATACGTGTACATGATATCGCTTTGAGTAGTGCTGAATATAAGCTGTCCTAAAAACCTTCCGATGGACGAACGAGACCACAAAATGCTGGAAAGACTTCTGTAAAAAATCTAGACTGGAATTCATGGGGATTAATACAGAGTAGTTATCGTGAAAATTACAAGTGATCATGAAAACATGATCACCTTGGATCCCAGCACTATACAGTACATTATCGACACTCTGTTTTCTAATCAAATGTTCTCGAATCTGTCATCCTGACAGAGCCGATCCAATGCCATCAGAAGAAGAAACGAATGTCCCATTATTTAGTGTGGAGGAGCTCTTTAAGGCTGTGAGAAAAAAAGGAGTCGAGGACTCGACGAAATTCTGAAGAAGGTGTTGAAAGCAGTGTTGGAAGTGCGCCGAAAACTTCTTTTGTCAATTCTTCTGTCAGAAGGCTAGCATATTTTATCCTAGCTGCAAGTTGGTAAAATTTGTATTTATTAGTAAGGGCAAGGATCCGCTAAACGGAATTTCCGGATGCCCTCCTATATAATTGCGTATAATGGGCGACTACCTGAGAGACCTGAGAGACTGGTTTATGAGATATCCAATGGCCGGAGGAGGAAGACGATTAGTGCTGGGATGACTAAGGGGCCTGAACTGCTAAGAACGAACATGTGAAATATATCCTATGATGGAATCCTCCGAGTATAGATTCTTGAAAATACTTTGATAGTTCGATACGCAGATAATGTTGCTAATATCATCGCTAGAAATTATGATGCTGCACAGATGCGATTCAGTCAAGTGATATGTCGCATGACTAAATGGATGGAGGAGAATGAGCTAGTACTGGCGGTAGCGAAGACAAAGGTTTTGCTTTTGACTAGGAAGTGAAATTCAATGGTGCGTCTTTTACAGGTTGGACATACGATGGTCTGCATTAAAGCGATCATTAGGTGCCCACGGCTGACACTTGATTCCAAGTTAACCTTCTGGAACCAAATAAAAAATGTGAATAAATCTTCTCGAGTGATGGCGAAATTTAGCAATGTCGCGACCATCATTGGTTACCCCACACTCTACAAGGGATATTTGCTCATTAGAGGAGCTGAGTATATCATGTTATATGAAGCAGAGGTACTCTTAATGCATGGATTGCCCAGTAGTACAGAAAGAAATTTATGACAGTGAAGTAAAGAGAAGCACTTCGCATTGCGAGCTTCTATCGTACGGTCTCTAAGTCGGGCGATACTATTTATTGCATGAATTATCCCCATTGATCACTGAGCAAAAGAGGAGATTATCCGCCAAGAGAAGGACATTCTCTGCAAATTAGAAGCAGAGACGCTAGCCATACTACAATAAATAGATGGCAGAAGCGCTGGGACGAGGATCGGTGCAACCTTTGGACGACTTGCCTGATTAATCAGTTAAAGCCTTGATTTCAAAGGTTCAAATGGAGAGGTTAATTACCACCTCTCAATTTTATGACACCTTTTTTCAATGTGAACCGTTTTTTCAATACAGGGAGCATCTGAGGCAAGACTATTCTGCACTACAAAGGACAGCTTCAAGAAGGCGTGTAAATCTGTATGGATAACGCGGATAGTGTACCCGGAAAGTAACGTCCTTCAAGGATGGTTCCCAGACTGTATCTATGTCATCGAACTGGCAGTGTTTTAGTAGGTTCGAATCCTACATACCCTGGAGTTAAGATTTCAGTAGCAGTCCTAATTGAAAGAGCTGTAGGCCGTCAACCTTTTCAGTTATCGGCTTAATTTTCAATCGACATATTAGTATTTGTTAATAGTAGAATAAAAGTTATTTCCTCTTAATTTCATCTATATGGAGATTAATTATATTTATTGTGACTTCGAATTGGAATATGAAATATATAAAGCTATATATAAATTAATAAACCTATTGCTTCTTTCACAAGAAGTTCTAATAATTATTATTTCAACGATACCAAATACAAAATAATTAGCATATTGATTCCTAATCAGTCATCGTCTAACAGACAACATTGACATTGAAAATATTTTCAAACTATTTGCAGAAGACCTGACTGAAGAGTTTTAAAAGTGCAAATAGAGAGTATAAGTTAACCAGCATAGCGCCGCTAGAGACGATAGTGGGAAGACAGTGCTATTCTGGAAGAGCATTTCGCATAAGTAGAGCCTATTCCGTTTTCTGCCATCGGGAACGGAAAACGAAAGAACACAATGAATTCGGGGAGAGAAATTACTCCTCAATTAATCATTTTCATATTAGCAATTCCATGCGTTAGTTTCTAGTTAGGCATGAGTTAGGCTCAGTAGGCGTAGCATACGTTAAATATCACTCTATTATAGCCCTTTTTGATAAAAGAAGGATAACATACGCCTTTAATACCATTTCGATTTTTCACTCTGGTTTTGACTTCAGCTCCAATCACAGATCAGAGGTTCTGTTATTCAATTTTATGATGATCTCAGAGAAAATTGGAGCTTGTAAATACAGAAATTTTTGATGAAACGCACAGCCAATTGCTGTTTACTAATAATATTATTTTTTTTTTCGTATTTAAGATTTTACATATGATTTACATAATAGATATAAAATAAAGAAGATAAGTGAAAAGGACTCGGAAAATGCAATTTTGAGGGATAGACATGATATGATGATCATATGATCTGTCCTTGCTTACACGTGTCTATGAATATCCAGTGCCTCGAGTTCTAAACTCTCAATCGCATTTGTTTTTATTTTTATAACTATCAGATAAATTATTAATTGTTGATAGGAATACTTAACTCGCTAAAGTTTTTCACTGTTGAATTGAAGTTAAGAAAACTATGAAAAGAAGTTGTGAAAACTTCTGTCACGTTATGCGGCATTGTAACGTTCGGATTTTACTCCGACATTTGTTTAATTGCTGTTTTATTTTGGGAGATCGACTTCAGCATGATAGATCAAGGATCACATATACAAATGTAACAGGGAGTTTTAACGTTAACAAGAAATATATAGGTTTCTTGCGGTGTAAAAGTTAAGCCAACACCTTATGTTGTTTCTGCGAGCGCTCTGATTAGAACATAAGATTATTTAATAAATAGCTGTTTATAAATTAAATAATATGACAATTCAATAGTATTTACGACGAGTTTTACTATAATTTAAATTATCTAGTAAACATATATCGGATTTTAATGGTTCCAAAAAACCATTCGCTCTGTACTCCGTTTTTCTAAATATTATTTATCCCATAGGATTTCGCTATCAGGTTTATCCACTTCACAGGGAGAAGGAAAGCGACCCTAGGTCAATGCGGAATATACCTGCATTAGCGGTTACATTTAAAGTCTCAGTTGGGAAATTGGTTAGGGCTTCCTTTGGCCGATAGACTGTGCGGAAACATTGTGAAAACCATTTTAATACTAGTTTTTGTGTGGTATAAACCCAAAAATCCAACGTCAGTTTGAATATTGTACACGTATACCTTTGGAAAACTTTATTTAATATATATGAGCAATTGTTTTAAAATTATTTTTATGAAATGGATTAATTAGTTATAAACTCGCCATTAAACATACAAGTATAATGGAAAAAGCTTGGTGCTTATTTTTGTTGCATATTATTCTTTGTTGTTAAAGTTCCCTCTTCTGTTTCCAAAAGAACGACGTTAAATCAACATTGTATGTATTGCTCTTCCTATATTTCAAATTATACTGTGATGTAATTAACTGACTCTTATTGGCAAAAATAATTTTAAAAATACTTAGCAATTTGTAAATAATTTATTTGTTACTTATTTAATTCATTCCACTTTTTTAAGCGATAATTCTTCGATCTAGACAGACCATTATAGATGAGTGAATATAAAATAGCTGGAGAGCGATATGTAATATAATATTAGTATTGATCTGAATTTGATATTTTTACGCGTAGAAAGGGCTAGTTAAACGTATAATATTACATATGCGACTATATAAAAAACATGTATACATACGTAACGCAATGAGCTGCTGAAACTAACCAAGTGTCCGAAAGTATACAAGCACCGCAACAAGATATACCGCTATATTCAAGTGCAGCCTAAAATAGTTTGCCTATTGATAAGCTTGAAATATTTTTCATAGATCTAGACATATCAAAATATAATTGTTATTACCTGATAAGAAATATGCGATATATCTATATCTTTTCCACCACTAATTTTTTTGCCTGTAAATAAAGACGTGCCTAAAATATACAAAAATATTATAAGTTTCATTAAGTGGTTATAATTATATGAAATGGAGAATATGATATGTCATATGAAATTAATATGTTAAGGATGATCATAAATTATAAATCACAAATTTTTCAGTAAATGTATAAGTTGAGAATTATAAATAAACGTTAAGATTGAAAATTTGGACAAACTTAAGATTAGATCATTTTTCCGTTGATCTATATGATATAATAAAAATCTATTGACATAATTTTTTACACTCCTCGTAACAAAATACAAATCTGAAAGTAGACTCCTAAATCTAGCTATTTGTCACTCTTAATAGTACTAGCTTATCAGATATTACAGACTACTATGAAACGTACTCTTGTTTCATGAAGTTGTTCGTTTCATAAAATTAATAGACAAAAAATATATACGTATTAATCTAGATTCGCATTACATGGAAATGCTAACTCACCAAAAAAAGGATTACTGATAAAAGGACAACATAACAGGAAACAAAGCATTTTTACAGTCATGCTGAACGGCTTATGATGAATTTTTATAACGACTATGTTGTTTGTTTTCAAAGATACATGGAAATATATACTAAAAAAATTAAATCTAAAAGAATTTGTTTTAAACCATATTTTAAATGTTATAGAATAATAACTACTCTAAATATTTACCAGGAAATTATTTCAGGATAAAAAGATTATTTTCTAAGTAATTGAAATGATTGTTTCCTCTTAGAATAAATATAGTAGTTTTATTATAAATATAAGCTTGGAATCAAATTTAATTATCAGTTTATTACTTACAATTTCTCTATTTTTAGATTAAAATCAAATTTTTGATATAAATCTCAAAATCGTTTTTTAAGTCTGATGAGTTTCAAAATTACTTGTTGCAAATTCAGATTTAAAATATGTTTATGCAGATACATATTTTTTACAATATACTAAACCATATTTTATTTGCACGAAAGCTCATTAAAATAATATGTAAATAAAAAATTTTGTATTAAGTACTATTTTGTATTTATAGAAAATTTACACACAAGCTAAATATTAAATTATACAAAAAAATTTTAAAATAGATCATATTCAAATTCTAGAATTTGTACTTAAAGGAAAATTCATCAATTTCTTGTTAAAGCATAACAAAGTAATGTTTTAAAATAGCCAATTGATTTTATTTACCTTTATTTTTTGTATTCTACAATTTCGTTTCTCCACACTATATATATACATCAATTAATTTATAGAGAAGGAATTTTAAAACTGCAATTTTAAATTTTAAACAAATAACTTTAGGATATGTGTAAATTTATTATATGAAATATTGTATTATGAAGTTTGAGAAAGAATAAAACTTAATTTTTTGGAATAATTTTTGTTTTGACAAAAATTATAAGGTGAGGCATTCATATAATAAACGTGCCCATGATGATATTGCTTTTAACTTTTTACCATTAATGTTTTACTCATAATAAGGTATTTAATGTGAAGCTGTCAATTGATTTGTTCAGAATAGTGTATTAATCATATGATTTTAGCAAAAAAGAGTAATTACTTTTTATAATTACTTTTTCTGCCATTTATATATGTTAATGCATAATTATATATATATATATATATATATATATATATATATATATATATATAAATTCTTTTACTAATATATCTATAATTTCAATTAATTTTACTATTTTTAAAATATTTTTCACGAAGATCAGTATTTTTTATTATGATAATTAGTGTTTGTATAAGTACGTAGTTGGGCCTTTCGGACCTCTTGAAGCATGGGAAACCCTTCGCGTCCCTCTCTATGACCAGCATCCGCTATAATCGGCAGGCCTCCCAGAACAAAAGTATTCTATTCGCCATGCTGGCCTTGATGTTCTCCACATCCAAGGATGTAGCCATTAAATACTGCCACTTTCTTTCAGATAGGTTTGCACAGTGGCACAGAATATGTTCAGGGGTTTCATCCTCTGTGTAACAAAAGCGACAGGAGGGGTTCCTTGTGAAACCCATTTTTCACCTGTGAGCATTAAGTTTACCGTAATCCCTGAGAATCTCAATAAGTACCTTGGTCCTTCTTCTACTGAGGCCAAGAATAACCTTGGTCAAGTCCTTTTCGTTCCTAATGGGAATGAAGGCTTTTGTCTGTCTGCATTTCCCATTTTTCTCCCATTGTCGGCTGTTTTCCTCCGCTACCCACCCCTGAATTTCCTCCTTGATGAGGGTGATGCAGAGTCCTACAGCCGGCTCTGGGCCACTGCAGGCATCCGCCACCATGTTTTCCTTGATTCCTTGATGACCCAGGACCTACACTAACATGACCTTTGCTTTTTCAACCAACCTGTTCAAGACCAGAGAACAGTCTCTAGTCAGCTTGAATTTTATAGTATAGCTATTAAGCGCTTGTAGCGCGCTCTTTCTTTCTGAGCATATGCAAATACGGGTGGTGGGGCTGCTTCCTCCGCTCCTCGCATTATTGACATTAGCTCAGAAAAACGGTGGGGTACAATGGGATACAAAAACGGTGCCATTACTTCTGCGACACACCCCTGCACTTGCACCCAGCAGCAATAGCTTAGTATGTAAGTCGATGCTTCACTTTAAATTTTCTCTGTTCATCGAGTAATAAAAGATTTGTCTAATTTATATCATAATACACTATGTGTCAGTGTCAAGGAATAGTCGATACTCATGACTACGTCATTGTTGAGTTCTTTGACATACTGAAATTGGAGATCGCAAATTGAGGAGAATTCCTAAACAATATCAAAGGATATCGATCATGCATTGTTGACATGACCTTTACCTTTATCAATACCAGATTGATCTAAAGAGGCATAGAATGAACAGCAACCAGTACACTGATAGTAACAATGACGATCAGCCGACATATTGAGTTCCTCGTCAATTAATTCCTTCAATTCTTTGTCTTCAAATTTTAATGGTATGCCAGAATTATACTTTTGAAGCATCGAAGCCAGTCACTGCAAGTTCGATAGAGCATTAGCACCACGAGTCTCAATAAGAAATCTATATATTTAATTTGCCAATATAATTTTTGGCAAAATACGCTCTATTTGGTACAAAAGTAGACATTTTCAGAACTAATAACAAATTATTTTGTTTACATTCTACTGCACTACAATACACTGAAATTTAATATTAAATACAGTATCATATACTTCCTTGCGTGTACATTGTTATTTGAAATTCCATGCATGAAGTACTTTTACTACGATTATTGAAGAGACCATGGGAACTTATTCAATGTCCTAATACCTTATTTGTCCCATACTACTATTTACAGGTTGTCGTAACACCTATCGTGTATTGATGTACATGATTCTTCGCGTATGCCGTTTATTTATACCATGTACTTACTGTCTACGTTCAGAGACTATTTAACGTGTGCACACTGCATCTGGCCTCCGACACGGGCACTACAATGTATATCACTGAGAGGAGCTCGTGTACCAGGCAGAGAAAGGATTGGTACAGCCTACCTACGGATTCCTGGTGGGTCGACATCCTCACGCGTTTGCAGCATATACGCGGTAGGGCTAGTCGATACGCGGATAAATCTGCCTTTGCTCCAAACCGCACAGATATACAAGCCGATTATCTGATTCGAATGGTCATCCAAAGCTGGTTAGTACTCACTTGTCAGAACAGAACTCAGTGCGAGTGTGTCGATAATACTGGTCTCTGTTCATGTATAGAAATTATGTCTCTAGGGAGCAGCGTTATCATATTAATATGTAGACCGCAAATAACGATGAAAGTACTGTTAGTATCTCCCAGGGTGGTACCAATGAAACTTTCAGATAACGAGTATAGTGCACCCGGAGGTTACCGATGTCGGGCGTGGAAAATTGGCATTTGCTTTCTAATTATCGCAAACTTGTAGCTGTCATTCACAATAGTTGGCATAGAAATCGCTGAAATTTTCTGTTTTAATGGGTCGAAAACTTGGATTTACCGCCCGACCAAGAGAAAGAACAATTCTATAAACCCCTCCGCCATTTTATGCCGATTGTAGTTCTTGCAGAGGCTGCAGAGAATTTGCGGTCAAAATATAAGAATTATTACAACTACAATGAAATTTTGTCACCTGTCGCTAAAAACACATTATCCACCGAACGGGTTGCTGAAAACGAGATCCTTTGTTCGTCAAAGCTAAATACTGTTTGCTGCTTGCGATGTCCAGCTCTGACGGTGACTGACTTTAACCCGCGCAGAAGAAACGGCGAGACAATAAACTGACAGTAGGGCGTAATAAAAGTGGAACAGCTTATACTGGCAATGACCTAAAAGAAAATTTTTAACCGTCAACAGATTACTCAACTATAATAAAGACGATTTTTTTCGTTAATATATTACAATGGATGAAACATGGTTCCATCACTACACTTCAGAGTTCAAATCACAGTCTATCGCGTGGAATCATCGGGATGAATTAACTCCATAGCGTGGAAAGACACAATAGTCGTCTGTCAAGATCATTATTTTCAGATACGCATGGTATAATATTCATTGACTTCTTTAAGATGGAAAATACTATCCAGAACAATGACTACAAAGCATTTTTGTAGAGTTTGAAGGAAGATATCATGAAAAAGCGGCCAAGATAAAGAGTTGCGTCTCAGATATCTTAGTAAAATGTACGTACTTCGGGAAAGGGTAGTGCGAATAGGTATTGATTCCAATACTAGATCCATACTAATAGATTGATCAAGGGACTAGAATATACAAATTCTGTCACAGACATTATGTTATCATGAATTTCGAACCATACATCTCAGGATGATGTGTTAGAGAAGACTGTGCTTCAAGTGACTACAGAACCATACAAATGTTTGCAGTCAGCATTAGTTCATCTATTAGAGCAGATGCTGTGGATAAGGAAGTCAAGCAATATTCTACGCACAAAAGAAATGGGGATATCTTTTGCACTAAATCAAAAGAATAAATTCAGATGAAAAGAAATTTGTAAATTTCATTTTTTTTCTTTTATGGAATAAGCATAATTTTGTTATATAGTTTTATTAAATTATTTACATCAAATGTTATATACTATGTAATAAATTATTGTAAAAGTGATGAATGCATTATAAATGTATTTTAAATACAGATCAGGAACTAATATTAAAAATGATCAAAAAATGTATTTTTTTCATTGACTAATACTTATGATTATACAGAATTAAAAATTAATTACAAATATAATGTACACATTTTCCTTTTAAACGCAGTTCATTTTGCGCACACAAATGGTAAACTTTACATTTTTCTAAAAACGAAAGTTACATACCAAGTATTAGATTTACTTTTGTGTGAGGAACTAACAATGAATAACTAAAAATCATGTGGGTCATTAATATTACAAAATTAATTATGTAGACTATCACTTGTTCAACAAGTGGCAACAGTCACAGCACTTCAAGTGAGTAATTTCATGTACTCTTGTGATTCTTTTTTTTATTAACAACTCATGTTGCTAACAAATATTTCACAGTTGCAAATTTACAAACTCCTCTGCATTCAATTTTCTTTATTTAATGCCTGGATGAATTCTTCAAGCTTTTCTTGTATTTGTCTTACTCGTTCTGAAAAGCATAAATAATTATTAAACCAAGAATTTGTGAATGATCTTTAAATTTTAAGCAAATCAAATTGGTCTATAAATATTAAGCCAATCCAATAATATTTTGAGTTTCTGTTATTTATTAAAGATAAAGTTAAAAAATATTAAAAAAAACTTTTATATGAACAATTAAATAAAAAAATCATTTTCTCTCACTTAATTCCTCAGCAAGTTGAACTCTTCTGCCAGTTAAAAGCCTTTCCTTTACTTCATTATCTTGGCTATAATCTTCAAGTACTTCTTTAATCTCTTTATCAAGTCTTCGAGCTTCTCTGTTCATAATTTGCTGCCGCAAGGCATTAGCAGTTACTTTTAACATTTGTTGAATACGCCAAAATAAAACAATATCAGAACACTCCATCTGTAAAACATCAAAATCTTAAAATAATTTAATTCTGAATGTTTAAAATTTGATTTAACTTTAAGCCTAGTTTTTATTAGTTTACCTCTGCGTCATTTCCAGTATGATATAAATAATATCCTTTTCTGCAGTCATATGCTTTTGTTAAACTTTGTTGCAAGAAAAATCTTCTGTATACTGGCTGCCACGTATCTAGAATATATTGATTATTAACCTCAAGTCCATTACGCTGTAAATTATTCCTTACAGTTGTTACTTCATCTTGTGCAAGAGTTTCTGCGTGTTTCTAAAAATATATGTATATAAATTAGAAACTTATAAGTACTAAAAACATTTAGAATGTTTTCATTTACATAAAACAAAAGATTTAATACATTCTATGAATGGAAAATACCTTATCAGTATATAAAATTTTATCTAGTTCACTTTTTACACAGCTACGTTTTTGTTGATCTTCATTTTGATATTGCCAATATAGCCATCTTTCTTTACGACCAGGACCAAGCATATTGTATAACGTTTTCTCAATAATTTGTAATTTTTCTTTTATGCTGGATTCCAGAAACCGAACGGCTTTATCCCACTCCTTTTTGTCACCAACACTTCTATCATCAAGAGTATTCAATTGTAAAACTCTTAACATGTCAGAAGCCTGAGTTCAATTGTAGTTTAATTTTCGTTAGTCTTTGCAATCAAACCAAACTTTATATAAACTAAATCAAACCTGATTACCTTATTTTCCCAAGTATGCCTTGTTATAGCTTCCTTGATGACAGCATTTTTTAAATTATCAAAAATGTCATCATGATCAGGTCGCAATCCAGCTTTAATCATAAAATTTTGAAATTCCTGTTGTAAACATTCCCAGCCTGATTCAGCACTTTTAAAAGGTAATTGTTGTTCAGCCCATTGCCTTAATTTAATATCTACTGTTGTATTAAATGTGCCTAAATAGAATTTAAAAAATAAATCAATTGATATCATGCTGGAAAAATAATACATAAAATATATTACCTGGATTTCCAGTTTGAGCAGCAGGTAAATATATGTTTTCAAAAACGTGTGAGCTAACTTTATTCCATAAACGAGTTAATAAAACTTCTTCCCATTGTTTTGTAGAGACTTGTGAAAGATTTACTATTTCATCCAAAATTTCACCTTTAGCTTTTTCGAAAAGTTCATCTCTGTCTAACTCACGTAATCTACATAAAATAGTAATGTTATTTTAATCTAAAATTTTATACTATTTTAATATTACGTGCGCGTGCAATACATACATACATACATACATACATACATACATATATATATATATATATATATATATATATATATATATATATAATTTTACCTTGGGAAATTATTTTTCCATTCTGTTTCCAAATTAAATCTTGTTGCTTTAAAAGCATCTGCTTGCTGTTCAACTGTTTCTCTAACCATTTTCCAAAAACACTCAGCAACAGCTAAACTCAAGTTTCGAGTAGTAACTTGACCCGACATTGCTAATCCATCTCTATAAAATAATTCCAATTGCAATCATTATTTTTAGTGATGATATTTATTCAATAAATTTAATTGATACAATTTCCTTTTTTAAAATACCTTTATAGTATATTTGAATTTAAAATTATTTCTAAAAAGGTAGAAAATAAAAAATATAACAAACAGTCAAAAATAAAATGATTAGTGAATTTTAAGATAATCACTAATGAGCTTTAAATTTCATCTATTGTACACATTTATTGATTTATAAATAATTATTCGAAAGAAAAAAATTTCTATTCTCTTTTCTAAAAGTCAGACCGTAGAGTTATTGCTTCTCTTTATAAACGCATGAAAGGCTTATGAAATCTTAGATATATTATTTATCTCTTTTTAATTCAGCATCTTTAATATATGCAATTTTTGTTTTGATTAAATCTATGTTTATTTTAAGTAAATTAAATTTGTGGTGACCATCAAATAATCCACTAAACATTCTCTAATTTATAAAGAAAGTATTGACATTATAGTTCCACTCGCACCCACACATGCACACACACATGCACACACTAATGCACAAAATCAATTTTAGCTTTATTAATTTATTGTATTTACTTGAATAATTTAGAATTTCTGAAAAATCGTTCTTCGTAATCTTTTATTGTTTGAATGCTATCATCTTGTCTTCCTCGACCAGTAACGACGGCAAAATATCCCAATGCTTTCATTGGAAATAGTTTACCAGATAAAATTTTTTTTAGCCTTTCAGGATTAGCTAAATTTTCTTCAGCCATGTCTACCTATAAAATTTTTTTAATTATAAAAATATTTTTTATATTAGTTTAATTTAATACAAAAAATACTAATTTCTTTCTAATCAAATTTTTCTTTTAAATATCTATTCAAATGTTGTGAAATAAATTATGAAAATCTAACATTTAAGGTATAAGCATTTTTATAAATTAACTGTTTTTTATTCATTTAATTTATATAATAATTTTTTAAACCTGATGTAAGTAGCCAAATAGATATCAAAACATCGCTTTATCGTTTTTTAATCAATAATGAACAATATTAATTAGCTCATAATTTTAATCATTAAATTTAATTATAAGAAACAACATCATGATAGAATAACATAATAACATACTAACTTTGGTAAGAACAAAAATAGTCCTCTTTCCAGCTGGATCCATTTGAGCAACTAAATCTGTAACGTTACTTCTTTCAGCATCAACAGAACCATCCTGAATACATAAAATAATAGCATTTGGATTGCTCATATACTGTTGTGTCATATGACGAATGGCTTCTCGAGTATCCACTGCCATTTCAGTTGTCACTGTCTGTTTTTAAAAATACATTATTATAAACATTCTTTTCATAAATATGATTAACAAATTTATGTATGATTCTTTTCATTTTTTCACAATTTAAGACTTTATACCATTTTTAAATATTCTATAAAATAAACCTTCATCTGTTTTTTTATTTGTTCTAAATTAGTTTAATTTAATCTTACATTAACTATTTAAATAAATGACAAGATATCTAGATAATTACTTACACTAATAATTCCAGGTAAGTCTACTAGAACCATGCGAGGGAGGCCTGGACCTTTTACTGTCATAGCTATGACATCTTGACTAACAGTTTTTCCACCCTTTACACTATTTTTCATCCGTAATTCTATTTCACGACGAAGATCAGCTAATTCAGATTCTTTAGTCAAATCAAATTCTCTCGAACTATCTTTGAATTGCGCGATATGATAAGGTCCTTCACTTAAAGTTACTTTTACAGGAGCTCTTGTCATCATTTCTCCTCCACCCCTAAAAGAATTTTTTTATTGAAAGACATTTCTTTGATTTTAATAATATTCATGTTACTATTTTATGTTTTACCTTGGAAAAATACGTGCTTGTGCAATCATTTCAAGTACTGAAGTTTTACCTGAACTTTGGTCACCAACAACCACAACTCGGGGTAAATGATCAGCTGTGGAATAGGCACTATCATAATCATTGAGTTCGTCTAAAACGTCACTGTACATATCAATAAGAGATTTCTAAAATAAAAAATTATATTTATTAATTATTAATATTATTTTCTTAAACAAGATTTTATTAAATCTTACTTTAATTTTTCGATTAATTTGTTTAGCATTTCCACGAAGTAGCATTTGCTTCCTTAATTCTTTATTTTCACGTTCAAGCCTTTCAAGTTCTCTTTGATATTTTAATTGTATTTGCATTACTTCATCATGCATTGCATCTATTCTTTTTTGGGAGGAAGCTGTAAAGTCGTTTAAAATTCCAGAATTAGTTGCTAATAAGAATTTAATTTATTTTATTTAAATACAAATACATACTAGATTTTTGCCGATCTTCTACAGTTTCTGTAGCTGCAAATGCTACTGTATTTTTCACAAATTCATCTTTCATATCTATAAAATACAAAAATTTTTATTTAATATTAATAAATTATTTACATATAAATTTGTTTTTCTAACAGAAATTAAAATCATTTAAATTTATTTTATTATCAAGCTATGGAAATAAGCATGTCATTAATATATATATATATATATATATATATATATATATATATATATATATATATATGTACATAAATATTTATTTATAAAAGTTATCTCATATGTATATAAAATTTGTGCATTAAAAAAAAGGCTGTAAATAATTATAAAAAAGGTTTAATCATGCAAAGCATAAAAGGGTCTGTCCCATTCAGTACACATAAATTACAAACAATTCACAAAACATAATTAACATAGAAATACTTAAAAAAAAAACTCTGAATGGATGCTCTTTTTATGCTCTCTATATGCTCCTTTTAGTTTTTACACACCTGAATAAATTTGGTTTGCAAAGGCAGTGATCACTTCTATTTCACCTGAACAGAACAGACCAAATTATAGAATTAACTACATAAAGTAAGTGTATAAATTACTAACATATTCATAATTAATACTCTTACTTTAACAAATATAAACAACACAGTTCTTCAAAAAATAGTTTTTTTTTGTTTAGTAGAATTTTGATTTATAATTCTTATAGGTTCTTTGATACTGTAAAAAATCCTGATTTTTAAAAATTTTATAACTCAAAATTACAATTATTATTCTATTAGTTTTTATAATAGAATATATATATTTTTAAAATTATAAAATAGTAAAAATGACAATAATAATAGTCACAACAATAATCACCACAATAATATTTTTACATGAAGAATTTTAGAATTTGTATTCTAATATATTATACTTAAATATTAAAAATAAAATTGACATAAAAAATTCTACAAGAATGTGACTTTTTTCTTGCAGGACTGTGTAATGATTTGATTAGAAAATAAAGAAATAAAAAAGCATGCAAAATTAATTTTTTTTATAAAAGGATTTTTAGTGCTCTTTCAAATATAACATTATTGTTTTAAGATTAATTATTTTTGAAATTTAAAACGTTTTATTTTACTGGCATTGGTATTTAATTATTTGATAAAACTGTTAACAATATTGTTAACAATAGTGAAAACTACAAAAGTAAAACCAGAAAATCTTAAAAAAATAATGTTATAAATAATTGTTCATATGAATATTTAGGTGAATGTTAAAATAATGGAGAATGCGGGAGTTGGATGACTCAGGAACTCATGTAGGTATCTTGAAAGTATATACTGATATTCGTCAAATTTTGACTTACGATTTGGTGGTTTTATATTATTATTATTATTGTAATAATCAACAACATCACTATTGCTACCTTCCGCAGCTTTAATAGCGTCATCCAATCTCTGATTAAACCATGCCATATATTCCTTATACTTTGCTTCTCCTATTTCCTTTATACGTGGATCTGTTTACAGTTGCCCAAACATTCTTTATAACATTATGATAATTAAATAAATAAATTTTAAGTAACTAACCTATCTCAATCTTATCACTTAATGAACTTTTTATGGACAATAATGAACTCCGAAAATTCTGCCACTGTTGTTCATTTGGCAGTAGATCATTCATCCATGTGGTACTTGGTAATCCTTCTTTCCACATTTCATATTTCTAAAACAATATACACTTTACAACATCAGGATAAAACATTACTTGAGAGTCTAAAACGAAAAAAGGATTGCTGCGCATTACATTATTTAGATCATATAATGTAATTTTATTATAATACAAAAATTATTATATTAATTAAATTAAATACAGTCAAAATTTAATAATATTCAATAGTCAATAATTTATTCTGTATTTTATTTAGTTAATTTAATTTAGCTTTACTTATTTTTAGTTTTTATATATTTATAGTTTATCTCTCTTTTATTTCTTAGAAGCAAGACTAAAAAGAATTAAAAATTCTTAATTTATTATAAAATATTTAAATAAATTTTATCTTTGATAAAACTGAAATTATTTAATTGTAGATAAAATAAAAAAAATCGTAATTATTTTCATATTTATATAACGTGGTATCTAAAATAATCTAATATAAAATTAAAAAAATTACTTTCTGTAAAGTAACACCTCCACCAACTACTCCACCAAGTAGAAGATATCTGATTTTTAACACTCCTCTTAAAATCTTTGTAACAACCATTACATATTTTCTATGGGAATTTAGTAATATTCGGGCTTGAGGAGATACTAAAAGAGGTTTACAATAACGAAATTTTCCAGATGTCAAATAACGTGCTCCTATCATGGAAAGAGGATTACGAGAATTTTTTGATACCAATAAAATGTTGTACCTAAAAAGTGAATAAAAAAGTAAAATTGATACAATTGTATAAATCAGTTGCATAACAGACCTATATAGGATTTCAAAAGTTTTATATTCTTTTAGTTTGAAGCATTAATTCTAAATTAAAACTAATGATAACTTTGTTAACTGTATAATATATAAAATAATAATATGTATTATTAAAGGAAAATAGTTCTAACCTGTACGTAGTTAATAATAAAATATTTTATCTTTCAAATAATAAAAAAAAATATATTCAACAAAGAGTGAAAAATTCCGGCTGAACTTTATTAACCAATTGTTAATAACAATTAAAATAGTTACTATTAACTTATAATTAGAGGTATTACATTTAATAAAATTATATATCAGGCCATTCCAAAAAACGAAGTAACTTACCCAAATTTTCCACACAAGATTTGCTTCATAATCGTTTTTGTTTTCGTAATCCTATTTCGAACGATGAACAAATAATTAAATGCGGTATAGAGTTAGAGACTGATGGTGCAGTAAGTGCGGTCTCGGTGCGGTGTATAGATATATAGCGGTATTGGTATATTATTACTGCTAGATACTGCACTCTAGAATTTAATCCATAGAGATATTAAGGATAGAGCGCGGAAGCGGCAGAAAAACCTGTAGCCGCTTGAACTTGCCGCGGACCATATAGAAGTATTGCACATGCGCGTATGTATAGTCAGCTGATAATAGTATAAAAAATAATTATTAATTTTATTATTTTTCGGATATATTTATACACACACTTTTAATATCAATGTATCGAGCAAATAATAAGCAATTATTTAGTATGGTTCAAATATAAATAATGTTTATTTTCATTGAGTAAATAAAAGGCAAAGTTAGATTTTTTTATTTAGAGCTTGAACCTTGCTTGAATTTGCTGAAGGTCATGCCATCAATCGAAAAGGTGGGGGTGAAATTATCTCTAGGATTCTACTATGATTCCAGTAAATTTTTATTGAGAAATAAAACAGGGGCGTGACTATAAGTTTGAAAGCCAAATATGGCAGAGGCAATGTCAAGAGCTACAGCGTTTCTATGGTGAGGTTGAACTTTATTAATTTTAGATAACTTATGTGGTAAAATTAACGAAAAGATTATCTTCATAAAATTTTTAAAAGAAGCAAGAAATATTATTATGCTGGAAATTACGGCAAAGCTGCCATATTATCGTCTGTATTATAGCTGTTTTATTATGAAGCGCCGGCTGCCGCTCTTTCATGATGTGATTTGCACCGCACATATATTCTGTCTCTTTTACAAAGTGTTTATTTGCTCTCGGAAAGACGTGAAAACTTACTAATAATTTTTCACCTGATGGACTTTTACAACCATTAACTGTACAGTAAACATTGTAAGAATTTTTTTACGTTCTGCAAACTCTGCAACCTTCATAACAATTAGTTTATCATCAAAAATAAATAAATAATATGTAAAATACTATGCTTTAAAGGTAAATGGTTAGTGTTATGTTAATGAAAAATCTTACCGCCAGAGGTTGTATCAACGATTTTACTTTCCAATACTGGCTTGAGTAAAAATTATTGCAGACACTCTATCGGCTCTGAATCAGACGCTTACTCAATCGCGAATAAGGGTCTGTATACATGCTGTCTGTACATCCGAGTAACAGCGTCTCTAGCGACAATCTATTTGCTTTCAATATGCATATATATATTGTTTTAAAACAAATATATAATATTCATATTAATGTTTAATATAAATGTTTAATATTTTATTGTGAATATTTAATATGCATATATAATATTTTTCTGTGTAAGATATCTTTAATATGCTAAATATTGTATTTGATATTTATTTAGGAGCATCAGCCATTATTTCACAGAAAAAAATATAACTTAATTATTTTATATAAAAAATTTTTATTCCTCCTTTATACCTAATTATTTACATTACTCATCATACCGAACGCATTTTTAATCCTCGAAAGAACAATGTGAGTACTGAGCTCTAGAGATAGAGTGCGTGTTGCCTGGTAGTGGAGATATCCCAGGTTTAGATCCAGTCATTTAGGCGCAGTTTTTTTCGGAGTTATTATATATTCCCTTTTGCAGGTTCATGAAGGCGGATCAACAAGAGGCGTGGCTTCTGTCTCTGACAAAATGTAACTTCTCCTGCAGGAGGTATTCCCTAGGTTAGTGCTCATTGAAATTACAACGATGGATGCTAGAGGTTGTCAGTCAACAAGTGGGAGATTTTTGACCAATTTTTCATTTCTTCAGCACTACTGCGTCTTGTTTATAAGTGCTGACAGATAGGAATGACGTGGTTGTATATCTTGACGACCAACAACACGTATTCAGAAGAGGATTTGATGGCTTCAAGGACAATACCATCCTCTTTAATGCCATCTTAAGAAGTTGCTTGGCAAGTCATGAATCACTTTATGTCGCCATCATATAAGAGATAACGACACCACCGTGAAGGCCTTCGTCAGCGTCGAAAATTTTTTGCTGCTAGTTACATCTAAAGAAGGTGGTCAACGATCTGAGCTTATTAAATATATCGAAGATTATGCCAGAGGTTCAACTATGCTATTCGGCGCTGAATGAAACTCTGTACCCCTAAGGGTTACGAGATTAGTTAGTTGCGGAGATCCGCTCTCTTGGCGAGATTCGGACCTCTTTTACGTCATCATGGACCACATACTCCAATCGCTATCTCAAGAATTCTGTGCAAGATTCAATAATACTATAGTCCCAACTATGGCTATATACCCAGAAACAGCCGAGTCTTGCTTGTAGATTGATCATTTGCATTTCAAGATCTGCTTCAAACCACGGTAACTTATTTCCAGGATATTTTTCAGAGTTGTGAGATCGTCATAAACACTGAGAGGTTTATACATTCTCTTCGAAAAGAATGGCAAGACAGCCGTAAATATAAACGGGTCCTTTAAAATATATGATTAATCTGTGTGAACTATGAACCGCAAAAATACGTGCTCCTATCTTGGATTTCAATTCTCTACTGAGTACAGAACACATAGAAAATCTGAGTACAGACAACTATATAAAATCTACTGGTTATCTTGACGTGCAAGGGATTGTAGGGAGTGCGTTATCTTAAGAGAGGGCATCTCTAGTCTTTTTGCATAAATTTTCAAGATTTTTTTCTTGCAGTAAACTTCATTATCACACTACAATTTTTTTATATTAAAAAAATACATATTGAAGTCTGCAAAATTTTTTTTTTTTTTTCATTTTTCATCCTATATGACCCAGATATGGCTGCCACAACGAAGCTTGCTTTTTTTTGGCTGAGATCATATCTTGGCACAGGAAGCTCTGAAATGAAAAATTCAAAAAGCATATTAAAGTATAAGCAAGTGGCTATAGCCTGGACTAAAATCAAGAAGTTTAAGTAAAATAAAAACAAAATGGCCGGCTTTTCTAATTTTCGGCTTATTTTTTGAGGTTATGTTGTTTAAAAAAGTGCTCAAATGTAATCGAATATTCATAATTCTAGTACGGGCTATAGCCACTTTCTTATACTTTAATATGCTTTTCGAATTTTTCATTTCAGAGCTTCGTGTGTCAAGATATGATGTCAGCCAAAAAAAGCAAGCTTCGTTGTAGCAGCCATATCTGGGCCATATTGGATGAAAAATGAAAAAAAAAATTTTTTTGCAGACTTCAATATGTAGTTTTTTAATATAAAAAAATTGTAGTGTGATAATAAAGTTTACTACAAGAAAAAAATCTTGAAAATTTATGCAAAAAGACTAGAGATGCCCCTTAATGATTCCTACAGTTATAAGTTATCAATCAACATGAATCTGCGGTTATTTCTACTCGAATCCTCATTGGTGCATAGGTTGTCTTTGTCGTATTCAATCATTCGGAGCAATAGATTCAGTAGTTTTTTTTTATTTAGGGTGAACAAACAAAAAGACGCTTTGTCCTTATAAATTAGTATGGTGACCTGATATGATGATATGATATGATGATATGATATGATATATATATATATATATATATATATATATATATATATATTTAAGAATCGGTAAATGTACTCCGATATAAATTTATTAAAGTCTGAAAAAACCATTTTGATAGTTTTAAATAATTTACACTTTCTAAAAAACAAATTTTAGAATTGGTATCCTACTGCATAGTGATTTAAATGATGTTATATCATTTATAGCATATTTCAGAATATAATATTAAAAAATATTGTATAAATACGATGATAATTTATGAGAAGAAGAATGATTAACAGTAAAGAATAAATCGAACTTTCTTATTTAGTTTGAATTTATACAGCATATAACTAATAAAACATTAGATATATTTTATAGTCTAATAAAAGAACCCTTCCAGAAATTTGTTTCTTTCAGATTCATTTTAGTTTATACTATATTTTTTAAATATTATTATTTAAATGAAAATATAATTTAATTTAATATAAATTTTATATATATATATATATATATATATATATATATATATATATATATAAATTCCTATAATATACGCAAGTTAATATTTTCGCTAGCGTCAATTCGTCTCATGCAACAGCGGGATATTACGGAGTCTGCCTGCGCAGCTAGTTAAGAAATTGAAAAAGGAAAAAATATAATGAATCAATTATTTTAAGGTGGTAATAAAAAGATATAGTAAATAAAAGATAATTAGTGCTAGTTACCATTTTCTTCTCGAGTCCCTGCTCTCCTGTCTATGATCTACGATGGTAAGACTGAGAGATACGAGAGTAAAGGCATAAGAGAATGTAAGACTGGATTGGAAAGAGACACAAACTTCAATGTTCAGCGCCTAGCGGCTAAGACGAAAAAGTGAGTTTTTTTTAGATATTCGGAAGCTTTCGAGTGGTAAACTCGTCGCAATTGGAAATATTGGATATCTTTGCAGTATATATATCGAATACTTAACATAAGTAACATAATCAATATGCACATATAAATTTATACAAAAACTCGGCTTGGCTCGAGATATTTAGTATAGATTATTTTTCTGAAAAATATCAAAATTAAAACTTTTTTAACAATTTCATGAATCCATATAATTCTCTGATTACAGATCATTTTTTGTTGAATTTTTATTTTCTGATAATAAAAAAACATATTATGTGATATACCACTTTATAAAAATCGCACAAAGAATTGACCATGTGAGAAGCAACTTAGTTGAAAATAGAAAAAATTTCAAAAAACATTTTAAATGAACTTATAGATCTCATTCAAATGTGCATTTTGGGTTTTATACAATTTTTGTGATTTCAATTTTCTCGAGAATTATCATTTTTGACATTTTGTTATTCCTGAGTGTGCGCTTGTATATTATGATGATACTCGTTTTACAGATCCCAGATGCATTGATATTACACATATTCAGTATAGTTCTTGTCTGTTTTCAGTAGCTCTTGTCTATCTATTTCAATAAAAAATATTCATCTAATTTCGATTTTAAAACAGTAATATTTTTCACTTATATATTTTTTTATCATTTTAAAATATATTCCTTCCGATTAATTATTGTTTACCGATTAATCACTACCCCTTATTGGAAAAATCTAAGAAAGCAATGATAAATCTATATTAGAAATCATTATATGACTTTTTTATAATTATAATATATATTAATAAAATCTCTATTGTTCGGTAAAAGAATTCATTATTATCTATGATATTAAACTTGATGTCAACGTTTTTGTAAGAATAAGAATTGTCACAAAGAATATCTATAAGTGAATCTTCACATTATCGAATATTGAAAGCTAAAATTCTTACTATTTTTACATGCCAACAATTTCAGATCAATCATCGTAAAGAAATTACGCTGTACTGATGATTTATCACAAATAATAAATAAATTACTAACATGTGCATACATAAGCAGCGTATTCCCTTTTAAATTATTAATCTACAACTTTAATTCAATACGATCACAGATTAAGGAATTTTTGACGGATATAAAAATTCTTCCTAATCAGTATTGTAGTTTTCAACAAGGATTCTCTAAAACAATATTGTTTTTTATTTTTATTTACATGAGAGCATTAAATAATAATCTTATTTATCAGTCATGTTATTTTGAAAACTAAGACAATTCTGCAAGGCAGACGATAATCAATCATTTTCGAATATGGTTCGTTATTTCCTGGTAGACTGGTTCTGTTTCTTAAAAATGACACTAGAGGCACATTTAATATAAGATTATATATAGGTACGGTAAGTTATTCTTTTAGTTTAGTTTGAATGATGTCTTTACTATATAATGCACACCTTAGGAAATTACATTAGCTGTTCATCCAGCCAATCAACTCCTTTAAATTTCTTTTTAATACTTTAAAAACATTTAATTTTTCTACCCTTTATGTGTAAGATTTCAGTATAGGTATTTTACATCAGAGATGTTTTACAAAAGTCGTGTATAACTTGAACTGGTCTTTTAGTCGACTAGACTAAATATTTATACTTTATTTTATAAGAAGTATGCGAGAAAAAATGTTTTTGTTAGAATTTAGCTAAAATCATCGTCAAAATTGAAACTGGAAATAATCTTAAATAATTTAAGAATAATGATTTAGTATGCTCCCCGTTCTAGAGTACCTTCTGGACTCGGACATATGTAAGATGAAAGGTGGTCTAATCTTTGACCTACGATGATTAATCAAAAAATAAAAAATTTATTATATGAAGGTATTTTAATGAGAACAAGAAAATACGGAATTAAAATAGGTGATTTCAAATTCATCATTACATATATCTTATAAAATGATATAGCGATTTTTGTCGCAGTGAAATTTCAAATGGAAATTACTTTGGACAAATGTCCAAATTTATATATTTAAGTTTTTTGCTTGCGCTGATTACGGTTGTCATAATGGTTTTTGGCGGAAATGAATTTTTCATGGAGGAAATTAATATTTCATAGAGCAAATTTCAAAGAGAATATGTTTGCAAAATTAAAAAAAATATTAGATGTTTAATGGACGCCATTTCTTAGTCCAAGTATTTTTTGAGAATCTTTAATAGCCTATAGTTTTAAGGATTTGTTGCGCCGCTACTAAGAAATATTGGAAAATCAAAATGTAGAAATAGTATTTCTAAATATTTGCCAATAGCAGAGGAAAAGCGTGCTAAATCTTTTTTTTTGTTTATATGAATTCAATTGTGTAGATAGCACTGATCTCGAAGATGAGAAGGACTGAAGATTTTTGATTTAGCTTTCATTCTGATTTTACTGTATTTAATTGCATACTACTCTATTTCTACATCAGAGGTCTCTGCTATCAAGAAAGAAGGATAGCTGAGTTTGTTGTGGATCCTAGTCGTGCCCTGATGGACACTTTTTAATACCACAATAATATCGTATATATGTTCTATGAAGTTTCGATTTATTTTTCAATTGAATTTTTAAGTAGATCATCTACTACTATGTATACACAGATGATTGTAGATAACAATAATTCTTCTATATATATTGCAATATGGCTGCGGCGTTTCTGTAGAGAACTGTTGTTATATACGATTCATTGTTTATCTGTTTTTTATTCAGTTTAAATATTCCCATTCTTCTTGCCGATAATTTCAAAGGTGATACGCCTGAGGATGTACTTAAATTTCATACTTTGATTAGTTGGCGTCAATGACTCGATCTTGGGAATCTGTATCACTTGATAATATTATTTTCTGTTAGTATAATATTAATATCATACCTTCTTGAGTATTATTCTCACACCCTACCTGCTTCATGTTCTAAAAGAGAAGTCGAGTTCAATGCATGCAATCCAATCGTTTCAAAATTTCTACTATCTCGTATGCTAAGCTGAATATTCATCAGGGGAATGCCAAATTCCATTTCTTCATTTCTCAGATTTCGTTCATGATTCAGTTTTTCCATTTGCAGAAGATGATTTCGATGATTCGACTAGCTCATGAGAAATTAACATACAATATAATAAATAACAAAAAAATATTAAAAGAATCATTGTCATTTTAATGAATTTAGTTAGGTATAAAGATAATTAAATACTAATTGTTTATATTATACTTTATATATATATATATATATATATATATATATATATATATTCTTAATAGCTAATTAGTATAATATATAAAAAACCATGAAAATTTTATATTTACTTAATTTCAAAAATATTCTTTTTCTTGTAGATGAACTATCTAAACAGCATAATAGTTGTTATAAATTAGTATTTTTGTCTAAGAAACATAAATGAATTATAACATAAGTGAATTATCTATTCAATACATAAAATGTGTTTAAAATTTTTTCTTTTAACTTGTAGTTTGTTTAATATGACTTCGAATAAAATTTGGTCCATTCTGCATTTGGTAATAATATGAATTGCCTTGCATTATGTTCATTTATTTACAAGTATTATATATTTTGCCTCCTCTAGTTATTTCTGCAAATATGAGCATAGCCAGATATGATATTACAATATTAATAGAATTATTATTCTCAAATTTATTTATTTTCTGCCTTTCTCATATAAAACACATATTAACAGAAGTTTATATCGATAAATATAACAGTAGAGTACCAATAAAATAGAATAATTATTATTATTATCGTAAAAAGAGAAAATATTGATAAGACTGAATTTGCAAATATTCTAAAATTCAAATTTATACTATATAAATTTTTATCAATGCGTAGATCGCTGTTCAACTCATTTACCTTACAGGTTCATTTTTTACAATAATAAGTTCAATAAAATATAAAACAAATTATATAAACGATCTTTAGAGCTCAATCTCTATTTATTAATTAGCGATGAGGCTTATCTATTGATATCTAAAATGTAAAATAAAAATGAGGATTAAGTAAATAATATTTAGCAAAAATAGTTAAATTTAGTCAAAGTTAATAGATTTTTTATAGCTTTATTTTTAAGTATGTTTTTATTGTTCTTGTACTTTGTAATGCAGTATTAGATATATTGAGAGTATTTTTATCTCATCTACAAATATCTCAAGCTATTTCGATAATAAAAAAATGTGCACCACCTACATAATGGATTATGACCAGAAATCATAAATTTTCATTTCGTTTTTCAAAGTCTCAAGTAGTTGGGTATATTTATTGTCAGACTACATTTTCGGATTATATTCAGTTTGTATTATGTTAGAGAAAAATTTTTCTGATAATTTGCATTTCATTTAATTTCCAATTCAATAATATCAATAATATTATTAAAAAGCCATGATAGATGGTATTAATTTTTTTAATTTTGTTAAGAATTATTATAGTAGATTATATTTTAAGAACGTTCACAATAAAAATATTCTATGCATTCGACCTTGACATTAATTTTGATAATGTATTTAAATAATATTAAATTTGTTTACTGTAAAGACTAAAATTTTTTTTAAACTAATTCGTAATCGAAATAGCGAATTTGAAATATTTACCACAAAACAACTTATTTCTTTTTATTTTTGATAATATTCAATTGACGCAAGAACTTCCTTTTAACACGAATACGTACAGTAAATGCATTAAATTTGGAACATTAACAATAAAGATGCAATTCAACGCGTAAAATCTTATTACTCAAGAATACAACGCGTATATAATTCTACTTGTTATGTCTACCTGCTTACTTATCGGACTAACTAGCTCTGTTCCCCTTCCACTACTGCACACGTCATTCCCCTCCATTTTCCCTTTGAACTCTACTTAACGAAGTTAAACTTAATCCAAAGTTGAAAATGCATTATGCAGGCAAGCTCTTACCCTCCCATCGAAGATTCAAAACTTCGTCGAACTGTGCGTACTTTTTTTCCATCGATTGACTTTCAGTTACCGGGGCACTTTCTTGGCAAAGTAACACGGATCGGCGCCGTATATCGATATATGGGATATATCATGGAAGGCAAAGTGAAGAAGTACAAGAAATACAAGCGCGACATTATATTCATGCTTATTGGTTCCGGCGTCTGGCCGGATTTTCACAAGCAGCCCCCTCTGCTCCGCACGTTTTTGAGCATCTGTTCGGCCTTCGGCAGCGGCGCAACGGCCTTCGGCATCGTCAACTTTTGCGTGCACAATGTCACTAATATCAATGTATTAACCAGAGGCATGGGCTTGATGATTAGCTATCTGTCCACCTTTTTTAAAGTAAGTTGCCTACGGCGCTCTGCTTGCAATTAAATATTAACAATCGTAGAAAAAGGGTACGATTTCGCTATCAGAAAAAGACAAAAGTTTAATCATTTTAAATTACACAAATGTGAACAAATTTTTCAGATGAATAGCAACAGATATTCTAATCTAAATGTATAAAAAAAGTTGTTTTTGCCCATTTTCGGATTATGTCGACCTGGGAATTTTTCTTTCTTAAAAAAGTACATAATCCAAGTTCAAGTTCTTTAATGTTTAGGCTTTGGAATATCGTTTAGCTCGATGAAATATCGTTTTATTTTTCGTGGAGATTTTATATTACATATACTTTGTTTCAATTTTCATACTCGTGAATTATTTATGTCTGAAATATTTATTGACACGGCATAAATGCGTTAAAGTTGCTCACTTGTTTCTGAATAAGGATTATGGAACTTGTTTAAAACAGTAAGAAGATTTTTATTTCAATTGATTCATTTTTCGAGGGGATATTTCAAATTTTTTTGCGAAACTTTTCAAATGGGCTGCCTTGAATCAGCTTAAGTAACAGTACATTCAACATTAGTATGATTTGTGAGTGTAACATTGATAAAATATTGGAAATACTTTATTTAAGGTTTGATCGATTTCGTGATTATAATACTAATCCAACTCCTATATAGATTTTATAAATTAGATAAAAACAAAAAATTAATAAATATCTTACGTTAAACAAAAAGGATATGTCCACCTTAAATAAGATATCTGAGTAATTTCCATCGTATTTGGAGTGATAGGACTTGTACTTCGGAATAATGTTTAATTTTATATTTTTTTTTAGAAAAATAAAATTTCCAGGTCTATGAAATCTCTTTTATTGCGCATTTAGGCTCGGATATTTTAAAATCCTGATGTCATGCAGCAATTCGGAAGCCAGATTTAGATGCAACGCACCAGAAATCATCGAGAAAGTATATAGTCATGTTTCTATAACATACTTTTATTGCACTACTTAGTTTTATCATCCTTAGCATTTGTTATTAAAGAGAAAATAAAGTTATACAATATATATAAAAATTCAATATACAAATATTAATTAGAATATTTTTAAATGATACGCTATGATGGCTGAATTGACGTAACAAAGTATTCAAAATTTGACGACTATGAGTTACAGTATTTATTTCTCCCAAATTATACATAGCAACTATATAAAAACTTATGCTTGCATTGAGTAGACTTCAATTGCTAATGAATGTCATTAATAACAATATATGACAAATTAAAAAAAAACTTGTTTTATAGAAAAACTAAGCACCTTCCTGCTTTAGTAAATCTAAAAGTATATACCTATGTCGATATCCTTGAAATGCAGCACCGCTCGTCAAATACTTTACGACGCATGAAACTATTGTTGCAGGTTTCCATTTTAGCGTTGCGGAAAAAGGACATGCTGAAGCTTAATCAGGGTATCTCGACCTGCTTTGAAGAAGATTTAAAAATTCCTGAATTTCGGCCCTATTTGCTGGCTCATTTTTCGTCCTTCTCCAAATTCTTTTACATTTTCAACTATTCCGTGGCCTTGAATATCGGCATGATGGCGCTGATGCCTTTGCTGATGTTGAGACATGGGAAGTACGGACGGATGTATCCACAGCAGATACCGTTCAGCTACGAACCAGGTATAACCTATGCATTAAATGAAAGTAAAGGTGATTAAAAAAAAACTATTCTTTTGAAATATTCATTATTGAAACTACCATGCAATTAAAATTTCTTCGTTGCTTTGAAAAATCAATAAAACTATCATATTATAATCTGCCAAAAATTGAATATATATTTAATTATTATATTATAATTAAAAATTGTACTTATGTGGACTGTTCTGAATTAAATTAATAAATATTTTTATCGGTCTTACAGTCTTTATACTATCATATATTAGCTAAAATATGGTGGAGTCAGTCAGGTTGTCCTTTACTAACATAGAATAGTACTTTTATTATTTTTATTTTTATTTTACTTATTATTGTATTTTTATTTTTATTTTTATTTTATTATTAATTTTATTTTATTTTTAATTTTTTCATATAATTTATTGTAGTAATAAGTATTATTTCAGATTCTACGAGGGTGATCATAAACAAGGACAGTCTGACTGTCATTACTTTAGCTAATATATGGTAGAATAAAGACTGTAAGACCGATAAAAATATTTATTAATTTAATTATTATATATTTAAAAAATTTGAATTTAAATCCAGCGTTTGGATTTATTAATCTAAAATGTTATGGATTTACGAAGCCTTAGCCATAGGATTTAATTATTTTTGAAAAAGATTTTTAATTATTCATTATTAAGTATATATAATTCTTCCTTATTTATAATAAAAACATTAGCATTACTGATAATGGAAATAACTTCAAAATTTACCAGGTGGAGCGGTTCATTGGTGTATTTACGTGTTTGAGCTACTCTGTGGTTATTATTGCTATAGTATCACCGTTGGTGTAGACTCCGTGTTTGGTCTGTATACTCTGCACATCGTTGGAGAATTTAGGCTGCTTTCGGTGCGCTTCGAAAAATTAAAATCAAACAAGAATTACCGAAAAGAGTTAAAGACTTGCATTGAGAGGCATGTCTTATTAACGAAGTCTCATTATATCATGCAACGCCTCTTTGGCTTTTTGGCGATTTGGCTGGCGGTGACTTGCGCCATTGTTATGTGTGCCATTATCTTCCAGGCAACTGAGGTGAATTTCGAGATTAATTTTTAATCCAGTAGAAAAATCTGAAAAATTTAGGATAATTTCATTCAAAAACATTATTAATTTAATTCATAATTTTAATTTATATTATAAATATGCCGCCATCTTGAACATTTAAGTTATTCTAAATATGTCAGTGAACGTTTCTAGCAGTAATTTATCCTTTCAACACAGGGTGCGTAAAGTTAAACTTTACACTTTGCGGGTTATTCCTACTGGACCAACACCTACAGTCGTAAGGTTTACCTTTACGTACTTGTGTCAAAAGGTATGACGAGTATTCATAAAGTAAGTTTTCCCGTATAGGGAAAACATAAAATACTAGTTTAAAGCTATAAAAATAATTTAACTTATAATAATTTAATATGTTTGAATACTTAAACAAAACTTCCTTAAAAATGGCAAAACTTTGGGAAAAGGAAATAGTCATTTGGTACGAAATCTGGAGAGTAAGGTGGGTGGTCGAAAATTTCCCATTTAAATTCCTGAAGTAAGGTTTGTGTTGTTTTAGCAGAATGGGACCGACCGTTGTCATGAAAAAGTAAGATTTTTTTGACAATTTTTCAGGACGTTTCCGTTTAATGGATGTAAATTTTGCGATTTCGATATTCAGGAGGCATCATTTGCAAAACATCAACAATAGTTCATCGTCTGTTCTCCTAAATAATTTTTTCAATGGCTCCAGTCGGATCGTTGGTAATGGCACTTTTTGGGCACCTTCCACTCTGTCATCGTGCATTTTGCAGTTTCTGTGCATTCCTCAAGAAAATCTTGGCACGATCTACACACTCATAAAGTCTTTGCCATAAATAGTCATCAATTCATTGTGAATCTGCTTACCGCTTCATCCTTTTGTAGTTAAAAAACGGATAGCCAAACGTAATTCACAATCGGACCGGCTGTGCACTGATAGCTCCACGGTTGTCGAGCTTGTACTGCTTGTTCAGTAACTATAAAAATGGAGTTCAAATAAGGAAGAGGAATGCGTGTGTGGGTTTATAAATATATAAAGCACATTATTTAAGAATAATTGAATACGATATATTTATCTAGACCCCGCAAGACATAAAAAACATCCACTTTATGAGTGGAGGAAAAAGCCGCAAGTTATACTAGTAACAAGCAGCACGCGCATGAAAGCACACTAAATAATTTCGTACCTTTTTCGATTATACGCATCTACGGAGTACTTCTTACGTCATTAGAGAGGTCGTAACGGGAAGGTCTGCTCCGCTGAATCTCCTGCTCTGCGTTACTGCCCCAAGATCCTGGGCACGGGAGTAGCCCTTACCGTAACGGCAGCCACCGGGCACGAATGCCGCCGGGAGCAACCTCAGCGATTGCGGCACGGGCGATCGTTCCAAGTCCAAATGCCTTGGCCCGGAGAATCTCAACTCGATCGCACAAATAGTGCTAAAACATACACTTGCCCTTAAGGGTAACTTAATACTAACGCACAAAAATATACAAACTCGCGAAAACACGGATATAAAATACATACAAGAACTACAAATAATACACATGAAAATAACAATATAAAACATAAGCAAAAAATTACAAATAATACGCGCGAAAATAAAAATATAAAGCACACGCAAAGAACGCTCTCAAGGAAACTCGTCCTCGCTTGTCGAAGTTCGTAGGCAAAATGTCCTCTCTAAAAGACGAACTAGCCCATCGAGGACGGATAATCGGCGGAACGGACAAGAGGCAGCACCTTGGCCCTGATGGACCCTTTCTGGAAACAGAAGCGCTAATTTTTATTGCGGTTTTTCAAATTTCTGACGGTCAGTTGAATGCGTCTATTTTCCGTATTCGGAAAAGCGCGTGTTTCTACCGTATGCGCACCCCCTTTTTGTGGCACCCCTAAATATCGTAAGCGGCAACTATACATCGCATTTCCGGTCGTCCTTCAAGCTTCTTTCCTTTATTTTTCTTTATTACTAGCCTGCAAGCCGAATGGCTCGAACACTGCTAAAAAAAGTATTATTGGCCACCGAAATCAATTCCGCTTTTATCTGTAGAACTTCAATTGAATCTATGATCAGCTTAAGTCCGCTAGGTGGCGTCTGAGAGAAACGCCAGTCTAGGGAATCTTACTTTTTGAATACCTCTCGTACTATATAATGTAGTTAATTGAGTATTTAATTTAAAAATTATAACTTAAAATACAGATAAAAAATATGACTGCATATAGAGCAATTTATCTTACATGTTACTGCTTTCTGAAACTCGTCCAAGCGTACTCTTACGCTTGGTACGGCAATATCATAACCGTTGAGGTGGGTATTTTAATTTAATTTCGTTTTTACCTGTACGTGGTACAAATAATCACTTGACCTAAATGTAACTTGCAGAGCGAAACGTGTCTCAAATCCATTTATAACGCACAATGGCCAGGATCTGGAAATTTAAATTTTATGAACGACGTTCTCATTATTCAGTCCCAAAAGCCACTATTATTTCAAGCGGAGAGTTGTATGATTGTGCGGCTAGATATGTTTTCGAAGGTAAAATTAAAATTCGATGTATATATACCTTTCATAATTCATCAATAAAATAATGAAAAAACATATACATATGTCATACAATTTTCATTCTACATTCATTCTTTATCATTAATAATTAGTGTAAGATATGTCATTAATATAACTCATAATAAAATCATTAGTTATATATAATTAAAATAAATTAAATAAAATTCAGCGCTTAAACCTTAATGCTCAATTTTTTTCAGATTATACACGCTTCAGTTTCTTATTTCTTTCTATTACGAACTTTAAGCGAAAGTTCCGCAGAATCGTCATACACAAATTAAACAATATTGTATCCCATTAGAGCAGTGAATTCTACACAGCTCTGAAAAATGTAATGAAATTAAAAATAAATTTATCCCTTATCCATTAGACAATGAAAAGCACTGCTGCAGAATGTACCGAATAATAATAGTTAATTTTATATACGAAAGCTATAATTTTTAGTATTTTTCGCATTTATAGAAAATCTCTCATTAACTGATTATCTCAAAACGTTCCTCGTAATTTGCTTCTAGTTCCATAGAGTTCCGGGGTTATAACTTCGATCCATGTAACGAGCCTCTAACGACCCTAAGTGCAGCGCTTATTTTGTCTATATACAGTTCCCGAGACTCATTATATGAAAATACGTTGCAATAAATAGTACGATAATTTTTTCCGTATTATCATATTTATAACAAGAAATATTATTCCATGTATACGTCCAACTTTTTAATACTTGGTTTTCGAATCCGCTTTTATCGAGCTATATCTGTGTGCGTTTATGTATGCGCACGTGCGTCTAATAAGCAGAGAAAAAGTTCTTCCAATCTATATTATAGAAATAATATGTAATAGACGTGCAATATATGTAACTGTAAGATAATTGTAATCGAGAGCACTGGCTCTTTTCCAACTTTGAAATATAATAAATATTATTGATTCCGTATTGTAGTTTTCTACTTTTTTTACTCTCTGAAGGTTTTAAATTATCATTGTAGGCTATGGAAAAAAATGTAATAACCGGCAGAGAATAATTTATCAGAATAAATTTATTAGACATCCATCTGTACACAATTCATAAGGATTAACATTATATTTTATAGTAACAATAAAAAGATTAGATATTATAAATGTTAATACTATAATTTTTTGTGCTAAAGTAAAAAAAACATTTTAAAAGATTCTGATAACGAGTTTAACATAACTTATTATATATATTAAAAACTTTAAACGCGATTTTCTAATAATGACGATAATTTAGATAGATAGTTTGGAAAACCGATAAAACTAATCGTTATTGAAGTACGAGGTATTGATAGAAGTAATAGATTTGGATTAAATTATATCAGATGGTATGGTTTGGATTAAAATTGTATCAGAATTTAGACGGCTAATCTTTTTTGTTCTTCGACGAAGTTCCCGAAAATTTTGATTTTTAAAATAATTTTGATTTAAATAGTTCCCCGTATATTTCTTTTCATGAAAATAAATAAATTTAAGTCAAGATACAGAATAAGAAGGAATTCAACTACATTTAATATGATTATTTAAAATGATTTATTATATATATATATATATATATATATATATATATATATATATATATATATATTTATATATATAACGAGATTATATTCAGTGCAGACTTGGCACATAATGCCCGGCCAACCTGGATTTTTTTACTTATAGAAGTAAAAATTAATTTGTAGAAAATAAAAACTCGTTTCGTATTAAATCTTCTTTATACAACATAAAACTTAGTTTGTTTTGAACAAAATCGTCAATCAATATTATGAAATTCTATACAAAATACAATTTGAAAGCTGAGAAATATGTAAAAAATTTAGAATTTTCTCAAAATTAATTAGTGCTAATGTAAAAGTCATATGTCAACTAAAATAAGTAGATAAAATAATCAATGAAGAAAATAATGTAGTTTTATTAAATTTTTCTTTTACTTTTCAAGTAAATTATTGGAGTTTCGTTGTATGCTCGCAACTTATGATGATTTATAGTGTAAATTTTAAATTAATATAATTTGGTTAATTTATTCAAATAAAATAATACTTGCTATAGGGAAACCGCTTTCTTAGTAGAAAATTATTGTAATGTGATAGAAATTTATAAATGTTGTGATGTAAATGATGCCGTTCTTTATATTAGAAAAGAATCTAAAAAATAATCTTAAAAAATTACCGATAAAAATCTTCAAATAATTTTGAATATTTAATTCAACGTTTCAATAAATTAAATTACAGTATTATTGTGGTTGCATACAAAAAAAATTAATAAATATGAATGCTTAATAACTTACTATAACTTCAGTTATTATATTTCATCCATCTGTTGTTTCATAAATTGCTTTTTTTTTTAATTTCAGAACTAATCCTTAAAAAATTATTTAAGAACTAATAATAAAAACTAAGAGTAATAGAATGGTATTTTAATATTTTCATAGTAATAATAGTTTTAAGTATCTATATTCATAAAAATAAAATGAAAATATATTTTTAAATTAACCTGCTAGTCTTCGTTGCATTAATACATAATTATTGACATATAACCCTTTCTTATACAATAAATATTAGATTGTCAGCTTCTCTATTAACCATGAATATATTATTATTATTATTATAGACAGTATATGTTATTAACTAATATCAATAATTGTTTACAAATATATTTTAAACAGTTCTTAACACTAGTTAAAATAAATTTCGAAATGAAAATTCAACTCTTCAGATCATTCATATTCTATATCTACAAAATATTTTGTGGTAACTGATATCATTATTTATATATCTAAAATAATAAAAGAAATTTTTAATAAAGTAATCTTTTCTTAATTATAAGTAGAAATAATTTTTTAATAATTAAGAATTAATAAGCCAAAAATAAAGAAGCCGCCCTACCAATTGCCACTGTGATGGTCATTATTATAATATGTAGCCTCAGAATTTGTTGAAAAAATAAGGATTCGTTCTCTCAACTGTCTGATTTTGTCACTGACCAAAAGTTATTCACTGTCGAATGGTTGCTACAGGCGGTAAAACAAATATGAGGATAATCGAATTAGAATTTTAACATAGTCCTATATATTATATAAGTGATTCTAAAATTGTAGATGGAGAGTTTGAACATAAATAAATAAGTATCATTGCTTTTTTTATATCTTCTAGAAAAAATATCACTAAAGCTTTATTATTCATATTTTTTTAATTAATTTATATAATCATGTCCAGAAATATTAAGAACTTGAAAAAATTGTAGGATGTCCAATATTATTTTTTCAGTTGACATAAAAGTTTGAAACAAAAAAGAAATTATTAGAGTGTAATACAATAAGTATTATCACTATGCACTAGAAACATTCAAATATAGTTAAAATGTTTTGATATAAATCAGAATAATAGTTAAGTACTCTATATAAGAAAAATATGAAATAAAAAGAAGCATTGGATTAATTTTATTTTTAGTTTGAGAAACGTATTAAAAATTACCATTCTTTGTGTTGTATAATGCATGTACATATTAAGTTCTTTACTAAAGCTAATTTTAACTAGACTTAAACTAAATATTTTATTGTAATAACATCTGCTATTGTATTTACAATATTAGACAATCATTAATTGATAATTTTTCAATTCAAATATTAATGTCTTTCTTAGTTCCAAGCATATAAACAAATCTGATCAATCAAAATTGACATTAGAGAGTCAAAATATTTTTATCTAGTATTCTAAGAATTATCACCTCGTCTTTCAGACACTTTCAATCGACTAAGCTTTGCGCTTCCCTCTCCACTGTTTCAGTTATCTCTAACATACAAGCACCCTACATTGTTGCATAAAATAAGTGTAATTTATAAAACCACAAATCCATTAAAAACCTTAATTTGAATAAATACAAGGCATTAAAACTTTGACGAGAGACTTTTTTTACAATGTATTAATCGATATTTTAACCAAGCGTAAGCTCGAGCAGTTGCGCCTGATACGTAGATACGGCTACATATGTATTAAGAATTACAATGGAACGCAATTTAAAAATATACGAAAAATATTCGCGTGGTATCGCTTTGTTAATGTCTGCCACTGGACTCTGGCCAAATTTTAATCCATTTATCAGTAAATTTGTCTGGTTTATAGCAGCTTTTTCTACTCTGTTTGAGACTATAGCTATATTGAATTTTTGTATTCACCATGTGACGAATGTTATGATTCTCACAAAAGGGATGGGAGCAGCGATCACGTTCTTCACCTCATTTTTCAAGGTAAAGAATTAAATATTTTAGATTTATTAGAAAATTACAACTAACACACAATAAGAAAAATTATATAAACTTTATAAATAAATTTTCCTGACATCTATGTTATACATTGCATTATAATAATTATTAGTCTGTTCAACAAATTTGAAAATATTAAAATTATTTTGTTAAATTGAATTCCTATTAATAATTATTTAATAAGCAAATTTCAAGAAAATTAAATTAAATATAAAAATAATGATGCATCTGTATTTGTATTTTTAAATACGTAATTATATTTTTAATATGATGAACCATGATTAATATGTGGAATAATGTTTATTAATGTTTAAAAATAATAATATAATAACACCGAAATATTCATTAAAAATGACAGCTGTCTTTTGTTTAATTACTTAGAGAATAATAATAACAATATACTAATAAATTATTTTTTAAGATTATTTTTCTTCATTTCCATTTTCGGGACATCGTTTATCTGAACGAGGAGCTCAGAGAACGCTTCACTAACGACCTCAAAGATGCTAAGGATAGACGACTCCAGTTAACTCGCATCAAACCTTTCATCTTCTTCTTCTATTGGTCGACCATTTTGTCTGGCCTCGCTGTGCTCACGTACATAATCGCCCCGCTGCTGGCCCTCAAGCACAGCCATTACTTGCGCTGTTTTCCGTCCGTCTTCCCCTTCACCTACCAGCCTGGTGGCATTGTTCATTGGTGCATATACGGAATCGAATTTCTGGGTGGATTTTACCTCTGGACGATTACCAACGGAAGCGACTCACTCTTCGGTCTCTATGCCTTGCAACTGAATGGCCAGCTGAGGATATTAGCTAACAGGTTCGAAGAGCTGAGGGTCTGCAAAGACTATTCAGTCAGGCTGAGGGACTGCATAGAGAGACACCAAGCGCTAATAAAATGCAAGAATAGACTGGAGAGCATTTTTGGATTGTTGATCCTTTGGTTGGCGATTTCGTCCGCTTTAGTTTTGTGCTCTCTTGCCTTTCAAGTCAGCCAGGTTAGCTTTACTATCAATTACATTTCGTCCAAGAAAGAAAAATCTTGTATAACTAGAGTAACTGAAAATATCATTCCGCTTTAAGCAATTTTTTAGAACAATTCTACAAAAATAATTTTTTCGGGATGAATAAATTATGTGTATGTGATGTAGTAACATTTTTCTGATATTAATACATAACTTTTTAACATGTATTTAGAAAAAAAAATTTATTGAGAAATGTGTAATGGTATCAGAATCAGTCATATTTATATTTCTAACAAATATAGAGGCATTACAAAATTATTTATACGTATAATCATAATTCACTTCTAAGATAATAATTTTCAAATAAGATTTATATTAACGTTTTGTTATAATTATTGTTATTTATAAAATTTTGCTTAATATTAGATATATTATTCTGATATTATTATACAAATCTAATAAGTGCTAAAATTTTTTAGCATTATTAGTTTAAACTTTTGACCATATTCAATAAAACGGAACGAACTACTTCTAAACTGGAAATTCTACTAAAAACAAAGAAGATTAATGATAAGTTTTTCTAATTATTAATGTCTCAATTTTGCATCTCTTTAAATCGGTTCACATTAAAAATAGAAGCAGTTCGAAACGTTAGACGGGAAAGATAGAAGATTCCCTGAATTTGGAATTTGGTGGTGGGGCAGTCAGGTTAAGTTATATATCAGATTAAGTTATATGTGAGTCAGTTAATATAAGGCTTTGTTAAGAATAGTATATTGGATTATGTTGCTTTTATTTTTTTATATTATATTTTTTAGTAATGGTTTTTTAAGTTCAGATTCTATGGATACGATTATAAACCAGGACAGTTTAATTATCATTATACAATTAGAATTATGTTATTTGATAAAAAATGTAAAACTGGAAAAATTGTTCATTTATTTTAAAATAATCGAAATAAGTAGAATTTTAATTTTTATATATTTTTAATTTTATTTTTCAAACCATCTTCTTCTTAAGATCTGATTTATAGGATCTAAGTATGCACATTAGGCATTTACTTTCTATAAGAATGCAATAAAAAAGCGGACATAAATTTTGAAGGCCATCAAGACTACCATGGGTCCTCTGCAAATGAGTCGCTTGGCCTTTTATATAGTACCGAAACTCATGCAAATGTTCACATATGCTTGGTATGGTAATTTAGTCACAGAAGAGGTAAGGAATAATTGCCACATACCTATTGTAATAATATTTTTTTTCAACCAATAATTAAAAATATTAATATTTCATATTATATTTCTTCAGAGTAAACTGTGCTTAGATGCTTTATACAATGCGCGTTGGCCAGAAGCGGAAAACTATCGATTAAAAAATGATATTCTCATTATTTTGGCCCAGAGGCCGATGGTCATCGTGGCAAAAGGCTGCTTTAGTATACAACTGAACCTTTTCTCCAAAGTAATTCAGCAAATAAATTATTATCATTTCGTTTTTGTTTCCCAGTAACACCTAATACCAAAATCGTCTAAAATTATTTATTTAATCTTTTCAGATTGTTCAAACAACTTTATCTTATTTCTTTTTACTACAAACTCTGAGTGAAAGTTCTAATCAAGCTCACTAACATGGTCTTCTTTCTTTAATTTTTTATTTTCATATTAAGAAAATGGTTTATTTCATAAAGTTACCATTTTTACATTAAAAATACATAAATAAATTATCAAACTTTCATCAATTTTAATAGATTATAGATGATTTATTCTAAATTACTGACTTGTTCATGTTTCTCAATATTAAAGTAATGAAGGAGATTAGATTTATTGTAGCTTCAATGTGTAGATAGAACCTTTTTATTTTTCTACAGAATTTTCTGAAATATTATTACTATCTGTTGAGTTTACGAAGATATTATTACTTAAACTATTGTTCTTAATTTAGTATTTAAATAATTCAGTTTTTTACCAATAATTTTTTTACGATTAGAAGCACATGAAGTGAACAGATGCCAGTATAGAAACGAATATGCTATTTTATTTTGCTCTCATTTCGAAATGAATTATTTAAATCAATCGAGAAAATAATTTTTTTTTCCATTTATTATTTTTAATCGCATCTCCCATTGGGATATAAGCGACTATCAATTTTCATTGTTGTGGTATACCATCTGATCAAATTTGACCCGGACGTGTGCATTTAAATTCGGCGCGTAAACTGAATCGGTAAAAATTTTTTCCCTATATTGGTACAACCTTTATTGATGTCCATGTGAAATTTGAATACCATATCTCCATTAGTGTGTGTTTATCAGCTGTTTGTGTACGACGCAAAAAGTTTGTCCGGTGTTATTGACTATGGACTCATGGTGCGTTTCCCGAAGCGGATTAAGTTTTCACGACCTTCACTATATGCTTTGTGCCACTCAAATACTTGCGTTCACGATAAAATAGACTCCCCAAAATACTTATGCAACATTTTTAACGATTCCGTAATCGTAATTCCATTGGAAACATAAAATTTCAAGCAAACTCGTGGATAACCTTGATTTCGATAGTCAATATCGCCAGGCAAACTTTATGCGTCATAAACAAACAGCTGACAAACACACACTACTGGAGATATGGCGCTTAAATTTCACACGGACATCAAGAAAGGTTGTACTAATATAAGAAAAAAAAAAATTTTATCAATTGAGTTTATGTGCGGAGTTTAAATGCATCAGTCCGGGTCAAATTTGATCAGATGGTATACCTAGTGGTTGTTTATAAAATAGGTATGGTTTTGAAAATGTTTTATTTTACAGATGTAACATTAGTTTATGAACAAAATATCATATTTTCTTTCGTAGATTTATTTCTTCTAGAAATTGAATTTCTCTACTACATTCAACTATGTTTTCTAGTAATTATTTGGAATTCGTTTTAATATTGAATTTTTTTCTAATACTTCCGAGTTTTTAACACTCTATTAATAGCTGTTTTATACTATTTGCTTGATTAGACATCTCACATGGGATGCTACTTTTCTTCTAATAGATGCTGATGTGTCAAATTTGAGTGTCCTATGCCTAGTCTTGTAATGATGATTTGGTCCTTTCTTTGTGGTTTTGACGTTCGATTATGTTCATCGATGTTCAATGTGATAAGACGAAGATGATATGAATTAGGTCTATTTTTTCAGTACTTGTTCCAATAATTCTTGATTTTTTGATCTACTAATTTATGTAATCTTCTTTGATAACTTTATGATACTTAAAATTGTTTATCGTACACGCATCTTCGGCTTTTTTAAATGTTGTAGATATATTTCCAGAGTTAAAATTAGTGTTGCAAATTATCATTTTATCTTGTAGATTTTGAATTTTTGCCAAGGATTTTTCTGCTTTGTCGGAGTATATTATTCGTATAATGTTAACTGAGTTAATTTGTATGATAATTTTTTTATTAAGAGTATTTTTAGCGTTACAACGATAAGTTGAAAAAAACTCAAGGTGTTGCATAATACTTCTTTTTTATTTTTATATTTGTTGATCCAGAATGGTAGTATAGGTGTAAATTGAACTATAATTGCTGTTTTGTTTTTATCTTCAGTCCGTTCCACTAAAATATATTTTGTCTTGTCTTTTATTGTGATAGTGTTGATTTCATAGTTTCACAATTTATGTATTTTGATTTATAGGATAGGAAAATATGCTTGCTACATATTTTAGGATTAATTTCTTGTGTTTCACATCGAGGGTTACGCTATTTGTTTCACTTAACATACTAATTATTATACTGGTAATGTATTCTACAAGAGCTATTCGTATGATGCTATTTAAGATCAGTTAAATAGCATACAGATAGTTCTTTACAGATCCATAGGCTATATAAACGTAATCTGTTTTGTTTTGTATTAATACCTTATATATAATACATAAAACTTGCTGGGCAGCTCTCCATTAAACAGTCATATTTGAATTTTGCAGTTGCGGTTTTCAAGTTAGTTTAGAGTCGCAAACGAGGCCTAATATTTTGACTTCATAAATGATTTTTATTCTTTTGTTTTTGATATATACTTTCGTTTTATTGCTGTTAATTTTGTTTTTGATAAATCTTATTGAATTTGTTTTAATATTTAAATGAAATCTTGTTACTTCTCAGAATTGCTCAATTTTATTTAGCGTATATTGCATAATTTTCATATTATTGTTTGTGTTTTTTCCCTATATTATGATAGTAATACCGTTTTATAATAACATTAAAGAATGTTGTGAACTACACCGGGAAAAAAGCAACTCTGAGCTTATTTTAGAATGTATTTTTTTTTATTTTTTACTGAAAAAGAGGTTTTCTGTGTTTTGAGTTTATTGTATGGTATCCATTGTGTATCCATTACGTATGTATCATTCTGAATAGGTGATGATCAGAAGACACTATATCTGACGAGTACGCTGGGTGCGGCAACACTTTCCATTCGAGCTCTAACAGGGTATTTTTGACGGCTTTCACAACGTGTGGCTGAGCGTTGGCATGCAAGAGAATGACTTTGTGCCTAGTGCTCGCGATTGCTGATCTATGGTCGATCAGTTTCTGTTGCAAATCCTTCAGTTGGCATTTTTATACCTTGGCGGTGACGGTTTCATACGGTTTTAGCAACTCGTAGTACAGCACACCCTCTTGATCCTACCAAATGCACAACAATACGTTTTGGTCGTGGATGTTCCGTTTTGGTGTCGATGTGGACGGTTGGGTTGGATTCATCCATGAATTTTTGCACTTAAGATTGTCATAGTAGAACCACTTTTTATCACCAGTCACAATACGCTACAGAAAACTCTTCTTTTTTTGTCTGGCAAGCAAACACAGTGCAATGTTGTATCAATTCATAATGACACCTTCGGTCAAATCGTGTGGCATCCATTTTCTTTTTTTATAAATCTTTCCTATCGCATGTAAACATTCGCCAACTGCTCTGTAAGTGACTCCTAACTTATTAGCGAGTTCTTTCTGTGTTTGAGCTGAATTTTTGTCGAATAATGCTTACAAGTCACTGTCTTCAAACTTTTGCGGTTGTCCAGAACGTACTTTGTCATTAATATCCGTATCTACACATCTGACTGCCGAAACCACTCTTTACATTTTGTAAGCGATGAAGCTTGTTCGCCATAACATTCTTGAAGGAATCGATACGTTTTTCCTATACTTTTTTTCAAATCAAAATATTGCAAAAAGACATGTCGAAAAAACGATTTATCACGATTCATTTTTCACTGATCAAAATATTATAATGTTAAGACAAATGATGGCGCCCTTTAACTGAATTTTAATGGTAAATGCCAAAACTAAAAAATAAGTACTAGATCCGACACATTTGACTTTTCCTACTATTTATATCGCCATCTAATTATATCGCCATCTAATCACAAAGTTTTTCTAGAATTCTTCATCCTGCAAAGTCAATTGGTTTCGACGGTGTCATTTAGATATTTGTATATTTTTATATCTTTGTATATAATATTTGTATATGCTATAATCTGGGTATGTCGAAATCGGAATTGCACGCGTTGCTATTAAAAATCCACTTTATTGCAACAAGTCAGGTAGGTAGCTGGCGGTCGATTCGAAACCGATTTATAAATGTGCTCTGTAGTAAAAGAATAGACAGATGTTTACAAAATAGAATGTTTGTATGAAAAATATATATTGCATATTAACACGGGTAAACTGCCACGCAGCATGAATTAATACAAATAACAGTTCTGGTTTGGTTTTAGTGCTAAGAAAGAGATATGTGTTTAGTGATAGGGGTGCACGTATGCGTTGATTCATAAATATTCTTTTAGTCGATCTTTAAGTTTACTTTCTAAGAGCGGTAACTGAAAATGCTGAAATATATTCACAGACTCTTTACAAAACAACAATTTGAGTTAATATGTTGAGAAGTTATTGCTTTAAACAGTTTCTACTATATTTTCATATTGACAATGTTTGGCGTCAAATTTGTTAATCTACTTTTATAAGTCAAACTGTTAGCTTGTTAACACATTATATTTATATAGAATTTGTTATTTTAAATATTGTTTTTCTTACAAGTTATGATATGTTTTTTCCTATTTAATTTATCTGAAGAGGTCCACGAATTCACGATGAGCATTAACAAAATGCAATAATTTGAAATTTATTTTTAAAGAATAAGCCCAATAACAGATGAAAACAACTTCCGTCAAAGATATACGATAATCCATTCATTCTGATATTCATATATGAATCCAATCGAAATGGAGGAATTTCAGGAGCCGAATTCATGATTGTTTCAAGGTATTTTAAATTTATGTGTGTATATATAAAAATAATTATAATCCTACGGGAGTAAATTATTACATTAAAAAAGCGCTGGTATGTACGTTACGATTGTAATAATACATATTTTCAATCGTTGATACTTTCCGTGTTACATCTTATGAACGAACATCACTACCGATTATCAATATATAAAATTTTTGAAAATGACTTTAATTTAACTGGCTTAGAGTTTCTCATTTGACCTCCACAAATACTGAGATTCGAAAAACAAATTAGAATTTCATGTAATTTTTACTTTTTCAAAAGATACAGTCAAAAAATTGAATTGGCATCACGTATTTAAATTATCATCAGACAAAAAAACTAACATAAATTTTCTAACGTTCTTTTATTACGAGTTTGTTATAATGAAATGAATGATGGAGTAAATTATCTGGAAGCTCTTAATTGTTGACATCATGCACTACGTATGCATAAGAAATTCATTACGCTTAATAGCATTAAAATCAAATTCAAAGAAAGAAAATTATAAAGTGTATTTGTAATTACAACCTTTATAAAGTGTATCCGTGATTACAATACTTACAACCCTATTATTCTAGACAATAATTGCAAGTCCACGAGTAAGACTGTACAAAAACAAATACACTTAATGATAAATTACCAACGCTAAGCAAAAATTTTTTAACAAACTCAACCTACAAAGAAAACATGCCATTTATCATATACGAGAATTTTGAGGATCATTGTCCGATTAATACAAGGTAAAAATCTTATACAATATATTTAATTAATATATTTTTTTTTATATTTTCTTAAGGTATTAATAATATTTCGAATATCGAATTCCAACTCACGAGAAATATAATTTAAAATACACAGATGCATTCCCAATTTCAAAGATTTTCCATAGCTACACACGTTTCGCTTTATGCTTCCTTATTTGAGAAATCAATAATCATTTTAGTTTTAAGTTTATTCCAACTAATCACCAAGTCATTAAAAAAATTTAAATCTGTTGAAGTAAATTTTGCAAAAGTGGGGAATTTCTAGTTGACAAAATTTTTAGTTACAATTGTTGGAAAACAAACAGTTTTTTTATATCATCATTGGAATGCTGAAGAAACATTTATTGAGATAAAAATGTCATACGAAGAAATATTTTAAATCAATTATACGATGCTCATGCTTCTGATGAAGATTATGAGCATGTTAAACGTGCACGGAGTAAATTTAATATTTGAAATTTAATATTTGAAATTAGATTTGTAATTATTTAGAGATTTCAGATAATAATTATGCAATTCATATTTTTTAGACGAATATTCTCTCTAATACTTAGAGATTAATATTAACTACTTCTCGTAGAAGTATTTGAAAATGTTTCAAATATTTTCGTTAAATCTATTTATAAGCAGTTACAAAACGCCTTAGATTCTGTTCATTTTTACACAACACTTGATTTTTATATGATCTGTTATGTTTTACACAGGTAGAATTAGTATAGCTCTCTAATATAGACTATGTAATATTTATAGGGCATGCAATATAGCGACGTATTAGTTAGTGGAACAAATTTTATGTTCGAACAAATATTAAATGGATGATACTTATCATGAAAATGAGAAAATGAAGTATTTACTGTATTACGGTATCAATAACTTGAATAGTACGATTATGCAGCCGAATTTTCCATATGATACTTTTATTAAATGCATTACAAGTAAAAACCATTATAGACCTTCTAGAAAGGATTCTGATTTTTAATGTCATTAAAAAAATTATTTTAAATTTATATTTTAAATGAAATTAGTTATTTAAGTTTTATATAATATAGTATATATTGTTTATTCAAGTCTTAGAATTATTATATACATGTTGAAAATGCTTTATTATTCATTTTATAGAATTTCGAGTCCATCTGTAAGCTTAACACATACGAAGGCATAGCTGGCAAGTTCATACCTGCTTTTTTAAAATAATAACAAATTATCAGAATAAATAGTAGAAGAATGTTCATCTAAAAACGTCGGTGATTCAAGATCGTGTTTGGCCTTAATATATTATTGAATTTAGAAAAATATTTTATATAAAGTTTTTATAAAATACATATAAGATTTATAATTTGTAAATTTCTTAATATGCTAAGAGCATATATTATTATGTTTTGCTTTATCATAATCAGTAGGACTTCTGACTAAATCAGTGGACTGATTTTTAATTGAATTATAGAATATTGTTTGTATTAATGTATTTTGATCTTTCGGAAAATATTTTATATCAAATTTTTATAAAATACAAGAAAAAACGTATTCAAATAGCATTTTATTATTAGACTGCATTTCTTGTGTTTTTTCAATGTTAAATTTAGAGTTTTTCAGTTCTCATCTTTATATCTAAACTGAATGTATTTCTGTATGTATGCACGTATGTATGTCCTTATTATTTGCAAAAAATACGTATATTCTTTGCAATGATACGAATAATATGTTTTTCATCTAATTATAAACATCTATCGGTAAAGTATAAAAATTAAATGAGTGAAAACATTTTACATCGTTTACGGATCCCTGACCCAGGTTCAAAAATTTTCAGTTTACAGCAAATGTATATAAAACGTCACTGATTTCGAGCGAGGATGCATGTTTCTCAATGACCACAATAGACTAGAACAGCTGGGGATGTGTGCGTCAAACCGAGCGATAAATGGTGCTTAAGATCGGATTTGGATCAATGAAAACACTTTTGAATGGTGGTTGAACATCGATTTCAGCTCTGAAGTTGCCATTAAATTTGCATAGCACTAAGGTGCCAACGTGCAATATCAGCCAAAATTCAGGAATGGGCGAAGATCTCAAGACCTTTGATCTTCATATATTGGATGAATGTAGAACGGCTCAGCAAAAAAGTTTGAAAGCACTTGATTGAACACTGAAAGATTTTAGATGAAATGAATATAGTATTTTATGAAATGGTGAAATGAATGGAGAATTTTATTATCTGTTGATATTCAACAAATTTTGCCAGTTCACATCTTATGGTAACATAGTAAATTACTTTATCAATAATTCCAAGGCCAGTATAGAATAGTAAAAATGATTGCACGAATTTCGACTATATATAGATATACGAATATTATATCGGTATGAAAGAGCTTAAAGAATTTTGAAGTATTACGAGCTTAAAATAGTAAGATAGGGGGCACGTGTTTGTATCACATGTATAGATATATGAATATATATTGTATCTGAAATTAAATTTTATTATATTACAATGAAATAGACAGGGATACATATGTAATAATATTATTACTATATAAATCAGTAGTATGTGATACTATCGTATCACATATTAGTGAGCGAGGAAATGAAAAATAATCGTAATGTTTATGCAATATAATATGATATTAATATATATATAGGACTGCCTCAAGGTGATCTTCGGGCCTAGCAGTCAACTGCCAGGTATACCTGCTCTCTATATAATCTCTATAAGATACTATAGAGTCTTTTTCAGAATTTTATAAAAAGAAGAAAATCGCATATGTCCTCCGGCAATATATATTGATGTTTTCGTTACACTTGGGTGGTAAACATACCGATGTTTTCCAATGCCTATTTTTTTGGTAGTGGCACTATGTAATATTTTTTATTATATAGATATACTTACAGTCTTATGATATGAATAAATATTATACGATATATTTCTTTTCACGAAATTTGTAGAATGAAATAGCTTTTATAAGATCCAAATATTAGGTTTTTTTTCTGAGATCCAAGTATCTATCTGAGTAATTATTTTTTGCTATAAATTAACGTTCAAAGTCAAAATTATTTTATCTCATATTTTGATTATTATTATAACGTGTATCAGTTGCGCTGTTTGATAGACTGAGCTCTGTATTTCCCCTTCCACAATTTCATTTTACTCCAATCATCGAGCATTCCCCTCATTTTTGCATAAAATATGACTAGTTTGTAAAACCGCAAATCGGTTAAAAACCTTGAGGTGGATAAATACTAGACATTAAAACTTTGACGAGAGCCTTTTTTTACAATGTATTAATCGATATTTTAACCAAGCGTAAGCTCGAGCAGTTACGCCTGATACGTAGATACGGCTGCATATGTATTAAGAACTGCTATGGTTTACAATTTAAAGAAATACGAGAAATATTCGCGCGATATTGCTTTGTTAATGTCTGCTTCTGGAATCTGGCCAAATATTAATCCATTTATCAGCAAATTTGTCTGGTTTATAGCAGCTTTTTGTACTCTATTTGAGACTATAGCTATATTGAACTTTTGTCTTCACCATGTGACTAATGTTATGATTCTCACTAAAGGAATGGGAGCAGTGATCACGTTCTTTACTTCATGTTCCAAAGTAAAAAGTTATTAATTTTACATTTGCGAGAAAATTGTAGTAAAGAAAATTTAAAATTTAATTATTAGATTTATGTTAACACAGCTTGATAAGTGTTGTCAAACCTTTATATAAATATATTTCTCTGACATTTATGTTATACATTTTATTGTAATTATTCTTATTGTAAATCATTATTATTATTATTATTTATTGCAATTATTATTCTCTGACATCTATATTATACATTTTATTGTAATTATTAGTCTATTTAACAAATAGGAATGTAAACAAAATATTGTTATATGAAAATGATTTGTTATATCACATGCAAAATTATTAGAGACTATGGTGATTTCAATAAAATTAACTTAAATATAAAAATAATGATGAATCTATTTTGTATTTTTAAATATGTAGTGATATTTTAATTTTGAAGATTCGTGATTAATTTCATAAGCGCAATGATTGTAGCCATTAGTAAAAGGATAAAGCAAAATAAGAATAATGATAATAATAATGGTATCGAATATATTCTATATTCTATTTTGTTCAGTTATGTATGAAACAAAAATCAACGATATATATATATATATATATATATATATATATATATATATATATATATATATATATGCTAATAAAATATTGTCAAAGATTTTTTTTTTTCGGTTTCATTTTCGGGACATCATTTATCTGAACGAGGAGCTTACAGGACGCTTCACTAACGACCTCAAAGATGCTAAGGATAGACGACTCCAGTTAACTCGCATCAAACCTTTCATCTTCTTCTTCTATTGGTCGACCATTTTGTCTGGCCTCGCTGTGCTCACGTACATAATCGCCCCGCTGCTGGCCCTCAAGCACAGCCATTACTTGCGCTGTTATCCGTCCGTCTTCCCCTTCACCTACCAGCCTGGTGGCATTGTTCATTGGTGCATATACGGAATCGAATTTCTGGGTGGATTTTACCTCTGGACGACCACCAACGGTACGGATTCGCTCTTCGGTCTCTATGCCTTGCAACTGAATGGCCAGCTGAGGATATTAGCTAACAGGTTCGAAGAGCTGAGGGTCTGCAAAGACTATTCAGTCAGGCTGAGGGACTGCATAGAGAGACACCAAGCGCTAATAAAATGCAAGAATAGGCTGGAGAACATTTTTGGATTGTTGATTCTTTGGTTGGCCATTTCGTCAGCTTTAGTCTTGTGTTCTCTAGCATTTCAAGTTAGTCAGGTAAACGGTGATTTATATAAATATTTAATCAACAAAGTAAATTTTTTTATGACTGCTTTATAAAAAGAAATCATTGTTAATTTGCAATGGTACATTTCATTCAAATTTCCTATTATATTATTATTAATGTTTAATTATATTTTTTAAACTATCTTATTTTTAAGATCTGAGTTATAGGATCTAAGTATGCACATTAGGTAACTATTTTCTATAAGAATCCAATAAAAAAGCGGGCATAAATTTTTAAGGCCATCAAGACTGCCATAGGTCCTCTGCAAATGAGTCGCTTGGCCTTTTATATAGTACCAAAACTCATGCAAATTTTCACATATGCTTGGTATGGTAATTTAGTCGCAGAAGAGGTAAGCAATAATTGCCACATACCATTGTAATAATATAGTTTCTGTACAACCAATAATTAAAAATATTATTATTTCATATTACATTTTTTCAGAGTAAACTGTGCTTAGATGCTTTATACAATGCGCGTTGGCCAGAAGCGGAAAACTATCAATTCAAAAATGATATTCTCATTATTTTGGCGCAAAGGCCGATGGTCATCGTGGCAAAAGGCTGCTTGAGTATACAACTGAACCTTTTCTCTAAAGTAATTCAGCAAATACATTATTATTATTTGGGATTTATCTCACAGTAACAATTAATATCAGCACAGTCTAAAATTGCTTCTTTAATTTTTTTCAGATTGTTCAAACAACCTTATCCTATTTCTTTTTACTACAAACTTTGAATGAAGGTTCTAATCAGGCGCAGTAAAACGATGGTATTTCTATAACATTGTCCGACGAGTATTTTGTCCAGAAGTAGGACTATACTTTTCTGATGATTTTCGATGCGTTGAATTCAAATTTGGCAGCAGAATTACTCTATTATGTGAGGATTTTCATTAAATGATTTAAGATATACTAACCTAAAACCGCAAAGACACTATTTTTTAAAATATATGAGGTTAGGTATGAATGCCAATTATTTTTTTTAACAAAAAACTGCACACAGTATCAGAAAGCACAAGTCATTCTTTTAAAAATGTCCAATTACCCTTTATTGCTGAGATATCGAATTTTGAAATGTTCAAATTTATTAATTCTATAATTTTCTAAACTCCTATAGCCCAAACCCCAACATCCCAAGCCAATATAGAGCAAATTCAGAAAATTACGAGATTACTAACCCTAAACCCACAGACATTAACTTTACATCCTCGGCCCACATAAGGAGGCGTGATATGACAATGTTGAGATGTGCGGGCTTAATATCTGTCGGCTTTTCAATGGCATTTGAAAGAGAAAGACTTACATGTTCTGACACTGTATATAGTTTTTTGATAAAAAAGAACTGACGTTGCTACATAATATCTCATATGTTAAAAAATAGTATTCTATACAAATTTCAGTTAGGATATCTCCAAATCCTGACTTGATAGAGAAATTCGGAAGGCCAGATTTTAATTCAACGCATCAAAACTTTCAATAAAGTATGGTCTGGTTTCTATATAAAAAAATCGGTTCCATTTTGTCGGCCTGTATAATTTGTTATTTTAACATTAAGCAAATGATGCTTCAAGTAACTTTCATTATATTTTTAAAAGAAACATAAAATCTGTTATTTGTTCTACTGAATTTTACGAAATAATATTATCATTTATTGATTTCTGTAAGATATTAATTAAATTATAGTTTTTCGTTCAGTATTGAAACAAATTCGTTTGATTTCATAAAAATACTTTTTGAAGTGAAAAATGATTACACAAAGTTTTGAACACCTTACTCAATATAGTAAATAAAGAATGATCTAGATGAATCGAGAATAATTGTAATGTAATTCTAGCTATATATTAACAAACCTTCAGACGGATGGACGAAATGACAAAGTTAAACATCGAATGCTGGAGTTTATAGGTGGATATTAAATATTTTCTCACGCTCGATAATATGACTGAAATAATATCAGAGTCTGAAAAAGTAGACGAAATATGACATATAGTTATTGAATTGGAATAGTGTAGTATACTGAGAATTTCGAAATGAGTTTTTCTAACGGGCATTTATTCCATTGGATTTTGCCATAAGTCCTGCATCACAGTCATAACGCTGAGAGATACGAAATGGTTATAGAATAACGCGAATTGGAGACAAAAGAATCTCGTATAAACGAACACACATACTAAAATATTGTACTAATATATTTAGAAAATACATAAGAGTTATCGTAGCCTTTACATGCTCGAATTAAGTATGCATTTTATTCATATGCACGATGATATATATATATATATATATATATATATATATATATATATCAGAACAAAGATTTAATTATGAACATTTGTTAACAACAATAATATAATATAATAGTAATTCATAGCAATCTAAGTAGTGAAAAAATCCTTTTTTAATACCTAAAACACAAAATAATATAAGTATTGTACATATTTACCGATTTTAGATGAAATATTCTATACGGAATTTTGATATTAAGATAGAGAATTACAAGGTTTCACCTGATTACTATATATATATATGTACAATGACTTTATAATATTTTATTCCATCTGATATGTTCATAGCATATGCTATCAATAAAAACGGGGACTACTATCAATCTCTACACAATACAATTCAGTAGCTATATATGCATGTGTGCTTGACACGGAAGTCTCGTCACTAGGCGATCACGTAAACCAATATTTTCTCTGATGTTTGTTGCATGCTAACCTATTGGAAGGCAATTTGCCCGCTTGTCATGTTACCTATACGATTATTAAGAGGGTTATATAATTTCATTTTTTTTTACCGAAAGAACCACTGAATCGGCAGATTACAAGGACGGATTGTACGTTTGCGACTAAAACGATATTTTATTGTAAGACACAGGCGATGGTCGGATTTTAACCGTACTCAGTAATCTATTTAACAAGGAATAGTTTTCAACAATTAAGATATCTTCATAAAAACTATGCCGAAAGAAATTTGCAGAAGGACAGGCTACCTAAATATTTATATATATATATATATATATATATATATATATATATATATATTCACATATATTTGTATAGAATTGATTGTAACTGTCACGTTGTGATATACTAATATTATATATATATACTCTTATTAAAATTGTTTGGTCGATAGCGTATTCAGGTTTAGAATAAAAACAAACTGCAAATTTTATTCACTTCTAAGATTAGAGAAAAAAGACTCAGTACTAAATTTATATATATATATATATATATATATATATATATATATATATATATATATCGTAGATTAATAGACGCGGTTCGAGCATTACAGAGGTTTCTCTACGTTGAACTAAATTAATATATTAAATCAATTAAAATTGATTCCACATAAGCAAAAAGATAGACTTTTCAATTGAGCCAAAGTCGCGTAGTCGGCCCCTGGGCCGCTCGATAATAAATTCAAGAAAAATGCGCGATTGCGAAAGTGGAGCAATGACACAATTAGAATATCTTTCGGTTATTTCGAGGATGCGCGCGTCAAGCTGAATAGAAAAGTAAAAAGCCTCAGGGGCAAGAGTCACGCGAAATACTCAATTTGGGATGGGAGGGGATGGGGTGGTATTTGGTTATGCACGCGCGCGCGCTCGAATTGTAAACGAAAACACGCGTGAATACGGCTATCGCCGAAAAAATTATTTTCGAATTCCGATTCGATCGAATTTCTCTTTATAATTGGTGGATTTCTAATCTTCTGCGAATACAGCGACGGGGACGACAAAGTATCGAGTTGATTAATTTTCGAATTATCGCCCCTAAAAATTTTCTAAGTATATTGCGATTTTGTTCGATACCAGATTAATCGGTGGGAAAATTAAAAGACTAGAATTTTTCTAAAACAACGTGTCTTTTGATAACATTCCACCATTCACTAGTAATCGATTCATAAATATAAAACAGTTTGATTTGCGTTATTTCGAACTGTTCGAGCTGGGTGTTGAAATGAATTTGAAAAAGCGTTTTGTAGAATTGTTTAGTCGACCTCGTTGATAACGTTCTTTAATAAAATAAAATAATATATATAGTTTAAAAAAAAGATAAATTTATCTATTACTCTTATAGTTTTAAATCTCTAGCCCAACAATAACGTACAGTTTATTATAGCATACAATTATTACGTTAAATGATAACGTTGAATTAGAGTTCAGTATAGAGAGAAATAGTAGAATGAATATTCTCAGGTATTACATTGGAACAATTAGTCTGTGGAACAATCCCGCTAACTTTATACTATTCACGAACCGTTGTTTCCGTGCTTAATCCATTTACCGAGTAAGCTATCAATTAAATTTTCGATATTGCTCTAATATACCTAAAGGCGATTGAGAAAGACGTCTAACCATCAGAGACTGGAAATGGCATATTCATTTATACTACTCACACGTCTATGAAACCGATAACATCGGTGTAATATGGACAGGTGGCTTTTATTATTCTCGATATTTTTCTACGGTTTTGTTAAATTGGCAAATCAGCCTTACTCTAAAGTGAATAGTACTCTTAACAATTATATTCCACAAGTCACGTTCTGAATACCATCGAGGTGCTTATTTATTTGATTTAGATTATTTGAATAAACAATGCTCTGTCATCTGTTTATCAATCATTGACATTCATTAAAGGGTCGTGAAAATGAGCGGCGTCTTCGGGTAATTTGTTTCGATTTTAGTATGGTTTTTTTTACATTTATTTCACCATGGGGTTATAATTACAAATATTAATTACAAATATTGATACGAATATTCTCATCATAAATATTAGAAACGAGTGTATATATATATATATATATATATATATATAGAGAGAGAGAGAGAGAGAGAGAGAGAGACTCATCGAACAAGATATATAAGGAAATGGAGCAGCGAGGAAGATATTTATGATTGCGACTATATACAGTGTTATCGCGAATCCAAGAGACGTTTCCGCGGCACGCGAACCCTTCGCCCATCTGCTCTTCTCCGTCTTTATCACTCCTCTCTGCCCCACCCCCGCTTCGCGCTCGATTTTCGTCTTTCTTTCGCCCAATGCTCTCCAACCGCCTTTTAGTCTACGCTCTATCGCGATGAGGCGCAGAGGCCGGCCGCCTCGGCAGTTTTTCCGCTCTCCGCCTTAACGAGCGGCTATTCCGAAATTTATCGAACGCACTCGACCGATAGTTCACGGTTTCGCTTGGCTTTCTTGTATTTCGAATACGAGATTCGTTCATGCGTAAAATTTTTTTCTTCAAAAATTCGAATTATATCTTTCATTTTAGCATCCCATCGTTTATTACAGAAATTATTACAGAACTACGAGAGAATCAGATTAAATATATATATATATATATATATATATATATATATATATATATATAACAGTGAGAGGAGTCGTTAATGATAAAATGCGGCGAACGCGAATTCACCGGCATTGTCTAAAGTAAAAAGTCCCGCCTCGAAATCCGCGACCCGGCAGTCCTCGTGCCAAAGGCCACGGCGCTTTCGAACTTCAAGCCGGTCGTGAACCACCGCCAGATGTCCCGTCCGAGCAGCATTCCGAATTTACATCGGTTCACCATCTCGACGCGACCGAGGGGGAGGCGGAAGAATCGCGGCGGCGGTGCCCAGCCGCATAAATAAGAGATCAACGGCGCCGGACCTCCCTGTGGTGGCCGATTTGTCTGTTCATCCTTATACACGCGTATGGTCCTCATGAGCGTAGGCCAGATCGGCATGGCGCGTCGGCGCTATCGCGGCGGCAGCTGCCTGCGCCGCTCCAGTCTCTTCACCCTCTACGCGAGGATCTTCCGGGTGCTGCTCACCAAGTGGAGCAGGGACGGCCTCGAGGAGACGAGCGAGGAGGACGAGTACGGGCGCGAGCTCGACTGCCTCGTGCTGCCGAGCAACGAGGAGTGGCGGCTCAAGGTCTATTACAAGCTCGTGGAGCTGCAGCGCGAGTGCGACGGCAACGGGGCCGGGGCCGCCGACGCCGACGAGACGGACGCCGGCCGCGAAGAGGCAGAAGTAACGTGAGTCTTTCGTCGCGCCGGTTGTTATTGTTTCGCGATGCAGGGGGGCCGGGTAGGGTATCCCCGAAATCTGCAAAATGACCTAACGATGGTATTGAACGTTCCGTGTGTGATTGGTGTCCTTTTTTAAGAAATATAATTTCAAAGAAAAGATTTGCTATATCGATGGGTATAATTTAATCTTCATATTCATCCGCATAAAAGTAATTCATAATAAAATATTAATATCAAATATAATTGAAATAATTATTAAATGTTCTCAAGTTAAAGCAGTTGAATTCATTATTTAAAATTATGTGAGAAATGCATAAATGTAAATGACGTCTCAAGTTCTTCATTTACTTAAAGATTCATAAAGAGCGTCCTGTTTTAAACGAAAGATAAAGATATTTTAGCAGTTATAGGAGAAAGAGAAGAAAGATAAAATAAACAAATTATGGAGTTAGAGAGAGAGAGAGAGAGAGAGAGAGTCAAATGATAGTGACATTATTGTCGGAATCGATTTTAAGATCACACAAGATCAAAGATGGTGATTACTTACATTAGCAAAAACCATATTTAAAGCTAGCGTAAGGTCGATAGACTGCTTACAATCAATCAAACTTATTATTCTCTTTTAAATGTCTTTTTCAATTCGATATTAAAAACACGTGTTCCTAAATATAGTTGATTTCAAATGACCTTGATACTAGACAATGTTATCAGTCATCAACAGTTGAACCTCTTTGAGCTGTACAAATGTTGTATTTAATGTTTTTTTTCTCCCGAGTTCAAGGTTTCAAAATATGCTTATTTGTTATTTGAAATTTAACATTTTCCATGTACAAAGAAAATAATATTTTTATACTGTTTTTTTAAGCATAAATAGCAAATCCACATATGCGCGGAATAAAAATTATCTGACGATAAAATTAATGATTCAGTATCTGATAAATGTGCTGATTTCTCATTTTATAATAATAAATAAAAGTATTCAATTAATTCGATTTATATTTTCTTGTGCTGTAAAAAATATATCTAATATTTTAATATATATTTTAATATTGTTATAATATATATTAGTTAATATAATATTATTGTTTATATGTCTTTAATACAGTAAAATATTGCTTGTTTATATTAAAATTTTAATAATAGACTTATGATGAATTTTGCGTTAAAATGGAATTTGTATCGTAACAAACGTTATCAAAGATTTAAAGCATAAAATATTTGAATAGATTTCTTTTAGGAAAAAAATAATAATTTTAATTTTACATTAAATTCCAAAAGAAAACTGCCAAATTGAACTATTATACGCACACTGCCGATTACATAAACAGCATAAGAAAAGTCGTTCAACTAATCTTTATCGCATAATAGACATGTTTTCGAACCCGCTGAGGCCGCGGTCGCTGCAGTCGCGCGCGAGCCGAGCCGGGAAACCTCGATCGCCCCCAACTTCGCGTCCTAACCTCCGAATTCCCGCGGGGCGCCGGACTCGTGCGTGTATATAGAGACGCGCGCCCGTATTGCGCGTTCGCGATCGCGGGGGGAGACAGGGAGACACGCGGGTGTGTGCCCCGCTCGTGTGTATCCCAGCGGCTCCCCCGAGAGTCCCGCAATAAAACCATATATTTGTATACACAAATTTGACACGGCAACTGTCCCCGCGAGATCGGCGACCTCGTCGCCGGGCGCGCATACGGGAACTCGTCCTACGGGGGAGAAATCGAGAACGGCAATAACGACAACAACGACAGCTTGAGTAACGACAGCAGCGACAACTATACCTCGGATAGGCATAATGCGCGCGAACCCGGACGAACGTAAAACGGCACCTCGTAACTGCCTGTCAGGATGAACGAGGCGGAGTCGGCGAGTCGCCGGGTCGACCGCAGGCGGCGCGAGATATCCAGGTCGAAGAAATGGGACTGGGAGCCGGATCGGGGGGTCGCCTATCCCCTGACGCCGAGCACGAGCCATCGGCTGTCCGCGGGCCTCGGCTCGAGTTCCTCGATGATGCTGGAGGCCAGCGTCGAGCCCGGCTGGAGGCTGAGGGACATCCTGCTGGCGGCGAGGCTGCTCACCGAGCAGAGGGAGCAGGAGGACTACGCGGACGAGGCGGAGATGCGCCGTGTCTACGGGCTTGTCTACGACGTACTACGATGTTGGTCGACCGTTGCTTTTGCACTTTATTCGCTTAATTGTTGTGTTTTTTTCTTTCTTTTTGCTTTTATTACACATATGTAGAGATTATGCATAGTAGTGGCGTGTACTTTGCACCGTTTGCTTTTTACACTTTTTTGTTGTTGTAAAGTGCTTTCTAAAACGGAAGGAGGGGGTTATTCTATTACGTCAACAAGTGCGTGCTCGCATTTTGTTTATAGATTCTAGGAGAAACTAAAAATTTTATCTCTCATTTTTCAAGGAAGAGGTTTGATGTGGTATTATTTAATGAATGTTATAAAATCACATCATCTGCCTCATTTGATGTTTCAGTGATAATTTTTCAATAATTTTTCAACTTTTTTAAAAATTATTTGAATATTCAATAGCTTTCGCTTAGATTTTAAATGAATATTAAGTTATTATGTGACTGAAAAAAAATTATATATATATATATATATATATATATATATATATATATTTCTGTTTTAATAAGTTGTCATATAAATACCACTAAGTGTAGTAGTTATAAATAAAGAATTATCCAGTTCAAGTTCATTTTTAGTTATCGTGTAATTCAATTTTCAATTATGTTTGTAAAAATAACTTCAATCACGTATTCCTGAAGTTAAATCAGATCTTCCTTTAGACAAGTCAATAATCTCTTTTAATCTCAATATCGCCATCGTATCTTCTTTTATAAATCTAATTTTTAATTTAAAAAATTCTGACGAGCGCATAGTTTCTACTACTAATTAGTTTTCTTTAAGCATTGGAGATATAAGATTTCAATGGGCTTTGATAGTTTTTATATTTTATTTTTCTTCGTATAATTGATCGTATAATCAGTGTAAAATCGTTTTACGATTGGTCATTTAGAATTGAAAGAAGTATAGTTAAATTTTAAACGGAAATAAATATAGTAGTCCCTACACGGACTAGGGTACTGTTTATTAGATGACGACATTACAATATTCGGAATAAATAGAAAATCACCTCCTACACAAAACCAGTAGAACATTATTCATCAATATTGTGTCTTTATTTACGATAACTTAGAAATTAGCAAATCTCAATATGATGTAATTCAATTAGTTTCTCCAATACTGAGGAATATTTTCTGCTAGTTTCAGATAATCAGTATATTCACTGAATACATCTGCTAAATACTGCATTGTTCTTTTGAAAATTCAAAGGAAACGTTGAAAAAAATATAAAGGCTTGATTTATCGGACAGATACAATTGTAAATTTTAATTTGCGTGGCTATTAAGTCTCGATAAAAAAATAGGTAAAGAATTCAAAAATAACATTATGACGAGTTAATTCGTCATTATCTGTACTATAACGGATTTATTTGGACGAATTAACTCGAGATCCTCTGCAGATCGAATAATTAATGTATCATGAAGGTCGCGCATGCAATGCACACCGACTCATCAATATTTCGAATTAAAGAAAAAAATCAATATTCGGCATCCTTTTGATTTTTTCAGACAAACAGATACTGGACCGGGCCTTGCACGACGTCGGCTTCTGGATGCGCCACGGCAGTCTGAAGCCGCGCGAGAAGGTGGTCTGGCTGCTGCTGTACGACATGCAGGGTCGTAAGTTCGCTCAGATCCCCGGCAATGCGGCCCAATCGACGCGCAACGAAGCGCTAAAGGAAGCCGGACTGTTGGACGTCGAGAAAGCGTTGCTGGGGGTGAAAACGCGATTGGCCGCGAGTTTGTCGCGTCTTCGCATCGGCGGCTCGGCCCTGAGTCTTGGTAAGGCGTGTTTCAGGAGTTCGTTTGGGAGGCTTTAAATGAGATTTTTACAGATCGAATTTCTGTGATATATAGTAAAGCTATTTGGGTGAACTGAGCAACACATATAAATTTTTTTTTACTATATGGTAATTATAAAATATCAAAGAAGATCTTCATCGTTGAAAAGAATCACTTTTTACATATGTTTAATTAATATTAAAGAAATATATTGTTTAGTAATATATACAGTTTGATGAGTGGATGAGATTTTGAAATTTAAGAATTTATTTTAATACGTACTTTCAAATTAGAATCTATAAAAATAACAATATTGCCATTCATTGTTGTAACAAAAATATAACTTATACTAAGAAGGAGAGACCATCAGAATGTGGATAATAGATTTGATCCAGATTGAGCAAGATAATTTGTATTATGTCATGTCTAAAAGTTCCATTTCCAAGATCTGATAATTTCTTGCATACTATTAGCAATTTACGAACAGCTTTGTGACAGCGTTTTCGCTTGCTGTTTGGCAGCCGCTCAGATTTCACGAAGAGCTTCCATACCGTAATTTGACTTGCTTTTTCCTTATTTTCATACTAGCGATTTGATAAGGACAAAATCGAATATATAAACTACAAATAAATCGATAAATGAACACCGAATTTGGTTCCATAAATTAATTAACGTCTACCATAAAATATGATTTTAAGTTTCTACTTTACAAATGTCGAGTGGCCACTATATACGAGATGAGTCGATGAGCTTTTGCTTAAAATCTGAGCAGTTGAAATACAAAATTGGTCATTGTATACAAATATCCAATTTAATTAAAAGAATTTGGAACGGGACTGCGTTAGATTATAAAACATTAAGGGCTCGATCTGAAGATAATTAATGTTAGTTCGATCAATCCAAACCATAATATCCATCGCTATTGAGAACGAAAAGCCTAAAATCCCTAATCGCCCACGTCGCTCGCCTGCCCAGACGAACTTTTACCGGCCCACCTTCGCACTGCCGAGGGCGTTACCTGGGGCGAGGAAGGCGCGATCGCCTCCGGCTGGGTGAACAGCGCCAAGATCGCGAGCCGCCGTCAGTTCATCGAGGAGATGCGCAAACTCGGCCTGACACTGTGCACCGGCTGCTCGCTGGTGCACGAGCTCGAGGAGGACCAGTTCGTCTTCGATCCGCTCTGCCCGAAGGTCGTCAACGTGCACGAGAAGGCCAGGGAGAGGCTCGCCGTCTCGCAGCTCGTGCGCAGCCACGCCTTTGTATTTCTGGTGAGTGCTCGAGATCTGATGTTCGGATAGTAGTTTGTTGATTTTTGTTATTGTTGGAATTCTGCATTGGAGTTTGTTGTGAACAATTTATTCTTTGAATATTTTATTAGAAACATTTGAAGACTTGAATAATTATGAATCAAAGTAGAGCGCTTTGTTTATCTAGCTAGTAAAATCTTCTAATATTATGTATTGGATAATATTGTAATAAACAGGAATATATATTTCAGTAGCAAGAGGATAAACTTCACATTTACATTCTTTATTATAAATGTAATAGCTGATAAAATTAATATATTTTTCCACTTGTTCTCATAAAAAGGCGAACCATATTTATTACAATGAATTTTTGCATATATGTGTAATAATGAAGAAATCTCCCTAATTCAGTCCAAAGTTTCTAGCTAGATTTTATAACAAAAAAATTCCTTGCTGGGCGCAAATACGATTTCCTTACAATTAATTAACACCAAACAGTGTAATAAAAAAGTTTTAAGTATTACTCGCATCAATTTAAATGGATCACCTTTTTCTTATGCGAGGAGCAACTAGGGTAACTCAACAGGTTGAACCATTCCTAAGTACTTCTAAATAATGTAGCAATATTTTCAGCCAATTATTATTGTCTGTATTCCCTTATATCCCCGTGTACGAGCAGTGACAAGTCCCCCTTATCGCGCTTTCGACGGCGCACAGTCTATATTGCGTGCTCGCTCTCCCTTTCCGTGACAAACTCCTTTTACCGCGTCCACCTCTCCACCGCGCAATCCCTTACTTTTCGCGGTCACGTCGGTCTGACTCGCGTAAATAGTATTCTATACGTATTATTTCTGCTCGACTCTACTCAGCTGTTCTTGGCCAGTTTAAATATACGTTTCGAATAGATTTCAGGCGGCACAAAGAGCTCTTTTAGCGATTTTTTAATATTTTATAATATTTTTATAAAAATATTTGTGGTTGGATTGCAAAATCTAAAATCCTTTAGAATTTAATTAATTTTACATATCTGAATTTAAACAGATGTTCTTATTGCTATAATAAAAACAAAAAAAAATTGTAATTTATTTCTTACTAGAGATTAGGAGCAGTAATGGTCTCGTAGCTGTCATCCATAATAAATTTCTACACAATATATAATAATTTAAAAAAATATCACATTATATTTAATCAATGAACATATACATTTTATTAAATAAATAAAGTATTAAAACTGTAATACATGTCATATAAAATAATATATATATATATATATATATATAATTTGTTTGATTCTATAAACAATTGTATCCTTTATAAATATTCAATTGTACATAATGGAGAATATTTTATTATCGAGATCCTACTTTCTTCTATATTACGTCTAATCACAGAATTCTTCGAACCTATCGTAAAACGTTTCTCTTACGCGATTCGTCCAATTTTTAGGAGAGATCTCTCTGCGTCGGTGCGGCCTCGCTCGCGCACGCCATTCGCGTTGCCAAACTCTGTGGACCGGTGGTCCTCACGCATTCGCTGGCGCCCAGGCACACGGGATACTTGGCCGAACTGCTGGGCGATATCGACGAGGCCGGCAGATTATTGGCGTTCGGTGCAGGCGACAATCGAGATGATCATCAGGCTTATCTTGAGAAACTCGGGATCAGCCCGCAGCGATGCAAACTCTTTTCAGAAAAGTCAGTGGTTTCATATTGCCCTTATCTTTTTTTTCTCGTTTAAGTCGATACGTACTTTCAGGAAATTTTGGAAATCTAGTCTTACTTTCGATATTTTTACAAAATTTCTTTATGCTATGAGGTTTCGGTGATTTTTCTTAGAACCCTTTTCAAATCTATAAATATATACACTTTAATTAAAATACATATAAAAGTTAATCTTAAACTTATTTATATATATATATATATATATATATATATATATATATATATAATTGTTCAAGGCATGTCATTATTATTTATAAAATTTTAATTGATATTATTAATTATAAAAAGTATCAAAAGTGATATCAGAATAATGATAAGCTATTATTTATTTAAACCTTTGATCTTTTAGTAAAATCATTACATCTTATAAAAATTTTATTTAATTAGTTATTTAAAATATTGTTATCATTTCGATTGGTATGCTAAGTTAAAGATATAAAGATGGGACTGATGAAACATTAAATATATTTCATTTCAATTTAAGAGTCTATTCTGATCACAAGTAAAAGCAATTAACCTAAATTAGAGATATAATTTAGTTATCGAGATATCAAAACAAAAAAGTCAATGCTGAAGGATCAATACAAAAATACTGTAATTTGATTTTTTCCTTGTAAATGATATAACGGTATATTCTAAAGGTACACGTCGGCACCGACCTCGACCGAGATCGATCGCGCGACGATAATCCTGGCGACGCCGCCCTGCAGCTACACTGGCGTCCGGGACGTCGTGGATCTGGCCATAGCCCGGGGCGGTGATCTCCAGCTGCTCGAGTCCCTGACCAGCATCGAGACCGAGTCGCCTCAGTTGCCGCGCGCCCATCTGGCAGAGCAGATGGCCACCCTGAGGCACGCCCTGAGCCGGCCCAATGTGCAACTGCTCGTCTACGAGGTGCACACCCTGCTGCCGTCTGAGACGACGGAGATGATCGAGCAGGCCGTGGATCAGTCGAACAGAATGGCGCTCGATAAGTTCCTTCGTGACCATCCGGTGAGGACAGAGCTTACGCTCGTGTTCTTACTTTAGATTAACATTCCCTTACTTTGTAATAAAGAGGCTGGGTATGTATGTGAATACCCCACTGATTCACATGAATATCGGTCTGATCGATCCACGTCGATGTATCGTCAGGACGGACATTCAGACTAATTCGAATGGGTATATCTACAACTAAGATAATGCAAATAATTTTTTGCATTGAGAAAAGTAAACTTCAATGCTACGATTGATTTTTCTTTCGCAGTAGACCGAAGTGAATATACAGATCGATTCGAGCTTTTTTGATTTGATAATCTGAATATACTTGATCGATTCGAGTCGATCCTTTTTGATTGATTGACACGTGTACATGGCTTCACTCGGATCGACCTAGATCTGCTCTAAGACAAAAACAAATAGGAATATCAAAATTCGTATAGACGAGAAAGTACCTTTATAATCGTTTCTTAGGATCAACCTGGATATTCACTGGGATATTCAACTGCATACAGATGAATTGATCAGAATGATATCCATGTAAATATCGACTATTATTTGCAATAGGATTGTGATTAATACTCTGTTATTGCAATTGTGATTTTAAAGATAGAAATATTGTGAATTTTTCTTTTAATTGTTCCAAACATTAACATTCTAATAATCATAATAGTTTTGGCGAATACTCTTGCTAAATAATACTAATGATAAATAATACCAGATAATAGATCGCATTAAAAAAAAATTAAATTTAGATGCATTAAATCTTTTGTTAAAAATGGTACTTATGTTGACTGTAAGACACTAAACTAAAAAATATTTTTCTCGGTCTCACAGTCGTATGACATAAAATATTTATAACTAAATAATTAAATAATGACAGTCAGATTGTTCTTGTTTATAGTCATCTTCGTAAAATCTGAAATACAAATAAAAATTAGACAATATACTAATGTTAGTAAAGGACAATCTGACTGCCCCGATCACTATTATTCACTCAATGTTTATGCTGTCGTCTAACGTTAGTAACCAATCTGCTCTGGTCTAACGTTTTTTGACTATCATTATTTACTTATTTAATTATAAATATTGTATCTAATACAAATGATAAAAATATGTCCTAGTTTAATTATTCTGTTATTTATTGTATATTATATATTGTAATATTGATATTTCCTAATATAGAAAAAAAAATCCCCTACGAGGGAGACAACTGGAAAGAAAAAATCAAGAAAACTTTCCCATGCTTCGGATTCGGCGACAAAAGTATCGCATGATGAAACCAAGTCAAATTTGGACTCCGAAGATGACATTGGCCATAATTATTCACAGGTAGAGATTTGTACAGTTTATATACTTTAGAAATATTTATGCTTAGAATGAAATTTTATTACCATTCGACTGGAACGTCAGTGAAAGTCATAAAAACACATTTCTATTTCCATGTAATTAATTTCGTATTTTATTATTATAATAGGCCTCCAGTAATCCAACATCCATACCGAACTATATAACCATATCCTGAAATATCCTCTCTTTCCATTAACAGCTGACAAGACCAGATTATCAGAGATACTTTAAGATTCCAGACAGTGATCTCTTTGAGATATCAGATCTGAACGATCTGTATCAACGAGACTGCCGCAACCTAGTCGATCAGGGCTCATTCATCGTGATAGCCAAGCGCAAGGAAATGATGCAGTTCAACTCGCTGTTCATGATCAAGGTGGCAGAGAGCAAGGGTGTCTTCGGCGACTCGTCCAAGTATCCGCCGTTGCCGAAAACGCCAGATACAGTCCAACAGCAGGAGCTATCGCCGGTTGCCTCGAAAAAGCGGCGGGGCAAGGTGAATTTCGTTAATTATTAAATATACGATAATTGCTGCTTATTTGTACAGGATTGGACTCGGTTGAATTTATCAATTTCATTATACCAATTCGTATTTCTTTTGTTGGTACTAGTAATAATTATAATATAGAATTTTTTGTAACATTTCGATGTAACATACTTTTATAAGCTTTTGGAATTCTTCTAGGACTTAAGGGACTCAAAAGTACTAAACGTGTTTTCATATTTTTATTAATAATTTCTTAACAATGTCAGAAGGCAGTTTTTTTTCTCTTCTGTAGTTTACTTTCGTTAATGCGTGGATAATTCAATCGAAATTCCATTGAGAACAATTAAAAAAATTTTCTGAATATATTCAGATTTAAACAAAACCAAGTTGTGAGAATAGAAGTATTACGGATTTTGTAAACAGTCTTGTTATCTTTAAATATAATTTTTTTTTTGTTATTTAACGTCGCTCTATTTATACTTCCAAATATCGATGCTAATCAGCGAGGGAGATCTACGATGTGTTAGTAAACAAAGCACATGCAAATTATTTCAGCGGTGCTTGTGTCAATCGGGATTTGAACCTGAATCACCAAGTTACTAGTCATTCGCTCTAGCGATCGTGCCATCGTTGGCCTCTAAATATATTTTTGATAAGCTATAATTAGATTATAAATCTTTTAGTAACTCAAATTTTTATTAAATTCCAGATCAGTGGAATAATTTAAAGTATTAAAAAACTATTGAAAAATAATCAAGATAATAGTTGTAGGAAATGTTTCTTGTAATGCAGACGTGACCTTGACTGTTAGCATAACATTAAACTAACCATCAAGGTCAACGTGAAAGTTGTAAACGAGATACCATGCTGTTATAATTGCTCCTTTTCCGATTTTGGAAATAATAGAGTACAAAATTGTACCTTCAGATATATTATGTATATTATGTTATGTTTCATCTGTAATAATTAAAATAATCACAAAAATATTGTATTAAGAACGCATACCCTCTACCGAGTTAATTCTGATCCAACCACGCAAAGCTTTCTTATAAAGCTACCTTAATTTTCATTTTCTGGCGGTTGAAGCTCATGCAGATGATTTTGATCAGATAAATGATACAGATGATTAAACATTTTCCGCTCCATTATTTCCCAAGATCAAAACTATGAAATTCCATTTTAAAAGACAATTTTGAGTGTCAAGTAACCTTGAACGTCAAGGTCATCTTCAAATAACCAGACACATTACCTGCAATTTCTGAATGAAATCATCGGCGGCATGAACCCAAAATATATCCATGTATAAATTACAAGCTAATTATGCCTGAAAAATTTGTAAGAAGAAAAAAAAGAATATATAGCACAAGCATAGGAAATATGTTTAATAATCTTTGAGAAAACTCTTAAAAATGTCAAAACCTTATAACCAAATAAAATTAGTACTATCGCCTTCGGTTGTGCTTTTACAGATCCAGATCGATCGAATAACGGCACCGACGCATTCGACCATCGTGCGGAACCTGAACGAGAAGCCGCCCTGCCCCCGGCACAAGCAGCACATCGACCAAGAGGAAAACATGGTGGAGATGCAGGTACGGGAGGCCCGGCGTCGTGACGCCCGCCGGTGGTGGGACGATCTTGCGCGCGTCTGGCGGCGCAACTCGAATTACGCGGATGACTATCAGTTCCAGGCGCTCAGGACCGATCCGATAACCCAAAAGATCCTCTTCCCCTCCCACGTTAAGCACATCACGTACGCGGATACCCGCAGGCTCTCGCTTGCGGTGCCTTAGCCCCGCGTCTCCCTCCCCCGACGCCCCGAGGAAAACGCCGTTCTTTGTCCGATGTATAGTTAAATCGCGCAGTGTCATTAATTTTGTAGAAGACAAAATCTTTACCGATCCGATACAGATGTTCCTCATTGACTTCTCGGTTATTTTACAACCAGTTTCTCTTTAATTCTCATTGACCAGGACCGCTGGATGAGTTCGGTAGATCATGCGGTTGATATGTGCAAAAACAGCACCTCGCTCGATGAAAGGTGAAAATTATCTCTATACCGATCTCGTCATCTGCGACTATTTAACAAATCACAATCTCTAAGACTGTTTGAAATTAAATTTATCCGATACTCCTTGACGATCAAATTATTGAAATAATTGCAAAAAGTGGGATTTTCCGTCCATTAACTAATTTTGAATATATTTAGAGCTGTACGATTTAATCTTTATATTAAACCAATCAAAAATCATCATCCTTGCCATTATCTTTATAAGCTTACAGTATTTGTGCTCGAAAGTGCCACCTGAAAATTGTCCGGCTACCCATCTTAATCTATTTTGAACCGCGCGAATTTAGGAAGTGACTCTTGTTCCAACGAATGTGCTAGAAAATTCGCAATAAACACTGATCGAGCGTTCATCGTACAGACTACAGACACGAAATTTCTAGTTCACATCTGTCCTGACTTTCTTCTTATTTACTTTTTACCTCTTCCTGCTTGATTTCTTATACTTTGGTATACCATCATAGATTGTTTTTCACTACGAGCTTTTGTGCGATATATAGTTTGGTAATCCTGGGCTTTATAGAGAGGAATGAAAATTATATAATGCATTTATGAGACGATGTTGAATAAGAAATTTTCGAATCATGAAATAATTTATTGTTTCAGAATATCGCGAGTCAAAAGAGATTTTGTCAAATCAATATAAAGAATACTAATAAAGCTCCAATATATGCACAAATTCCATTTTCTTTATTTCAGTTAGAATGAATGAAAAGCCTGAGTATTACATAATTAAGGGCAAATCTGTAGAGCATATTATATATTTCGATATTTATTAACTGTTCCAATGCACATAATTCTATTATATTTTCATTGTGAAAATAGTTCAACAATGTAATTGATCTAATAGATCATAAATTTTTAAAAGTTATTAAGTATGTGTGTTAAGTATTATAAATTGTATATTAATATATTTGAAGAATGAATTTTCATTGGTCCGCTAGTTTTACAAAAAAAAAATGTTTTGTAATATTTATTTATTAACTGCTTTTCAAAGCTTAAATAAACTTAACTAAAATCAAATAAACAATATTTTATTTACCAAAAAAATTTAGATTATTTTCACGTAAACTGGTTTTTTGGTTATTTTCGAGATTAGATAACCGACAAAAAAAGAAATTTCTTTCTGTCTACTTGTTTAAATATAATACTATTCTTTACTGTCAATATAAGCTGTCAAAATCTGTCCAAATGATGCTGTACGATATGCTTCTTTCAAGAATTGAACTCATCTTTGATATATTATGTTAATGTCGACTTTTCTTTATCGTGCCCTTTCAAAACAATTTATAAGAATTTGAATCATCATGAGGCCGAAATTTTTTAATAGCATTTAAAGTTGCGCCAGATTTAGTATAGGGAAGTTTTCTAGTTTGGTTACCATAATTTTAATATCAAATTTTAAAAATTCCAAACGTAAGAGGCCATATAGCGAACCAAATTTTCAAGGAACTACCGATTCACACGAAACGTATATGCATGCCATAATTGTAAAAATAACTGACGTATACTTTTCATTTCTATATGTCAGTTTAATCTGGCCATAGCTGTGGAAAGTATAAAAATATACTAGGAACTCTGGAAGGTATAATATTATACTTGTAGCCGTGGAAAATACAATATTATAATATTATACTTTATCATTTAACAGCTTATTTTAAAGAGAAAGAATAGACTATATGATTTAATAGAATTCAAAACTTTTTATGAAATTTTTCTAACCTAAAATATAGTATGAAATAATATATTTTATCACTCTTATGAAACTTGATTATTTGTCTCTTGAGACAGCTTAGATCCGAACGAAACGAGCGTGAAATTAATTAATTAATCGCGAAGTAAATAATTAATTTGTACACTATAGTTTTGAACGATATTTTACACTACGAGAACTGAACATTCATGTTAATGTTATGATTTTAATGTTGGAATGATGTAAAACATTTTGCGTGAGTATAACATTAAATATTTCGGAATGCTAACTTGATGGTTAAACTTTAAGCTTGACTTTGGAATCTATACAAAAAGCTATTTGGTAAATAATCTTTCACTGTTCAATAATAAGCATTATCTTGTTATATATACAGATCCGTGTGTAAAGTTCAATTAGTTGCCATCTTAGTAAACAACTTTATATAGCAATTAGTAGTTATAGAAATATAATAAATTATTTTTCTGCATCCTATTATTAATTGTACTGTAAAAGACTGCGGTAAAATTGAAGAGAAAAAGGAATAATAATAATAAATTTAATTACATAAATGTAAGGGATTTTTCTATTTATTTTAAAAATCGTAATTGTTCTCGCATAATAACAATAAAACCATTCTTAATAAAATAAAAAAATTATTAGAGAAACGTTGAATCTAATTATATATTTCTACATATTGTAAGGACGACAAATTATATATTACAAGCTTTTATAAACTAGAATGATTTTGTAATTTTTTTAATCTCATTGAAAAGGTGAAAGGTGTTCAAATGTACTTTAAATGTATTGGTTTAAAAGTATAGATACCATCAAAAATGATTTTTTGCATAAAAATATGCAATATAGGAATCAATATAGGGATCAATAAAAATAAATGTCATTGGTGTTATGATTATTTTACAATTTTTTAAAATTCATATTTTGTAACAGAATACAACTGATTACAAGACTAAGATCACTCCATGGCCTACACCAGAAGTACAAAAAAGCGGCCGAGACTTGCAAATTGAGCTTTCTAGTATCGTAAACGAAAGAGAACAATGGGAACGAATAAATAATGACGAATTCGTGGATGCCTTAAAGGCAAGCGTGAAAAGCATTAATTTGGTGAATTCGGCTATTCACAGATTGCCTATAGTGAGTTCTATAATATTTATAATATTTTATTTACGATACTTCAATAATATAGTAAAAATAAAAATTGATTATTACAATTAAAAATATTTTATTAAAAAATGGGTGTTTCTTATTTTACCATAAAGTAATCTATGATTATTAATAACTCAAAACAATTTACTTTTAATGTAGATAAATAAATCTGTAAGCCCTAATAAAATTCAAGATGAACCGAGCGAGAAACGTAATGTTAATCTATCTGCATATTTGCCAAAACCCGCAAGTCTCTTCAGCATTGGAGATTTTAAGAAAGAAGTATCAAAGTATGTTATTTCATATTCTATAATTCGTATGTGTTTTGATTTTCCATAAAATATTTGATGTTTCAAAAATAGGTTAGAGTTTGTATGTTTCTTTAATTTATTATTTTATCATTAATTTCTTCCAAACAATTATCGATACAAAATTAATAAAATATTGAATTTTTTTAACTACTATATACTATACATTTCATATTATTTTTTATAACAAAATAATCAACACCGTAAACTACAAGATTTAATAATTTTTTTTATTTTACTTAAACATTAATAAAATATTTAATGCTATTATTTTATATATGAAATAGAGACAGTTCTACTTTTAAAGGTAATACCTGACTAATTCACACTGGTGGACAGACATAAATTTTTCTTTCTAAATTTCAGCTCAAACTTTCCACTTAGAAAATCCTGCAATACTTTGGAATCGTTAAGCGAACATATCGAGGAAAAAGGCGAGGGCGCATTCTTCGATTTCAAGTTCAAGCCGAAGTGCGTCTCATCCCGTCGTCAAATATTTCCCCGCAAAGTATCGAGACACTATCGCATCCCATTCAAAAGCTGTCTGGAAACAGTTGTGGAACAGAGCGACGGCTTCTCTTATCTTTTCCCGCAAGAATGATCGACTCGGCTCTCCGAACGAAGTGTAGATTTCTTGAATCACGTTGTTAATTTTTTTACAGCTAGTGTTCAAGTTCTATTCTGTATAAAATTTGAGAAAAAAATACACTTTTATAAAAAAAAAAGCAAACAAAAATTAAAAACGGAAAGAACTTACTTCGATGCAATTAGACGACCATGCTTTTTAATAAGTAGCACCAGAAAACGATCAGGTTTTGAAACTGAGCGTTGAGAATCGAAAAAATCCAGAAGTAATCGACCTGCTCGGGCAGGGCTGCTACCGCGTTGTTTATGATTTTTGGCATTTCAGGAGTCTCTACGATGGCTGGTCGCGCGCTGCTGTCGCCCATCGTACTCCACAAGCTGATCGATTTGACAATATCCTCGCCCATTATATTCCATAATATGTGGCTAGATATGCCCAAAATGTACCAAAATATCTTCGAGGACAGGACCTTGTCATTGAAAAATCGCAACAGTCGTACGGAAACTGACTTTGCGGCTTTGCAAAAGTACACGAGTGTCTTGCGCTGTGCGTACTCGATCATTTCAATGTAGTTTCTCAAAGCCTTCCTGTGCTTGACGATCAGAGTCGCAGCAAGGAACAGACTCATGGCGTATAAAATGTGATATTGATTTTCGGCAAAGAATTCAATTGCGCAATAGGCTTGATGGCGAATCTCCGCGTGCAGCTGATTCATCGACAAAAGAAGCCAGAGTTTCGTATCTTCCCACTTGTTTGTGACGACGTCCATGAACTTCGCCGTTGAATTGATTACCTTCTCGTTGAGTGTAAAGGCCCGAGCCACGGGAAACTTGTCGGTTTCCGTAATTAACAGGACTGCCTGGAACGACGAGTCTTTGAAAATTTTTTTCGCCGCGTTCAGGTAAGAAATCATTTCAGATCGCTTCACGTGCGATATTAAGATCATAACGAAGACCAAAAAGCCGATGGCGGAATCTTTCTTCGTAAACCTCCTGTCTATTTCCTTACTTTCCATTAAATTCTCCCATACATTAGATTTGTCAGCGTTCAACTGGAAAGAATATGGGTGCATTTTGTTCTGATAATGCCTTGAAATTGGTACATTCTACCAGTTATCAGAAATAAGTATTAAGAAACTTTGCAAAAAATCATAATATAAATTAAATGAAAATAATGGAGAATTATTCGTATTGATAGTTCCTTATGATTTATTTCAAATTCAAAAAATTTTATTCTTAATTTACAGTTAGAATTAATGCGTATACTCCATTAAGTAGTAATATTACACTATGATTCATTACTATAAATTAGATTTTTCAAACAAATGCAAATATTACTTAATCAAGCATTATTTAGTATCAGTTTAATTTCTATTTCGAAAACGTTTATAGATTAATACTTACTTCAATGCCTTTCATGCGCATCTTCTTAACGCTACCTGTCTTCAACTCATCGGCAAGCGCGACGATAATGGCGTCTTTGCTGCGGCACTTGCCCTCCAGAGTTTTAACAACGTTCAACAGTCCGCTGCGCGTTTGACTGGCCACATCCAGAGTGTAGCAGCTCGATGCCTCTGTGCAAGCGGTGGTTGCCTCCGACGGCTTATTGACCAGCATCAATGGATTCTCGAGACTTCGCAAAAAATCCTTGAGGTTACGATTGCGGATCTTCAGTCGCTCCAGACCCTCGCGAAGCTCCTCCACCTTAATCAACTTTTTGAGATAGAATTTTGGATATTTCTTGATTTACTATTAATATATTTTAATTAAATTTTGCAAAAAATTTTAATGTTTTGACAAAACAAATAGAGAAATTGTAATGAAAATTAGGGAAATCAGGGATGTTTTGTTTACGAATGACTCACTTTAAGATGATCAGCGATATTGCTTTTAACGGGCAATAAATCATTGGACGCTTCATTAGGAATTTCGAGATTTATATCAGGAACTTTTATTGGAAGTTCCATGTCCAATCCGCCTCGACACCTCTCTATTTTTTCAACTTTTGCGAAGTCTTTGTTATAGCATCCTTTAATTGAAAAATGTATAATTGCAATTTTTGGTGATACAGATTATATATTTCTCAGATTAGATATAATTCTTACTATCGCAATCTGACTCTAAGAATTCGTCGTGGGATTCGTTCTGGCTACAGTAACAAGTACACTTTGATTTCTCACTGCAATCGTCGTTGGAACAATTCGATGACGTCGATTCATTGTCTACCTCATTACACGTACACCTCTTGCTGTTGACAATCATTTAGGCAAATTTATTTCTTTTTTTTTTAACTTTCAGCGTACAGATGATTGCAGCAAATTACTTCTATATATTTGTGACTTACATTTTCTTTTTATGGCCTTTGCCGCAATCGCATGATTCGTCAGATCCCGACGTCACAGACAATTCATCACACACGCATTTCTTCGGTTTAGGTTTCCTTTCCAAATGGCATTGATCGTTACCGCCGTTTTCAAGATCCTGCTCCCATTCCTTGCAACTGCAGATGATACAACTGTTGCACTAGAATAATATTACATTCTTACATGTATAATGATTTTGAATATTTATGTTTTATTTTAGGAAGATATCTTTTATAATTAATTTTTTTTTTAATTTTTATCAGACTATATAATATCATATCTAGAAAAGGCAATCAATAAAAATAAACTGCCAGTCAAAGAAGATGTGACAAACAGTCTTAATAGATTTTTATATTATTTATATATAGGTGTTTTGTATAGACTAAAAACAGAAATGGTTTATTAGTAATCGATTTTCAAACGATGACCAACGAGTTATTTATGAATACGAATGTTGTGTCAAAACTCTACTAGACTTATTTTCTAGATATCATTAAATATGATGAATCTGATCAGAACAATTTTGTAAATTGGAAAATATACAATCAATAGTCGATTTTGAAAAATAATACACAAATAATTATTTAGGAATTACTTGTAATATGAATAAAAAATTAGCCATAATAAATGATCGTTGACTCTTTAAAATATTGTTAAAGAAATATATTTTTATAGAATTCTTAAATGGACCCAGCAAGTACTGTTTAAAACTATTGTATTATTTTACTTTAGCGGCTAATTTACAGCCACAGGTCACCGGTTGGCCATCTCTCGGCTTGCAGCACGAGTGGCAGCTCGGTATTTGGTCTTTCTTCTCTTTGTCGAGACCGTTCTTCCATTTTCTGTCGGCCACCAGCGACAAATTCTGCGCCTCCTTCTTGAGACCGTCGTGATTCTTTTCCAGGCTCTGTAAATTGTTGTTTATCTTCTGGCTGTAACTCTCCAAAAGCACGAGCCTCTCCTTGGCCAATATCTCGCGTTCTTTCCTCGCGCTGTTGATGCTCGATTCCGTCACCGACGATATATTGTCCAATGGCAGTGGATTCGCCTTGAAATCCTCGATTTTACGAATGTACGCTTGCTCGGTACACTCCATGTCGTAAATTTGATTTCGCAAAAACTTCTCCTTCCGCGCTAACTTGTCTATCGGACAGACGTCCGAATCACTCAGCAGTTCTACGTATCAACAAGATCGAACAATCATTCATATTACATGTGTAGCGATCATAATTTTGGTTAATTTTTAAAACTCATCGATAAATGAACGTATTTGTTTTCAGAGTTTATAATGTTTATTTTATTGTTAAATTATAAACCAAAAATACAAAGTTCGAAATTGGTAGAAATTGTGTATTTTTAATTTTCTGAGGTTGAATAAATTTTTTATTACAATATTTTGGAACGTTAAATTCATGTAGAAATAATTATTATCTGATATTATAAAAAATTATTATACTGGGACAATTAACTATTTCAAAGCGTAAACGTGACGGTTTGCAATTTCTTCATATTAAAAAATTATCCAGAAACTTGATATTTACATAAAGATTTTAATGATCATTGCAGTTACTATGATAAATATTCAAACAAAATACTGTTACTCATGCATTACTTATCTAAAGAAAACATATCTCATATACATCCAGAGACTAATGAAAGTGGAAATATTCATTAGTCTCTAGTACCTTTAATCGCCAACAGAGGTGTGAAAGTCTGCTCGGTGCCTATAATGATAAAATTAGAAGGAAACAAAGAAGTGTACTAACGGCTGCATCGTTCATCGTAATTCCAACCACCAACGGTGTCCTGCGGCCCTTCGTTCTCGTCCGGTGGTGGCAGCATTTTCTCCAATCTACACAACTTTTTGCGCAAACACTGTACGTGACATTCCATTTCGGCAACGCGATCTTGGCCGCGCTGCACATTCTTTATTTGGGCCTCGAAGGTCTGATTTTCATCATTGACCCTCATTTTCTGATCTCCCTTTTTCTGCTTTTTTTGTTTATTTTTTTATTTTTTTTTTTACTTTTTTTGGTAACCGACTTCTGTTAATCGATGAGTTGCCGATGCGCTCACAGCGATAGCGACTTTTCGTTCAATTATTTACTTTGCTCACGATGATTTTTCTTCCATATAATGGGACTTACGAATGCCTGAGAATATTTACATTGTCCTACGAGAATTTACATGGCTGACAAGGATATGCGATTCCAGGTGTGCGTGCTAGTAACGTGAATTTAGTCGACTGTCCGTCGAGCATTGGGAATGGAGTTGTTCAAGACAGATCTTAAATTGTTGATTATGGCGATATCGAGAACTTTTCTTTTATAAACAATTCGATTGATAATTTAAAAAAAAGACAATTATCAAATTAATAAATTTTAAAATAAAAAAATACTAAAAATAATAATTAATCCGAATTATGAGGCAGAATATTATTTGCTTTATTTCCTTAAAGGATAATAAATTACTGCTTTTTAAATTAAAAGATAGTCTGCATAAATTTATTTACAATATAAGCATAACAAATATAACGATACCAACAAACAAGTAGTATATTTTTTTATTTTATTTTTTTTTTAAATTATTATTATTTACGCTTTCAAACCTTTTTTATTATCTGTGATAAAAAATAAGATAATGTCTTGTTCATAATCTAGAAAAAATTATAAAATTAAATCTTAACACTTTTTTATCGAAATAATAATTTTTAAATTAAATTTTAAATTACTTTTTTTCTTATTTTATTCATATTAATTGTAATTTATATCATGTATATGATACTAAATATTTATCACAACGTCACAGTTAAAATAAACAAATTGTTAGTAAGTTTTTAAAAAATATTATAGGAAACGAACTTAATATATTTGTAAATTAATTAATGGAATTATAATAAATAATTTTGTAATCAATTCCAAAACTTGATAATCATGCAGTATTTTGCTTGGAAAATGAAAGGCCTTTTGTGACAAAACTATATATTCCTTTATTTTTGAACGTGTAATAAACGTCTGACGTTTTCGTTCAAAATAAAAAGTTACATACACTTCAATAGAATTTTAAAAATGGAGAAAAAAAACATTTTGCGGTTACCACACCGCACCGATGAAATTACCGCAATGCAGTTTTGCTTCCCTCTTTAGATTTCGATCAATTCTTTTTAAAAACGATCCGGGGCTCATTTCAGGCAGCCGAGTAAAACTTTACAAATATAAAACAGTAATGCAATGGAAAATTATAAAAGACCCTTTTTACAAAGGTGTACAGAATTTTCAGATTTGCGGCGCAGTTCGAAACCGCAAGGTAGAATCAACTCGAGTATATATTAATATTAACTTCTAGAACTCTGTAATTATGGACTTTGCGGAAAGGTAAAAAGATAATTTTGGAGCAGTCAAAGAAGATCATATTTAGTAACATTAAACATAATTCATTAACGCCACCATTGTTAAAACCATTTTATGAAAACCGGCATTACTGCCAAATAAACCTCTTATTGTTAGTCCGCAACTTTGAAACAAGAATATTCCAATTCAGTAAACGGCATTTTTGCACAGTATATCTCGAATTATGTATCGATATTTTATCAGTCTATTAATGATTTTTAATTGAATTAAAATTTGAATGTTGCTGAATGACTAATGTTGCTGGATGATAAAAATATTCGTGATGACACCGACAATGAAGAAACGATTCCAAAATTGAAATATTTGGAATACCTATTGTATAACTCTTTTGGCAATAATATTTCTGTATATTGAATGCGTAAAAGCTTAATTTAAATTAGTATCCAATTTTCAATGACATTCATATAGTTCGGACAATAATTCAGATAATCTTGAAAGAAATTAAAAATATTAAAAATATATACTAAAAATGATCGATCATTAGACAATTTCGGTAAATAATTGCAAACTATTATTTTCATTTACAAGAGGTCTCAGAAATATGGAAATCAGGATTCTGAGCTCATTACAGATCTGCAGCATGTATCAGCAAACGATGAAATCAAATCGGCAAGTAACTTCTTGGCCAATTAATGATATTTAGATTAAATATTTGTTGAAATATTTTTTTAAATAGAATAGATTCAGTGCAATAATGTAATTTACATTGAAATTTGATTCTGATTGCTAATTTTAAAATGTAGGGGACCTCCATATCAATTATATGAATTTATATTATTATATAGTCTATTATAATTCTAATTAAAATTTTATAGTACTAATTTTTGTCCATATGTTTAATGGTACCAATAATGAATAATATAAATAAAATAATAATATCTCTTTATGCATATTTTGAAATTAAACCATTTAGAATTCTTATTTTAAAGTTATAGTTTTTCCCACAAAGACTTGTCAGAGGTAACAAACTAGAGTAAGTAATTGGCGTGCAGAAACGGCGTTATTATTAACATTGGACTTAACTAACTAAGGAAAAAAAGTTATAATGTGATAACCGATAACATGTAAATCCTTAGAAGAAATTTTTTAGGCTACATTTTCAGTACATCCATCATTTCTATATCAATAGTTCGTTTTTTTTTTAATTTTAAAGTGTGTAGTATACTTATTATTATATTAATTGAATCAGCAGTTCAGAATATAATTGGATATGTGAATATAATCTCTCTGGCGTAGAGTTGTGGCGGCTGTCTCTTTCGTTTGCGCTATTACCCTTCAAACGGATATCGATCGTGTGCTTTTTATATAAATTTATAATAAAAAAGAATACTTTTTAATTTTTTCTTTTAATACGATTTGTGGTTTATGTTTCTTATTTATTATTATTTTACGTTTTAGTTTTAACTACATGGCTGTAAAATAAAAAGTTGGGTCTCTACTGGTTGGACTGGATAGAGGGGGAATCAGTAAATTCAGTTGAATCGAGCACTTTCAGCCCGAAAGAACTGAAACCAATTCAAATTTATCGTGCAAAAAGTTTTTTTCTAAAGTATAGTAAATTACCACTTAAAAGAGTAAATAGCACACATTCGTGGAATGCATTATTTTTAGTTACAATTTACAGTGAGAATAAACGATGAGAACATTCCTAATTGCGAACAATTTGAAAAGCCATCTAGAAAATAAGATGGTCAGGGTAAATGACACTACTTAATACATCATTGAAGTTTATCTAATCTACGAAATAGTGAATATAGAAAGATCCAAACAACGTCCATTTATATTATATTTATATATATTCATCAAAATTGTTGTGCTATTTATGCATTAATTATCCAATATCAATATCGCAGTAATGTGGATGTAATGATACTGTTATAATGCTGGAATATTACAGTTTTATTGATCATGGAACCAGCCAATATTATTCCAATATTACAGTGAGATATACCGCGGGCCAATATTGCCGAGATATAGCCGTAATATTTCAGTGCTATATTTTTGAAGGAATACTTAAAAATAAGCAAACCACCGATGTCACGTTCTGCTTTTATAACCGTTTATGTGGATTTAATAAATTTGCTTTGTTTCTCTTGGGTCAATTAAAGCCACGAGAATCGCGTAATTTATAGGATTTATGTCGAATTTTCTTATACAGTTATACTTGAAAAAAATAATATAAACAATAAATATGTCTTCCATCCATTAAATAATATGTCATATCTAATAAAAACAAAAATGTGTATAAGTACATTTTGAACAGCGAACGTAAATCAAAATATTCCGAATATCTAATGTCATTGTTATAATAACATTAGAACGAGTATTTGAATTTTTAACTTTATATGTGTAAAATGAACATAATAAAAGTTATTAGCTTTGTTACAGCTTACAATCATTAACTTATAAAAGGAACCTACTCTATCGGTGTTTCAACTTTTGTAAGAACAAAAATTATAATAAAATATGATATATTTGATTAAAAAGCAAATTTATCTAACAAAGATATTTATCCAGAAACAATATATATATATATATATATATATATATATATATATATATATATATACATGTCTATATAAAAATGAGAAATATATTGATAAAATAATTGGAGATAAGCTGAATTTTCGAAAATTTATAGAAATTAAAACATTTGAGCTGAGTATCAATGTACGCTTTCATTTTTGCCCCCGAGCAATACAAGATAGCGGAGAGTATATACATTTGCATGACAAATACCGGGACAACTACTTTTGAAAATTGGGTTAACGTAATATAGTAACTATAAATTTAATTAGGTGTCAATATTTCTATACAGAATTTCTGAAATGTATTTTTGATTACACTAATGAAATTCCAGCAGTTGGTTAGCTAAATTAAAATACTAATTTCTTATCTTATCCCCTATAATGTAGAAGCTATTGTATTGTAAAGTTCAGTTTCTAATACAAGAACTAGCCACGCTTTCGGCATACAAACGCCACAAAATATATATGCCTTTTGCATTAATCTTAATTGAATGAAATATATAAATTTAAAATGTTAGTATACTTCATAGCATTATCCAGTTTGTATTGTGTTGCAGGAAAAAATAGGTACCTTCTTGCAATATATATATTTTTCTACATACTTTAAGCTAGAATGAATATGTAACGTGACACGTTAATATTTTCTTAGCTCTTCTTAAATTTCATATTGGTAAGTTTTTCAAATGTAACGGGGCGACGGTCAGAGATAAAGGTATATTCCATTAATAAGAGATTACTGTACAATTTGAAAGATCGTTTTTTGTGATTATCGGTTAAATGCAAACACATGTGTACATAATACAATTGAACAAAATTTAAAGAAAAAAAAAATATATATATATATATATATATATATATATATATCGCAATACAATTCAAACCAATAAGGTGAATATTCATTACTCTTCTTTAATACCGCTTTCGGTTACTGGTTTAATAGTATAAGATGGAGCGTATGCTCAGTGATATATCAAGTTAGGACAATAATGAAGTCATTTCGATTTTTTTCAATCTACACATATGAGAAAGCAATTAATTTAAAATTTAATCCGTTTTAAATTATTTGAAAAAAGACTAATAATTCAACGTAATTAAATAAGTATGATTCCCTCATCATATTCGTTTCTACATTATCTTGACTCATTTAATCGTCACTTATAATTGTATATTAAATTAGACATATAAAACCATAACGTAAGGAGTAATATTTATCAAATAGCTTTGTTTAAAATTACAATAAATGAAAAAATTAGCCGCTAGTATCTGCTTTTTTTTTAAATTACTTGAATGCGACGAATCAGCGTGGATAAGTGAAATTGATTATATATTCTAGACAATTTAAAGTAATCGATGTTACTTCATAATTTTTGCATTTTCAAAAACTAATTATTTTCAGACTTTAATTTCATTAGGATTGGAATAAAACATCTTATTCATTTGAATAATTCTCAAAAATCGATAAAAAATATACAAATATTTATAGGAATAAATCAATGTTGCCAATAAAAAAATGTAAAGGTATAAATAATTTATAGCATAGCGGGAAAATATCAGTTACTGGTACTTGCTCAAAAATCGCCCATAGCCGCCTATTACGAGCTGCGAAAGAAATGGCCGACCGCGGATATCAAGCCCGACAATTCTGGATTATCCGAGAACGCCTGCCAGGCAATATCCGAGCCAAACCGATGGATCGTGCACGGCCTGTGGCCGGTCAGGCGTTACGGCTCCTCGCCCCGCGACTGCTTGTATTACGTGCAAAAGTATCATAATTTCTTGATTAATTCGACGCTTTGGCAGCGCTTGGACAAGCAGTGGCCCCAATTGCTGGCCGACAAGCCGAAGGGAAGCCTCTGGCATTACGAGTGGCGCAAGCACGGTTCCTGCTCCACGGACATCAAGAGCATGAGAACCGTGTCGAATTACTTCGACAGGACGCTGGCGCTTTTGGATCAGTACAACGTGGGCAGTTTGCTCGAAAGGCACGGCATCAGTCCAGGCGCCAGTTATAATTTGGATCATCTTCACGATGTAATTAAGAAGAATTTTCTGATTAGACCCAGTCTCAGGTGTATCGCTGATCCGGTACGTAAACGCGATCATTTTTCAGAACTCGAAAGATTTTCATTTATATTAAACGTCTTTTTCAGAAATCGCCAAAACGAGAGCAATATCTTTCAGAAGTCACTCTATGCTTTAATAAAAGGTTTCAGCTGAAAAACTGCTTTCGCCAGGGCATCATTTCGTGCGACACCAACAAGACAGTCATTTATGCTGCGCTTCAAGATGTTTTTTAGAGACTGTCGATTTTGAATTTTTACAAGAAAATTCCGAAAACGTAGTCATTTTTGGCTGTATTTTGTATTTATCCTGAAAATATCCAATCGGCTTTTTCAAATTTTTATCTATATTTATGAATATTGGAATTATGGATATCTAAAATACAAATAAATTTGCATATAATATTTTTAAATGCTTATCCATTTTTAATTTTTATATTTACTATCTACTTGTTTATTAAAAAAAAAATTCATTTTGTTTTATTACTTTTGGTAGTCCTTTCGATTAAAAATATTGACCTCCAAATACTGCAACAAAAGAATTTACTTTTTAATCTATATTTTTAATAATAATCATTCTTTGAATGTGTAAGTTTTTTTTTGTAATAGTATTATTTATATATCGTTAGAAATAAAATATAATTGATCCAAGTCATGGTGTTTTTGCTCGTTTACCGCCTTCTTTATTTGTTCTTTTTTCCCTTTTAATATTGCAAAAGAATTGCTTAAAAAGTTTTAAATTAAGTTTTAAATTTTTGCCATTGTTTCTCTATAGGTAGAAACTATTTAAAAAAAATTAATTTAAATTTAAAAAAATTTATATATGCTGCGAGTACATTCTTTTTATCTATTTTACCAATGAGTTCGTCAATCCATGATTTTCCTAGATTTTCCTTTTGTCTAAATAATTTGGATAGATTTACAAATGTTCCAAATACAGATATTTGTCAACAAAGTGTATTTCATGTTTTTAAGGCATGATTATCATGCAGCACATAATGTATTCTATTTGATTTAATTAATCTATATAATATTTACTTTGTTTAAGCGATTTATATCATGCTAGTATATAGCATCTTATTCTCAAGATGACAAAAAACATCGAAAAGTAGTAAAAAAAAATTCCGATTTATGTATTGCTAGAATTCTTATTATTGAATTTATATAAAATTAAAAATATATTCTGGGAATGAACAACAAGTATATTTTAATTCATCTGAAATACAATTTCTGTTATTGAATTCTCAACAATATGTGAAGCAATGTGTACATCGACACTCTTGCAAAAAATTACTTATGTTGGGAGACTCATATAAGTCAGATATAGATTGCATAATATTGCATGTATTTAATGTATATATCTATGACGTATAGAGAATATCTGATATTTTACATCATTATTTTTGAGTTGTTGATGAATTCATTTTAAATTCACTTTATTGTTCAAATCTTATTCGAGACTTTCATGATCTTTGAATTTTTTATGACTGTCAAACATACGTTTTCTGCATACCGTTTCGTCTCTCTAATTTTTTTGTTGCTCAAATCAATTTTTTTTTTGAATTGAAAATTTGAAGCAGATTTGTCGAGTTTCATGTAAGTATTTAATCATACGACAATGTCGAATCGAATCGTTGATATCTAATATCAAATTTTTCTGTATTTAATGAATATTCTGATACTTTAGGGATAATACTTATTCATGGAAAGGGTTAGAGGGAACTAAGAATAAGCCTGTTTCCTTGATTCGTATAATGTTCAATTATTATAACCATGATACCTTTTAACTTTTCTTCTCACAATCATTGGCTATAAATACTTATTAAGTTGTCAAATATCTCCCTTCTGCTTTATTGCTCTTCATTCAATGCTTTATAAAAAGTGTTACAGTGGTCGGATTTACTTCAAATATCCGCCGTATTGTTCGGTAATCTGTTTCCATCTAGACGGCAACTTCATAATGCCCCTCTCGTAGAAACCCCTCTCCTTATTTGCGAAGAACTCGGACAGCCACTTTTCACAACTTTACACCACCAAGGGCGTTTGACATGGACAGGGACAGGTGGTAATCACTTGGCGCTATGTCCGGGCTATATGGTGGATGCGATAAAACCTCCCATCCGAACTTCCGTAGCTTCTGACGAGTAATCAACGAAGTGTGTGGTCTGGCGTTGTATGCCCTGGTGGAACACTACACCCTTTCTGTTGGCCAATTGTGGACGCTTCTGGTCGATAGCCTGCTTCAAGCGGTCCAGTTGTTCACAGTAGATGGTAGAATTAAGCGTCTGGCCATATGAGAGCAGCTCATAGTGGATGATTCCCTTCCTATCCCACCAAACACACAGCAAAACCTTCCTGGCCGTCAATCCCGGCTTGGCCACTGTTTGGGACCGTCCACCGGCCTTGGATCACGACCGCTTTTGTTTGATATTGTCGTATGTGATCCGTTTTTCATCGCTAGTCACCATCCATTTCAAAAATGGGTCGAGTTCGTTCTGTTTCAGCAGCACATCGCAGGCGTTGATTCAGTCCAGAAGGTTTTTTTGCGTCAAATCATGCGGCACTCAAACATCAAGCTTTTTTGTATCCAGCCTTCTGCAGATGATTTAAAGTGGTTTGGTGATTAATTCTCATCTCCTGAGCGATGTCAGGAGATACCATATGCCGGTCTAACTCAAAAAATTCGATGATTTGATCGGTATTCGTCGTCACAGGTCTTCCGCCGGTTGGCTTATCCATGGTGTCGTTTTCACTGGCTCTCAATCATCGAAACCATTCCTCTGGGGTTCGACGTAATAGCGTGCCATCCCCCAAAACACCATTAGTCTTACGGAACGTTTCTCTAGCGGATTTGACTTTGACGAAGGAAAACTTTAAAATAGCGTGAATTTCGGCGTTAGTGAACTCCATGTTTACACGTCTATAACTTTTGAACGCAATATCCAAACTAATCATGCATAGTGTCGTTTTGTACATTATGACAAGACCTTTCAAATGATGTATAGTATTGCCAGATACGAGCTCTGTAGCGCTTTGTACATAGCCGCGAAATTCATAAGATAAAAAGGCGGAAGGGAGATATTTGACAACCTAATATAATAAATTTCAGACTACAAATTTCAATAGTTGATATATATATATATATATATATATATATATATATATATATTTCTAATAACAGCTCGAGGTTTAACGAATACGACTGCTGGCACTGGTTCATCTCTTGGGCATTGTTTTACATACTCGAAAATATGAGTGGAAGCTACGATAGAGATGATTTCGATTATCAAGCTTATAATATGACATAGATTTATTGATAATTGGATTTATAATCGACAGCATTTATATCCCACTGGATTTGGTCATATTTAGGCCTCCCCTGCTCTGCATTAGGTGGATGCTGAATGACTTGAGTTAAAGCCTAGATTTCATAATCTTGAGATCACTACAGGATAATGACAATTAATTTATTATCTCTTACGAGGACCAGTTCTTTATGTTTTACGCTCTCTTTATCACTTGTCAGTCTAAATCGTTTTGATTCGATGTTGAAGTCAATTAAAAATAACTAAGAAATTACTGTTTTCATCACATACATGGAATAAAATATGATATATTTCGTAAACAATATATTAGACAAAGAATTTACAACAACTCGTAAAATTTATTTAAGTAGAAAATTTCAATATGTGTGTGTGTAATTTTATGTCCATTTGATTTATTGTCAAGCCAAATGTAATGTTAGGGTATGTAATCTTATTCTTATTGTTCTATTATTATTTGAATAAAAATGAAGGAGATGAGATAAATTTTCTGTTTACAGCAAATAATATCGTAAAATGTTTCTTATAAAATCAAAGATCAGTTTACATACTATATTTTTCGAAATTTATTTTCATCATGAGAATATAATCTTTCCATAAAATTCTTATCTTATCTTTGTTACTAGAAACACCATTGTATTTTTGGAAGGTTCAGTTTCCAGTTTAAATTGCCCATATTTTAAACGTAACTTGACAAAGGTAGAGGCAGTCTGCTACATTTTTATTATACTCGCATTACATACTTCAAATTTAAAATGTTTTTATACTTCATTGTATTATTAATTGTAAATTACATTGCAGGAAAAAATAAGTAAAGTATTGGTATTTATTCTTTTATACATATTAAGATTAAGTTAAGAATATATCAAACTAATTATCATTATACTCTATTCATGATCTAAAAAAGGGTTATCTTTTTTCTTTTAAAGACGCAAAATTCAGAAATAAAAGGATTTCTTTATAGCAGATTAATATACACAATTTAGATGATTATTTATATAATAATATATATAATATTTATATATATAATATATATAATATATATAATAAATTGTAGCTCATTGTTATTTTATATGTATGTATATGTCACTTTATACGGTTTATATTTTGCACATAATTGACTAGTATAATACGGATGCTTTTCTCCAACTATAGTTGACGGTGATATAGCAATCTCGTCATCAGTGAACTGTTTATCAATTAGAAGCATTCCTAATAGTCACAATCAATCCTTAACTGAATCCAAAAGTCGAGATACCATTATTTATATATATATATATATATATATATATATATATATATATATATATGGAATTCATTAGCAACAACAATAAAACTATACATAATTTACAGTGAAATTGGACATTATAATCAACTGGTTTTGGCTCAACAACCTCCCGTAGCCGCCTATTACATATTGCGCAAAGAATGGCCAACCTCGACAATAAATCCCGACAATTCCGGCTTGTCCGAGAACGCCTGTCGGGCAATTACCAGGCCGAATCGCTGGGTCGCGCACGGATTGTGGCCGGCCAAGCGCTTTATCACGCCCCACGACTGCGAAAACGCGCCCGAGTACAATAAATCGGCGATAGATCCTGATTTGTGGCTGCGCCTGGAGGGCCAGTGGCCGCAATTTCTGCCCGGCAAGGAGAACGGCAGCCTCTGGGATTATCAGTGGCGGAAGCACGGGACCTGCTCGTCGGACCTCGAGAGCCTGAGATCACCGACACTGTACCTGAGCAAGACCTTGGAACTTTTGAGCAAGTACAATGTGGGGGGCGTGCTCGAGGGCAGTGGAATAGTTCCGGGCGGCAGGTACCAGGCGAAACAGATTTACGATGTGGTCAAAAGTGCTTTGAAGATGAAACCCAACCTGAAGTGTTTTGTCGATGAGGTATATTATACACGTAAAATCGTCTCTTAAATTTTTCATCGTTCAAATTTCATTGATGCGTTGGTGAATTTTTTTTTTTTTTTAGAAATCTCCAGAGCAAGAGCAATATCTTGCACAGGTTACGGTGTGCTTCAATAAGAGGTTTCACTTAAAAAATTGCATTAACAACGGCACCACCTGCAGTTCGGACAAGAGCGTTTATTATCCCACGGTGTAAATTTTCTCAGATACTCGAGGAAATAAATATGTGAAAATTACAACAACGAAAAAATTAAAAATACTTCGGACGGTCGGACGGTCCTTGTTTATTATCGTAGAATCTGAAATATAAAATTGTTATGACTAGAATTAACCGGGGAGACAAATCATTGTTAGTAAGGTACGATCAGACTGCCACCTCTGCCAATTTATTTGTCCCACTCCAGTTTTTGATTTTTATTTACTTATTTAATTTATTAAACTGTTGGACTCAACTTAGTGGGATATGGGTTGATGAGTTAGTGGGGAGGGCAGTCAGATCGTTCTTTTTTAACCATTAAGTTTCTTTCGGGGCGTTTGTAGCTATAATAATTTTATATTTCAAATTGAACGGGGGCAATGATAAACGTGGACAACCTGGCTGTCATTATAATAAGACTGTAACATCAAATGAAAAGATTCGATAAATGAGAATTTTATTTTAACAAACGTCATATGTAATATCATTTTAAAAAAATTCTCGTGTTAAGCGATAGAACCTTATAAAAAGGTGTTTACTGTAGTGCAGTAAAATTTTAATATAAATGCATGTAAATAGAATTTGTAAATTATCTATAAAAACAATTTAAAATTTGTATAAGAATTCCGAATTCAGGCCCAACAAGATAGTAAAACAAAAATATTTATCCGTTTTTATCAGTATTAAACGATTAACTTATGTACTGACAAAATAAAATATTTGACTGCATTCTGGTTTGTTCAGAAATTTACTATATGAAATATAGCCATACTAAAATGTTTTTATTATATATTTCTTAAATTTGACATTATTTGTAAAAGAGTGTATAATGCATATCTCGAATAAGTTCCAATGTTATAAATAGATATCATCTCAAATCTGTACGTAAAGAATCTAATAAAACGTACATCTGTGTTTACATATAAATAACAATTCTGAATTTTATTAACTTCTGTATATTAATAACGTGTTTGCAGTGCGTAATACGTGTTTTTTGAAATACGTTTATGAAAATCAGAATTGATATATATATATATATATATATATATATATATATATATATATATATAACTTTTCCTTATAAAATCCAATGTTTTTTTATGAATAAATGTATGCAACTGTGTTTATCATTGTAAAAGAATATTATTATTGGTTCGAACTAATAAAAAAAGGTTCAATGAATCTTGATCATCAAACGACTGTAAATTCTTATGAACTTTTTAGATGAGAAGTTTTTGCCTACATCTTATAGAGGCCTATAAAATTGTATTGATTGTTATCAATTTCTATTAATAGGATTAATATATCAATAATAGCTATATAGTAAACACAAGACAGAGTTATTTTGAAATAGATATTATGAATCATATCTATTTGTGTATCGATTGTGATTATGGTTTGTTTATTTAGGATATAATTCTTTGTTTAATTATCATAATAATACTATTAATTTAATTCAATTTAATTTAATTTCTTTATAGTGAATATTAAGATACATATTTTCATCTATTTAGTATATATTTCATTGTTACGTCTAGGAATCTCCTACGAGCCCTTACTATAGATAATTCATTTATATAAGTAGGTATCATTTTTTTCTCTGTGACACTGTTGCACTTGCCAATTAAATTTAAATAAACAGTTATTTAGTTTAGTTAGTAGTACATTACTGAGAGTTTATAGTCCCATTGTAATTATATTTTCACATTGTATTTGTCAGAAACTGAAAAAAGATGTCAACAGCCCTACCTTAATTCATTCGCCAATTGGAAATATTTCTATTGTAACCAAATAAAATTTATTATTTTTATTATTGAATAGTTCTACAATTTTATATTATCTACATTTCTTCGATATTATTTTAGAATTCTTCTATGTCCTGATTTACTTAAAAAAATACACTATTTAATATCGTATATATACTTATGTGCTGCTATGCACGTTTTACTTTTGTTCTTTAGGCCTGAATTTATAGATATGTAATCAACTTTAACGAAAGAGTATATTTTAAAGAAGATGACGTAACATAACCAAAAATAGTTTTGGGTATCTTTCAGATATCCGGGTTGTTTATATTCCAGAAATACATTGCATTAATAGAAGCCTCAAATATGTTTTCAAAAAGTATAAATCCACAGCTAAATATCTGGAAAGCTATATCCGGATCAAAGCTACCCGTGATCGAATTAAAGCGTCACAAATCTGCCGAAATAAATCCAGTAATGATGTTTATTAATAAATGCACTATTTTCATTGTGATTAAAAGCGACCGACTGATCCTGAACATCTTTATTTAACAGAAATACGAACTGTATAAATTAGATAAAGGTCCTGCGACACCGACTCAGCTCACAGACGAAGTCGCTAGGGACTTGCTCCACAAGATGCTGTTTTTACGCAGGATGGAAAATAAGGGCGCCGACATGTATCGATCGAAGCTGATCAATGGCTTTTGCCACTTGTACTCGGGTCAGGTAATAAGAAATACGTCCTGATTTTTTTGCGCTCCATTCTCTTAACGCGCGAACAGAGGCAGCGTCGATCGATTGTCACAATAATACGCGACAATTATAATGGGGGAATGCAGGAGGCAGTCGCAGTGGGCATTAGATCGGCCATGCACGACCAAGACAACGTCGTGACCGGTTACAGGTGTCACGCGTTCGCCGCTATGTTCGGATCGACGGCGCGAATGGTTTTCGCCGAATTGATGGGCCGTAAGACCGGCTCGTCCAAGGGGAAGGGCGGCTCGATGCACATGTACGGGCCCAACTTCTACGGCGGCGACGGCATCGTCGGTGGACAGGTACTGATAGTCGATTTGAGGATCTACTTACTTATATTTGTCACTCGGATAAGTATAGTATCGGTAAATTTTTTTTTTTTTTTTTGTTTTTTTTTGGCTATCACGTTTTTTTGAGATACCGATCACAAATATCGCATTGTGTCAGCTCTTTTGCTACATTATTTGCTCTCTGTATGCGTAATGATAAATGAAAATTAACTTTTCAACTGTCCAATGTACTTACAATCGATAGGTTCCCATTGGTACAGGATTGGCGTTTGCCCATAAATACAATAATACGGGCGGTGTGAGTTTTTCGCTCTACGGAGACGGTGCCGCGTCCCAGGGACAGATTTACGAGGCCTGGAACTTGTCGAAATTATGGAGTTTGCCGGCCGTTTATATATGCGAGAACAATAAGTTCGGCATGGGCACGGCCATACACAGACACTCGGCCAATTTCAATTTCTACACGCGCGGCGATCTCATTCCCGGAATTAGGGTAAAGCTAATATTGTCAAATAAATGAATTTCATTTTTTTTTTCTTTTTCTTTTTTGGTTATTATAATCAAAGTTTTAATTTTAATTCCATGGGTCAATAATAACAGTGCAACGGTATGAAAGTCGAGGAAGTGCGGCAAGCGTCTTTATTTGCCAGAGAACACGCCGTGAAGAAAGGTCCTATTATTATGGAGATGTTGACCTATCGATACTTTGGCCATAGTATGAGTGATCCTGGAACAGCTTACCGTACGAGAGAGGATGTTAAAAACGTTCAACAAAAGGAAGATCCTATTAAGTATTTCACTGCCTTAGTGCTCGAAAAGAAATTGATGACTAAGGAAGAGATTGACGTATGATCCCGCTTTTAATGATTATCACTTTAATATTAATTCTAAATTAAAATAGACAGGTTTATGCAGAATTGCATCGTAATTTCTTAATTTACAGTTTTATCCTAAATAATATATAATTTTGATACTTTAAAAGTTACTATTTTTATTTTAAAAATAATTATAATTTTCCTTTGTTAAATTTATTCAGCATTTATATCAGACTGTGAGTTTATTTGACAATTGGAAAAGGACAGATATTAAGTATAATTTTAAGAAAAGTTGTTGAAATGAATCGATAAGTATCATGTAATATGAGTCAGATTAATAGTTAATATTTCTTTATATTTAACTTCAGAATAATTTAAAAAAACTGTTATTAAACAAAATTTGTCATGGATTCTGAATAATACCTCTTTATACACATCTTTTAAAAACCATACAGTAGAGAGAATAGATTTTTTACTCTACATTTATGACCCATAAACTATATTAGCATATAGAAAAATACATGTAAAAAAGTAATGAAGTAATGAAAATAATTCGGAATTAAATCTGAATCAATTAGAATCGGTTTATATATATTACATATCTTTCTATTTCATAAAAGCTTTAGTCGAAATTTCTGTGAAATAGTCTGACTGATTTATATTTTCATCAAAATTTTTTAAAACTAATTTTGCAAGATTTCACATTTTATGTCTGTTTAGAGTTATATATATATATATATATATATATATATATATATATATATATATATATATATTAAGTTACGTATATTCATGTATATGTATATTAAGTATATGAACTGACAGTGCGCAAAATGATTACTTTGCTGACTGCGACTCTTAACTCTAGAAACTACATACTTAAATACGCATTATCCATTTAAAATATTAAGCTTTATGCATTTATAGATGACGAAAATTATTAGCAATTTTTTTCGCATTTCGGTAAATTTATAAAAAGAAATTTTTATAAAAATTGAAATTTCGTATAATAATTTTAGTTTGAGAATTAAATGAAAATAATTTACAAGCATCTTAAATAAATGTACAATTAGCGATCAATTGCTATTATTACAGTTTTATGATGATAACAACATTTTTCGCGATACAAAAATACTTGACTTAATTGTTTTCTTTCATTTCAAAGATGAAATTTATCATTAAATTTTCATTTATTTAGGTAAACATAATTTTTCCTTAAATTTCTTCCTACTATATTGAGTTTCAATGAGCTTTAAATTATTACATGCTCAGATTATGTTTTTTTTTTGTTTCAGAAAATGAACAAAAGTATAAACAAAGATGTTGACAAACAGGCTGAGGAAGCAAAGAACGATGGTTGGCCGGACGTTCCTGAATTAGCTACAGAAGTATACGCTAAAAAATTGGAAAAAGTTCGAGGCATGGTGCCCTGGCAACAATATTAATAACATTTTAGTGTGAAATGTTTAAGTCGAGTCAATTATTTTTAAATGTGTCTTATTCTAAGTAAATAAATTACTCAATAAATGCAATTATTATTCTATTATATAACTAATTTTTTAAAAATTCTTTATTAATTATTGCTATATATATTGCATAGTTTAGATATTTCATTTGGTCATCAAAAATTAAGTGGTTAGTATAAATAACGTGTATAATGACTTGTTTCCATACACATTTCTAATATGAAATTAGAAATATTTACTGCATAAATATTTTCTGAAATTGACTTAAATATTTAAAAAAATATATATATTTTTGACTATTAAAATGTTTACATAAATAAGTTAATAATGCGTAAATCAAATCTCTTATGAAGCCATAGAAGAATCGTATACACACATGTTAAAAATTATTTTTCAGTCATATATGAAATAGGAAAAAATGCCAAAGGGATTTTTAATTTTTCTCAAATTTTTTTTAAACCAATTCCTTATTGTTTAATGCAGTGTAAACAATCATTTTCGAATATTTAATTGAATTTAGAATGAATAATGGTACAAATAATTCAACTCTATATGAGATATTTATATCTGCTTTTAGTTAGTCAATTGAAGAAAGTTGTAATTGAGTGAACTATCACTATTCCCTTTCATTATTATAGTTAACAGATATACTAATTAATCTTAACCTAATAAAGATATATCTTTATGTTTTTGGAGTCACTGAGTTCGGGTTTTACTTGATTTTAACCTCAAATAAAAAGAGTAATGAAGATTTCTCCTAGGTCTGGTTGAGAATATACCCAGGGAAATATTTAAAATTGGTTTTTAGATTTTGATAGCACTTAACACCGAATTTTCTTATTCAACCAATCGCATGTCTGTCAATATCATTATTCAGATAAATTTCTGAATCTATTCTCGTGAAAGTAGTTTGCCAGCCAAATTGCAGAAATACTTTTTGCTAGAAACGTATATATCATCATAATTTAAACTTTCTGCATTGAACCTTGAAGTGACCTAGTTTGACCTCGTATGACCGTGATTATGAGCAGTTACGATCTATCAGACTCCAGATTTGGACGCAGCACATCTCAAAACCTGAGAATATGATTTTATTCTTATTTTACCGAACTAAAAATTTTTCATGACCCTCCAGGGTCGGAGAGCTGATATATCGGCTCGGTCCATGATAGAACCATTGTACATAGTTAATGGGTGATACTAGATATTAATTTGGGCACTTTCAAAGGAGGTTTCGAAATCTCAAAATTCGGCCCCTTAAAGGTTAATAGGTGACGACTTTGACAATACTCTGGCCATAACTCGAGGTCTGAGATCTCTGAAGATGAGTCGCTATATAGTTCTTTAGGATGGTCAAACTATTTCTCCCTTTTTTACCACAAAAAACAAATTCGAAACATCTTATGAAATCTTGCAGTAATTGGCTGGTCCAATCAGTTCAATCATTATTTAATTCCGTAGTGAATATAAAAATTTTTAATTCGGAACCTGCAAGGATTTTCCCTTCTAGAAAGGTGTTTATTAGCCTTATTTTAATTTTACTATCAATGAAGTTGTTAATAGTACGGTACCATATCTATTTGAACTTTTTTATCAAAACTATTTATGCAACTCATCAAATAGATATTTATGTATGTTCATCTCCTTATCAAGTATTTCTAACTCATTTATTTTTAGTAATTGTATTTAGCTTGGTCGTGAGAAGAGGGAAGAATTGATACTATTTCTAGGCTTAAATCTACTTTTTACAATATCACCTGATGAAATAGCATACTTTAGTTTGGGTTTCACTTTGACTCTTTACTTTGAAAATGATTTATTAATTGAGTTATTTGAACTGGTCATGATGTTTATTTTATGCTTGATTGTGTAAAATTTTTGTATCCATCCATTCTCGAAATTTTTATCTTGTGTATCGTACATGTTATATTCTTCTGTTCTAATTGTTTTTTTTAACATGGCTAACAAATAAATTATGATTTAGACACTTCCGTTCTTAATATTAGCGCTTTGAATAATTAATTTAATTCATGAATTAATTTTTTCAAGAAATAATAATAAAAGCAATAATTTTTATTATAAATTTTATTGACTATTTAACAGTTTTAAATATAAAAGCATAATTTTCGAATGCTATATTTGTCTTTTTCATTTACTTACAATATGAATAGCCTAATAATTTATTCTACACATAAGATGCAGAATAACATCAAATCAATCATTCAACTTCCATACATATAAAATATTGTAATTACGATACAATTTGTTCTTTGATCAACGATGACTATGTTCTCATTGCCATATGTAATAACTAAAATGATAGAGTAGTATTTCGTTTAAAAGAAAAAATCACACCTAGACGGAACATTCATTATACAACCTTTCAGCCCTCTTTAAATATTTTAATACTAATCTAAAGAATTACGTTAAATAATTCCGTAAAAGGACATAACAGAACGTTTGAAATGGTTTCGCAAAGATTGTCAATGGTAAAATTCATCCACTACAATAAGTGGATATATATATATATATATATATATATATATATATATATATATATATATAATACTTAATATATTATAATCGCTATAAAATTTAATATTCCATCAATGGATATTATAGATGACAATCTGTTTTATTTCTATTTATTGGGCAGTTCAGAGCAGTGATAGAAATAAAATATAAAAATTAACATAATTATATAAATATAATTATATTAACAGGAAATTGCTTTTTTCCCTCGATAATCCAACAACATAACACAATTCCGCTAAATTAAACGAACACTTAAATTCTTCGCGAGAGAGCAATTCGGGGCAAGCGATTAATTTTATTCGACCTACAACTATATATAAATCTAATATCTACGTCCTCCAGAATCAGTTCTGCGCGACCCCATTAGCCTTCGCGGCCCTGTTCAGCGTGGTCTCCACTTTGCTGATGAGCTTCTGAAAGGGCTTCACCTTGCCGTTGCTCGTGTGCTCGACCGAGCTCTCGTCCGTCGTGTCCGTCGACGTCGACTCGCTGCACGACGACTGCCTGATCATTATTTGATCGAATATACGGGGCTTCTTGCTGCTGCCGAAGCGGCTCCAGACGCTCCTCTCGGGATTCGGCGACGAGACCGTGTCGCGCTGGCGATTCTTAAAGGTCTCCGAAAGCGCGACGTCGTCGTACAGTTCCTCCTGGTACTCGGCCTCGACGCGGCGATTGCCCGATTTCGGGACCTGATAGTGATCGATGCTGAGCTGGAGGTCCGACAGAAATGAATTGTTCTCTGAAATTAAAAATCCGTCTTTTGCAATGATTTTGTAACGAATGCTCGGCGGAGTTGTCATATAAGATTATTCGCACTGGCTTGGCCGATTGGAGTAATTTTTTCAATAGGTGCTTTTTTCTGCTCTTTTCAAATCCGTTATCAAAATCTTTAATTTTGCATCATTAAATAATAAATATGACGGTATTCATAAAAATATTTTGAAATATTTTTCATTTTATCTAATTTTACTTTAGAATCGTGTGAAAGAAAAAAACATTTTGATTAATTTCATTTTAATATAAATCTGGATAGTTTCGAAATATATAATTTAACATGGCAATTACAAAACTTCGTATGAAGTGTGGAAGAAGTGTGAAATGAAGTAGTTGCATATCTATAATAAAATGTCTCTCACTTCCTGTCGCTAAAATTAAAACATATATGATTAGGTAAATGGTCGTGCATTATGTTTATCTCCAAGTATATAAGATAAAATAGAGTATAAGAAGAGACATGTCCATAATAGACAGATGTTTAAAATGAAAAAAAAAATTGTCAAAAGGAAATGAACGCTTATTTGAATAATAAAAAATAAATATTTGTTGAAATTAAATAAATAGTTCATTTGTTAATATTCAAATAAATATTTATTTGATTCTATTAATTCTAGTAAATTTGTTTTTCCGTGCATGTATGAATATAGAGTTTATATTCGTCATAATTCCATCTACATAATCATATACTAATGTCTTTTTAACAGTTGAAAAATTCGTCATGAAACCCAGATTGTTTCATCTATAAAATTAAAGCTATTTCTCTTAATTTATTTTGACTTCTTTTTATGTCGCATTTTTCAGGCCTATTAAATTTCTGAGTTTCAGAAGCATCCAGAATTTTAGTAGAATTAATTTATCTATATACAGTCGGGCATAAAAGTTTGCTGCTTCACGTAGGCGGCAGTCACAAGTTTCTAATCTGCAGAAATGCAATAGCAATGTAATTTAGGAGGATAAATGACCGCTTCCTATTCACATTCTCAAAGCCAAAATTGGAGCCAAGGAATAAAAGTAAAAATTTTCACATTAATTTACATCTTGTTTCTATTCATAACTGTTGTATAAAGTTTGAGTTATTTTTTGAAAAATTGTAAATACTGATTCAGGCACGTCCTTTTTTCTCAATTTGATTAATAAAAACTCATTAGTTTTATTTCAAATTAAAATTATTTCAGAAGACGTATGATTTTTTTTCTCATAAATAATGCGATTCGAAGTAAAAAGGAGACCGATATCTGTATAATGAAGACTCACTTGGATAATCTTTGATCACGTCCACGCTGGCGCAGCCCCTGCAGCCGTTGGCCTTCAAGTCAATCGACGATCCGATATCGTCGTAAATCTCGTCCCTCGGCATCGCGCACTTGATAATCGTCGGGGGTCGCGAGTAGATCGGCCTCGGCGGCGGCGGCGACAGATAATTCTCCTCGTTCGCTTCAGACGCCGGGGCGGGGCTCTCGCGACTGGCCGCCGTCGCCGCCAGGCCCGAGACGTCGTCGTAACAGGGCAGCTCCTCGGCAGCGGGCCCGCTGCCGTTCCCCGTTTTTGCGGCGGGGCTCGCGGGTGGCGCTTTCACGGGAGTCGTCGGTCCGCTGATGACGATCGGGGCACGGGCCTTCTTGTCGTCCTTCTTCATCGATTCCTTGCGGCTGCGCACGCGGTCGAAGAACGAGCGCTTCTGGGAGGTTTTGACGGACTTGGGCGACGTGTCCTTTTCCTGCTTGGCACGTGCGTTATCCGCTACCGACTGTGGAGAAAAGTTTATAGTTTACTTGTGCTCCGCCCGTTCAAGCATTAAAACATTAATGTATTTATTTTACGCCTTCTTAAATTATCAAAAATTTTCAGATATAAGATCAACTGGAAACGAGCTTGGTCGTCAGACCTAAGAATTTCTGATAATTCAAGATGAGCAATGGATCGTCTCCAGTGTCATTTTATCTAGATTTTTTACTTGGAAATTTAAGCAAGGAGGCATGTTCCTGTACGAATATCCTGCTGTTACCTGTACATCGTCGTACGAAATCGGTTCCTCCCGCTTTTTCTCTTGAACGAAATTCTGCACATCGTCGTAAGTCTCCGTCGGTTCTTCTATCTTCGATTTGTCCTCGACGCCCTTCACATCGTCGTACGTCTCTTGCTCGAGCTCGACCGTATTTCCAGTTTTCGTTTCCTTGAACGTCGATAGCAGAGAGCAGTTCTGGTATTCCCTCTGCGTCTTGATGTCCTCTATCCTGTGATACAGTCCCTCCTCGTCATAGAGCTCCTCTCGGGGCTCGAACGACAGTCTATCTTGCGACGGCAACGACGGCAATCTTCGCGTTCTCGCCGGTAAAGGCGGTACCTCTTCTTTAGCCTCTTCGGTTATTTCCTTATCAGTAGTAGCTTTTCCAGGTGATTGTTTTTCTTTGGTCTTTATCTATAACATGAATTATAAGGAATTTCCTCAATTAATACATTTTGCAATCGAAGAAAATTATCTTCTTTCATACAGTATAATAAAACGTAAAAATAAAAAAATAAAATTATCTTATTATAGATTCATTTAAAATACTTAAAATATTTCATTCTACCCGATAAAAATTTTTTGCTGTAGATTATTGTCACGTCTTGTTGATAATATAGTTTGAATTATCTTTAATGTTCAAATGCACTGGTTCGATAACCTTATGTTCGTGTTTTTTTATGATTATCATCATAATCATAAAAAAATTATGACCAATTATCTGGAAATAGTATATCGTTTTGTTTTCGAGATTGCTCTTTCTAATTATGTGATCGGAATAATATCCTTAATCATACGTCTATAATGAAAAACTATAATGAGAATATATTTATTGCACTGTTTTCATGCATAGTCTAAATAATCCAATGGGTTATAAATATCGTAAGGATTAAATTGTATCCCTCAGGCTCCTTTCAGGATATCAGTATTTGAAAGCAAAAGAAAAATCAGTAATGATACAAGTGTTTTTTTAATCGTTGAGATCACTATCAAGATAGTATAATTAGAGATTTCAAAATGACCAACCCAATATGGTATCTATTCAAATTAAAATCCATGAAAAGTTTTGCCATTACTCAAACGGATTTGTAATTACAATTATAATTTTTAACATTACATCCTGTAATGAATATGAAAAGTAAACATTGAGGGCAAGCAGAATAGAATTTCCGGTCATTTTGACCATGGATAAGGTGATTGTTCATCTATTTTTTAAAACATAGTTTATGAAAATTTATTTGAAAAAAATCATATAATATTTTCTTGGATTTTTACAAAAAAAATAATATCTACAAAAATATTTTCAGTATTCTGACGATTCATTTAATATAACGACTTCTATAGCAATGATTTTTCATAATTTTATGAGTCCAGACATGAAGATATCATCCCAGAGGATGAAACTTAAAGGATTAATAAATTTTTTTAATTATTTATATATTTTTTCTAAGTATATCAATCATATTTATTAAACGTATACATGTTTAGAATATGTATAACAAGTTTTCTAAATTTAATCAAAGCAGTGAAGTTATAAAGTTTTGAGTGTAATATTATCTATAGAAGCAGATATTTGACTATTTAAGTGTCTTTTGCTCGACATTCAATACAATGGGTTATATGTTAAAAACCTATGATAAAGCGATAAGTAACTTGATTTTAAGAGCGTATCTGGAAAAGTTCAAAAAGTCCGCACGAATCTTTACCTTCGGCGCATTAAAGATGTCCTGATATTTCCCCTGCTCCTCCCTCATGCGCTCGATGCAGATGCGCTCGTTCGACTCGAGCTCGAGTATCTCGACGAAGGTGGGCGCCCTGTTCTTGGATCTGCCGCCGGCGCCGCGGCCGAGGCCCTCCGACACCGCGTCCACCCACTCCCTCATCTCCTGGGCGTTCTTCGCCAGGAACTGAAATGTACGATCGCCGGGGCAGTAGATCTCGAAGGCGGCCTCGCTGCGCCGCGAGTCGCGCACCAGGGCGTCCGGTGCCGGGCGGCCCTTGTAGCCGCGCAGCGACTCGACGAGGTAGGGACGGCTCTCGCGCTCGCTGCCGTAGAGGAGCAGATGGGAACCGACCAGGCTGACCTGCGGAATAGAAATGAGAATTGATCTTATATTGTGGATCTAGGTAGCGTTTAATTGAAAATTTTCATTATTTTATAAAAGATTTTTTTTTTTATCATTTATGCGCGTATTTTAAAGACACTGTCGGACGAAGCTGCGGTGGGACCCTAGGCTGGTTTTTGAACGGACCTTTGTAAAGTTAATATTTTCCATTACCATTTGAAATAAAGTTCTAAAATATTTATCATGAATATTCTTCTAATATCAGGTTGGATTGGCATTTAATACATTTTTCAAAACACATTGTGCAATTTTCCTTCGTCAAATTCATTAATAATTAGTAACAATGAAGAAATGTGTATTAGTCGCTTTCAATATACTTGTAATAGTTGATGATAGTAAGTCTATTCAGTAAATTCTATTTCATAGATTTTTATATGAAAAATATACGTATAATAATTTTTTTTTATTAATTTCAGCTTTGGCATGAATCTTTCGTTGATACAATCCATAATCATTAAAATCAGATAAATTATTTGACTTATGAAAATATTCGAAACAATATGCTTTTAAATAATCCGTTTGAATATTTTATTTTTACAACATACAGCTTTCCACATTCGTTTTGATGTTTATTGACAGTAATAACATCGACTGTTATAAATTCTTTAAAGTGTATAAGTTCCATTTCTGAATTATCTTCGAGGCCATTATGAACCTCGACATCCGTTCTTTCATAGACAGTAATTCTTTGTGCCAATGGCGTCACAATCCTATCAATTATGCGGGAATGTTAATATTCAAAAATTTTGGGAACTAGTTAACCGCACAGCGTCACCTGTCGCATAATCGAGTGAATTAAAACTTATAATTCACAATTAGATAGCTCGCTTTCCTAAAACCTTATATAATTATGAAAATTATTACGTAGCAATTCTTCAAATGATTTTAAAAAGTTTAAAAATTCTATTGACGTATATACATGTAAAATGCAACTTTGCGGTTCAAGATTAAGTTTTATGCGTTATATTTGATAGATTGATATTTCTATTTGATTTAGTTCATTAGGTATTTCAGATGCTCGAAATTTTCTTTAGGTAATTCTTGTAGCATACTCGAATTTATAATCAATCCTTTATACAATCAGTGAACAGCTATAAATCTTAAAATAGTAAAATATACTAAAAAAACTAATTTAAATTTTTTGGTCCGTATGCGATCTATGAACTTACTGTAACTATAGCAAAAAAAATTCATAGATATAGATGCTGCATGAGAAATTTAAATTGTATCCCTCAATGAAAGACGAAATTCTGCCGCTTATTTGTTCCTTCATCATCTACATATATATATATATATATATATATATATATATATATATATATATATGTGTGTGTATATATTAATTTCTTTAACTCACCCAACACGATCGATTCAGCCAAAAGACGTTGAAGGGCGTGAACATTTTTCGCTCCCTCTTCAGGTGTATCAGAGGACCCGATTTGAACGACTTCTCCCTCGCCTGGGCGGCGGAAAAATTGACGTAGAGCAGCATTACATTGTCCAGCTCCTTTATGTCGAAATTGGCCCTCAGGGCATTTTTTACCTTGCCGTCGGTGCCCTGATAGTCCTGGAAAGTTTCGTAGTAATGCTGTAGCGAACCACGCTATATTGGGAAGAACAAAAATATACATGTATACGTAGTAATGTCCTGTATAGTTATAGTGACGGCGACAAATTTTTGTAATAACTTTTGAATCTGTATAATTATATTAATATATAAAAGATGTAGAAATAAATTTATGCCTTTGTGCAATAAGTATATAATGCAATCATAGATCTTTTGGGAACAATGCTGATTGATTCTTTTCCATACGTTGCTTTTACATTATTCGCTTTTATTTTAGATAGCCTTCATAAATATTTGTCATATCTGTTCTTCGATAGTATCATTTGATACGTATTGATTGAGATAAATGATTTTCATCAAAAACTGTACAATTTATGTTCTATTGGGTTCATTGTGATTAGATCAATAAGTAATGCCGTGTTTTTTACTGTTATCATTTATCAAGAATTATTTCAACATACACTTGACTATTTTCATAGGAAATCGATTAGCAGGCATAAGCAATGGAATTTACAAATATTTGGAAAGAATTTAGTGCGTTGCTTCCTTACTTTACACTTATAAACTTTACACTTATACTTTACACTTTACACTTATATACATACTAAAAAATTATTTAATTTACACGAATTCTGCGTGAAATCATATTCTGTATGTATTCATATGTTGTAGCAGTATGTACACTAAATGTAACATGATAATAACCAATGTGTAATATCGAAGTCATTTCGGTAAGATAAATCTGTACTACTTATATATAAGTGGTCTTTACATCCATACAGTAAAATTCGGTAGAAATCGATATATATATATATATATATATATATATATATATATATATATATAGAGAGAGAGAGAGAGAGAGAGAGAGAAATAGCATATTTCAGCCTAAGTGTGAACGTTGATTATTTATCTCGCAACACAGTTTATCCCCGAGCAAAGCCAGGAGCGTAAGTCGCATGAGGTACATATCAACTTACGCACTAATATTGAACTTGATATTTTTCACGACGAGAGTCGAAAAATCATGTTAAAATTGTGATTTTGAGATTGAAGTGGCATAAAACATCGAATTTCTAATTTTCATTTATTGTCTCATAAATGAACTTCAGATTCTTCCATTACTGAAAGTTTTTCTGAATCATAGAAGAATTATAACAAAAATATTGTTTAAACATTAATTGATTAAAAATTACCCGGTTCGTATAATTTTTCTTGCTCAACAGAAAAATTAGATACAAAATGGGAATAAAACTATTAAAATCGGTAATAATTATTGTGCCAATTATTATTTAATAATTACTGACAGAAATAGCCAGAAAAACGATATATTTATATATTTAAGTAATTATTGGTTTGTTTTGGAAGCTCCTGAGATAATTTTAACCAACTACTTGCTCAGTGAAATAACCTCAAGATGTTATGAGCCAAAAGTTAAAAATTAGAATACAACTTTTTTCCAAAAAAAGCAAAAAATTTTTTTTGATTTGATGCGGCACTTTTTCTAATTTCTAATTTTTTTAACTGGCATTTTTTTTATCTATTTCTTATAATGATTTATTTTGTGCACCGTAAAATTAAGCCCTGGCTTCAATTGATGTCACTTGAGCAGAACGCGACAACATCCACGGAAATTTTTTAAAACGCATTACGGTAAATAAAATAAATGTCATAAGCATGCCCGAACAATGTGTAACATCGGCGTACGAGGAAAATTCGTCAACAAGTTAATGCACCTTGATTTCTTCAACAGACTGAACCAGAAATGCTGCAGAGGATGAGGAGAAGAGTCTTTAATAGAATATATCAAATGGTATATATTCTATTCGATCAGCAGATTTATAACGGCTATTTTCCGATATTATGAATAACACCCAGAAAATTAACTATTTCCCCGCTTACGCGACATTGATTTCAATGATTCGTCAAACTTTAAAATTGCTATACAATTCTTGCTTTATCCTATTGCATTTCATATCTCTATTTAATATCTCTCGAATATTTTGATATCTATCGAGATATATATATAGTGTCGAATAAATTTTATCTAATTTTTGATGCTTACCGAAATTCCTTCAACGCTTTCATATACGCATATAAAATCCACAGATTTGTTCCCATTATTCTTGATTATCATTAAGTTGAAACTTAGTTATATCTGCCATATAAATTTATCATTTTAATTTTTGTGTCCACGTCATATAATTTAATATTGTACTTATAAATTAAACTCTAGATTTTATATAAAATCATAATAAAAAAGCATGAATTCCATAACTTTGTACTTTTTTACGACATAGTTTTGTTCGGACAGTTTCTTATCGTTTATTAACACACTAATACGACAACGAATTGATGAAATACAACTATGCAGAAGAATGTGCTTTATAAATTAACGTCTAAAAATGTACAGTTTCAAATTCTCCTGTAATTTTACGATTACTATCAGCTTGTATTATAGTACATATAAAGTAATTCAAATAAAATTTAGACAAATAATGTGCTTGCAATTTGGATAAAGTTAGATAAAATTTTGTGTAGCGCCTAACAGTGAATTTTTTCTTCGATTTATTATTTTAAGTTATAAATACATTAAGAAAACTTAGACAATTACCGCAAAGCCTCGTGAAATTGAAAAACAAGACCTCTAATCACACTTTAAAGGAACTGAAGTTCAGTTCAAAGTTTATAAATGCAAAGGAAGGGTTTTTCAAAGATAATACGTCAACAGAATACTAATAGTAATTAAATATATATGTACACGTGTACGTTTGAGGTCGCTAGTTACGAATATCATATCAATAATTTGTAACAAATAGAATTAAATGGTGAAATCCACGCAAACCCCATCAAAATCATGGTTTTTGTATTTATTTTGTGCGAGATTGAAAATTTAAAAAATCTTTCAATATTGTAGAATATATTAAATATACATCTATCATTTCTGTTCAATGAATTTTTCTCTTTTTATTTTTCTAAAAGAATAAATGCAGAGAAAATCATTTGTAACATGGACAATATATATAAAGACTGCCTTTGTGAAAATTTAAGCTCATTTTGATCGTTAACAGTACATTTGGAGAAAAAATGTATAGACAACAAAAGATCTATTTAACATGATCTATAATTTCTTTTAGAAATATTTTTTTAAAATACTAAAATTTAAAGAATCGCACCAGACAATTTATAAAATTTAAATTTTATTTATTTGTTAAAGATTCGAGCATCTCCAGGAAATCTTTATGATTCTTTCGAAGACTAGAATATACAATTTTTTTATTACAATTTCATAATTAAAAAGGAAATTTTATTACAATATTAAGTGGACAAGCAAATAAAATTTAAATTTTATAAATTGTCTTATGCGATTTGCTAAATTATTAGCAATCTTAGCTTTAATATTACCAGACATTGGAGATCTTAATATTTTTAAGGATAAATTAAAAAAATCATGATCTATATGGGGTATGTTTGTTTTTTGGAAATTCTTGGGTACTTCGGTATAATCAGCGACTCAAAACAGACAACATTGCTAATCGAGTTAATAAATATTTTTATCGCACTTACGTTTGTATAATATATATGAATTTAGTTCACAACAGTCGACTTAACTACAATTTATAATTTGCTAATCGAGTTAAAAATAGTTATTATCAAATGTATATACTAGATATACTAGATGACTTGTTTATTACTTTATTTACTATATTTTATACTTTTTTACGAGGCATTTCCAGCAAATATGAGTTTCCATAATTTATTGTGACTTTCTGAGATATTTGTAAAATAAAAACACTTTTAAGTAGCTGTATTCTACTAAATTAAAAAAATAAATAAATAAAAAGAACCTCAATAAATCCATACCACTTCTACACAATATACAACTATATATACACCCAAATAAGATGAAAATGAGACGTCGAACAAACACTTAATATATGATATAAATAAAAAAAAAAAACAACAACAACAACAAAGAAGACAATACCTGCCCCTGCTGCTTCTCGGCGTCGACGTACTCCTCCGGCTGCTCGGCCTCGTCCGAGGCCAGGGTGAGCAGACTCTTGCCGGCCGTCATGTCCAGGTAGGGCTCCGGCGACTCCGAGGACGAGGCCGTCGACGCGAGCAGCTGGCGCAGGCTCGCCCGCGAGCGCTCGATCAGGACGGCCCGGGTGCCCTCCAGCGCCACCGGCAGCTCGACCTCGTCGAGGCACTCGAGGAAGTCGACCAGGTCTGCGATCAAGAACAAAAAAAAAACAACAACAAAGCTTTATGATATAATATCGGAAACTTTCTTTAGACAGTTAGCTACGAGAGATGCGTTCCTAATCTACATTGAGGTAAGCTAAAATTATGAAGATGAATATTATTTATTTCAATACCACAATGAACTATCTATTCAATGGGCATTTTTTATTAAAAGGGACAGAAACAAATTTTTCTTTTGCACGCTTTAGACCTAACATCATGTTTCATAAGAAAATATACCGTAAAATATGATTTTATTGTAATTTCGTTAGACGAATTTAATATTTTAATATAGTCATCGTATAATCGAATAACATATATCTTATTTTTAAAAAACCCCTGAAATATATGTATTATGTCGATGAAGTACAATATATCTTGTTTAATTGATTTATATTAAAAATTTATTATTATGAAATGATTATTAAGTATTAAAAAATAATTCTATATTTTATAAAAGAAATTCCTAGTTTTTCCATTTCTTTTAATGACTGCATACAAGTATGGAATTAATTTCTGAAATATTTTTTCTTGCTTATTTACTTTCACTTAAAATGGAAGTAATCGACCTACATTAAATCTTTTTAATCGGATAAAAAACAAGTTTCTATAGTACATCAGTTTCCATAGTTTCATAACAGTACATAAATGTATAATACTTATGCTTCATTCTATTTTGTCTGTATTAAAAAAAAAAACAAATAAATAATCTATATATATAAATATATATTTCGAAATTAATGACTAAAAATTTTAATTCTAAATCTGTGAATTTATAATACAATTTTGTAATGAATATCAACTCGACAGGTACGAAACTGCCTATACTTAAATCGGAGCAAGAATTCGTTTTATTATTTCTTTTTTTAATTACTTTAACAATTATTTTATCCGCGGTTCCCTGTTCCGATCTGCGACAAAGAATCAAATAAAAGATACGAATCTTTAATAATAAATTTTTCTTTTCCTGCTATTATATGCAAATATACGCGAGGTTAATGTGTTCATGGTCATAATCGCTCATATCCTATACGCTCATTCTTCAATGAATGCAACGAATTGTTTCAACCGTTCCAGCATAAAATGTTTATTACTTTTAACAAATTTTACCTGCAACATTATCCTAGGAATACTGTTTTCTAAGAATTATAATTTATTAATGTAAAAATATCTTTTTCTGGGGGAAAATTTAATATCAATACTTTGTACAATGGAGAATTATTTGTGCGATGAAAAAATGTATATTTTTTCGTGTAATTTGCAATTGTTGTAAATTGAAATACTCAATTGTATAAATATTTTGTTTTTGACAATCATGAATACTTATTTTTTCTTGTTTACAAAAATTTTCAATATATTTTGTTACTCATCCGATAATGTAACATTGTACAGAATAAAATGATTTTTGATCCGCAAAATGATGTATTTAGTATCAGAAACACATTTACTAATCTATATGAATTCAATCAATGAGATTCAAAAATTTTTCTTCATAACATTGCTTTTATTTCTGATTTATCGAGCAAAACAGTCTCTTCGGAATTTATGAATAATTTGACGTCTACCGCGACTTGATACGTCTGAAATTGGATTACTTATGATCTTACTGATGAGTCCAATTGGTGACCTATATTTGGACAAAACGTAGACACCTACATTAATTTTAATTTTCCAACATGAGATAACCTTAAAACTCTTTAATGTATTTTTATATTCCGTTAAGACAAGGAGGTATATAGTAATCATTATGGTATCTTAACAAATTTTTATTTAAAATCTTTCTTTAAAAATGCCTTTAGCTACTTTAATACTATTCGCTTTATTTTGGTTGTCATACATGCCTGTCCAACTCATAAATAAGAATTTCAGGGAACGCATATATATGTATAGTTTTAATGAAGCGCGCATTCTTAACGTGAGCGACATCGATTTCGCGAACGTTATAAAGACGAATATCCTGGTAATGCAGCGATATCTCGAATCGAGACCTGTGCATGTATGGAGGCTTATTATTATTATCAGTAATTGTCGATTTCTCGCAAACGCCAGGCGCGCACTCGTGGTTTCCATATCGTATCTCTAAAATCCAGGTAGCGAAAATGTCATCCTTTAAGATTTTATTACAATAACAAGTATTGAAAAATTAATTAAATTCACTTGGCTTAAATTCAGTGGACATGTCACCGGTTGAATAAAAAAATTAAAAAAAGAACATTTAAACGATGTTGATATAATGTGATATTTATAAGGTTGATCTTTTTTAGCAGAAAAAGATATGATTATCTAAAATTCGTGTGGCTAAGTATTAGTAATGTATTTGTAAAATATTCTCTGCCTGTTCAAATTAATCTACTTCTGTTTATACCACTAAAAATGTATATCTAACGACAATATTTTCAAATTCACTGTGTTGTCAGTGGAATCCTATGAACCAAAATTTGGCGGGTACTTTTTGCTATAGATTCAAATAATGTAGATAACATGTCTTGAACCCCATTCGTATGTACTGTGCATTATTAACGTAGTTTAAGTTTTTTTTTTAAATGTATTTAATAATAAACAATTATTTATACGACCTCAATAAATCGAAAGATTGAAAAAAATTAATGTAGAACCGAAATATAACGTTTCGCCCTAGAACATCTGCTCAACTGACCAATTAGGATGTGCTCTATTCATTAATTTCTCTGAATGTTGTTATACGAACATTCCATAAATTATGTTTTAAGTGAATTTTGACCTTGGCAGATATTTTGTTTTTTAATCTCACGGAAATTATTGGTAAGTTAATTATGAATGTATGAAGAAGATATCAATTCTAGTAGCCCATTAACCAACAAAGTGCAAAGTGAACTAAATCAACCAACTTTGAAGATTTTTCTGTATTTCTTCTATTCATTTTCGAAAAATCAACTGTTCAAATTGGTCTAGTAAGTATTTATTTCATTTTTTGATTTTTATTTTCGTATACGGCTAGAAATAGATCATGATCCGTCCTATTGATAACCCAACAAGTGGTCAAGGGTAATAAGTAAATTCAAAATATACTTATTTTTTTAACTTTATATTTATTTAGTTTATATAAACCATTATTTCCCCTTAAATTCTGTTATACAATGTAATTTGAATAAATTGTTTTATATAGATTTTGGTTTAAGTTATATTTTTTTAAATTACAATTTAAAGGTGTTTGGTTTCATTCAGTAATTTTAGGATTAAAAAATATCACTCTATCGTCAAGATTGAATTCAATCAGACAACGATGCATCCCTTTTAGTGTCCATGTACTTAAATATCTGTCACTGCAAATATAAGTAAAATATTGTAAAATCTATAGCCTTTTAGATCGATAATAAGATAAGATAATCTAATTTAGTATTTTGAAAGAGAGGTTTCTTTACGTTGATGAAAATTTTATTTTTCTACCAGATGAATCTTTGTAGGTTAGCCAGGAGTTTGAAAAATAGTAGCAACCTTGTGTTTATATTCTATTATATTGCATTCTTATTGCATAGGCAGTATTATTAATTTTTTTACCAATCGTTCAAATTAGATATTCATGCGCTTGATGCTGCAAATATAGGTAAAGAGTTTTTTCGTCCATCCAGAAAACAAAAATTTTACACACACACAGACACACAGACACACACACACACACACACACATATTGAGAGTGACCATTCATTCGCTTTCATAAAAGCATCATTCAATGCTTTAAGAGAGTGATAATCCACTCTTTAAAGCCGGGAACTCGCATAATTTTCACATCATTAACGAATAAGAACTCGCTTTCTAAGGAATGTTTTTCACACTTCTGTACACACACACATACACATACACACACACACACACACACACACACACACACACACACACACACACACACACACACACACACACACACACACACACACACACACATATATATATATATATATATATATATATATATAATGTATCGTGCGGCAAACGATCGATGCTCGGCATTACAATCACTCGGCAAATTTAGAACTATAAGATACAAATTCGTACCCTATGCAGTCTACTTTTGATCCCAAGTACTTTCTTCCACGATTATGAAAGCGCACGTTTCCATTGCCCGATCGCGCGCGCGCACATACCAGAGAGCTGCATACACACACACACACTCTCTCACACACCCACACACCCACACCCACACACACACACACACACACACACACACACACACACACACGCGCGCGCGCGCATACACATATAAAATAAAATCGCCGCACGGCGATTTCGCCCGGCAATTTAGAAAGGTATAACTATAATTTCTAGCGCGGTGCGCGCCGATCATGCGCATCGGAAAACGCATCATCAGTCTAATGATCTCTCCCTCTCACTCTCTCTCTCCCTCTTTCTCTCTCTCTCCCTTTTTCTCTCCGCACCGTTGCGTGACGACGCCGCGAATGCACTTTCTCGAGTCGATTCGCAATCTATTCGCTGTGTTGATATATATATATATATATATATATATATATATATATATATATATATATATACTTCTGTACAGGGTGTCACATTTTGCATCCATCGATAGCAGTAAATTACAGTTTTCCAGTTTCAGATAAAAAATGAAAAGAAAAGAAAAGAAAGTTCAGAAACAAAGTTAATGGGAGACGAAGTGTTTATCAAATGGTACTAAATGAGAATTCCAATTTCTCACTGCAGATACTGAAAGAACATTGTGGACGATCGGAGTGAGCCATGCGGATTTAAATCTCTGCTGTAAATTGAAAAATTCTGACTGGGACGTCCCTCCCACCGGCATTTAAATAGATCGCAGATCATAACTTTGCAGAATTATTTTGTAAACAACTAAAGAAAGATCGAACTTTTTTATACAAAGTCGAATAACAAATTCAGAGATATAACTTTGTTCAGTTATGTCAAAAGGAACAGAAAGGAAAAGAAAGAAAAACGTCTGATAAATTAAAAACGGCCTCCGTTCAAGTTAGGTGGCGTTAATTTTATCCCATGTTTTACTTTCCATGTATACGGGATAAAATTTTTGGGCGAAAGGAATCCGAATCCAGATCCGGAGTGGATACTAAAACGCCATAGAAATGTACCATACATAATAATATGAACATAATATTGAAAAATTTTCAAAACTATACTCGTACGTTTGAAATAATTAATTTAAAATCATATAATATTTGGAGCGGGTCGTATGGCAATGGCCTTATGATGGCTTAATCCAAAAAGGTAGAATTTTTAAGGGTGATTTAAAGCTTAAGTTTAGAATTTTATTTCAGGAATTCCCGATTGGAAATCTAAATAATCACTTTTACCTACAAATGACCGTAAATATTAACTGGTAACATTACGCGAACCTCTATGACCCCAACAATTACTAATTTGGATTTTCTTTCATTAGAGTTTGATCCACATGGTATTAATTATACACATACCTCTCTCTCTCTCTCTCTTTAATAAATAAAATTCTAATTCTCTCTCTCTCTCTCTCTCTCTCTCTCTCTATATATATATATATATATATATATATATATATATATATATATATATACGAATTATATGTTTATAATTGAATTATTACAACTGATGCTTACCATGCAAGACGCCGGCGACATCGCCGTCCATCATCAGCTCTTGCATGATGACGATGACTCGGCTCTCTCTCTTCTCTCTCTTTCCCTCTCTAACTGCTCGCTCTCTTTTCCTCCGTCTCTTTCTTTTTCTCGCCCTTGCTCCCTCCCTCTCCCTCTCTCTTTCTCTCTCTCTGCCGCGATTTACGGGCTCACGGCTGACGACGATGACGGCGACTTGTCGATGTATTCATCGCCACACCGGCCCGCGCACGCGGGCTTCTCCGATGATGATGCGCTCGGTTGTCCTGTTGCGCGTTTATATATATATATATATATATATATATATATATTATATATATATAGATATATATATTATATATATATATGTATGTGCGTGTCTCTGTACACAAACGACGGATTGTTATAGATGCATATTGTGCGCCGAGCTCTGGAATGCGAGCGGCGCGCACCGATTTTTTTTTCTCCTTTCCAGCGACGCCTGCGGTGCGCGCGTTCCTTATTTTGAAATCTTCCGTATACCGTGCGTATTATGCATTATGTGCACACGACAGTCGACGTGCGACGGTGTGCGAGACGCGCAGCGGCAGGGGCGGCAGCATCAGCAGCGGCATCGGTAGTCTTAACACTTATAACAGGATGCGTCCTCGCCGTCGCGCTGCTGCTCGGGCGGCGAAGGAAGAGAGGGGGATGACGATGATGGACTTTTGATAAGAGAGCCGATATCGGGAGTACGGCAGTGGCTTGAACGGTAATTATTCTACGTTATCGTTCGGTCTCGAGCTGTGCTTCCTGCAACAAAAAATTAAACATGTAGGGAGAAAATTAAAAGAAAAAAAAAACCAGAAAGAAAAGTCGAAAATTCTAATGAAATGGACAATATTTTGAAATCAATCGAATATGCAAACGATACAGACGTTTAAAAAAAAAAGTTCAGAAATTTCAGGGGCTGGATAACACCAAATGTAAAGGAGTAGATATCGGCCTACAAAGGTGCTTAATAGAAGATTTGTCCGGATGCGGAAAATTTTGGCGAAGGGGTAGTCAAATTATTTTATCATTTTATTAAAAAAAAAAAAAAACAAACAAAAAACAATTTCTTCGAGAAGCTGATGCTATTGGCCAGCTGTTTGTATAATTTATTAGTAAAATTTATTAGTTCCTGTACAATGAGATGGAGTAAATATAGAGAAAAAAATCCTTGTTTAAACATCATTCACAACGAACTATTTTTTTAATTTTTCGTAAAACTTATAAAAACCATTTTGTGATTTATTAATATACGGAACATACAACTTTGACTCAATAGTCCATAAATAGATTAATTTAAATTTTTACGGCACATAATGGATTACGTTTTATAATTTTACGATTTACTACTTATTATAGCAGAGCAAAGACATAATACGCCGCCAAGAGCGATTTTTATGGGAAGCCGATAAACATCCACAAAATAATATTATATAAAACGTTGAAAGAATATGTATAAGGGAACATAATAACTCGTAGTAAAAAAATGATTTTTTTTTTATTTTCTTTTGTGATTTCACGTGTGCGATTGCGGCGATTGTAGTACAAGATGTGGGACCGACAGCGCTTATGAAGTATATATGTATATTTAAATTCCAATCAGTGCTGGGGAATCCAGTGCGCAGATTCGATCGATCATAGACTGTAAATTGGTCGCACTGATATGAATACACTGTGACAATTCCGCAACAATTTCTAAGCCGTCGACTTTATAAACGCTGAAGATTGTACCGTAAATTATGAATTATAAACAATTGATAATTGTCATCTCGAAATTTTAAACAATGCGTAGATTGTATTGTAAACTCTAAGTTGTAAACAGAATATATATATATAACACATGAAAAATTCCAATAGAAATTCAATTTATATAGCCGTTTCCAGTAGTTTACGCATTGATTTAAATTTCAAAGAGGTAACAAATATTGTATATTGACATTTTCGTATTGACTCGAGAGACTTTCATATAGTTATACATGTTTATAAGCTTTTTATATTCATAATACATTTGACTGCAAATTAAATTGGTAAAATTTTAAAGTAGGACTATCTACTATTCAACTGGTATAACAATATATATGTATATATATATATAATCAGGCTCATTTTTTGACTGGTGAAATTTTGCATATAATTTGTAGCGGCGTGAAAGATTAAACTTATTCCAATAAGATTTCGTATGTTTCAAAGAGTATAATGTCAACTAATTTCAACCGATTTCAACCGATTTCAATTGAATCTAAATGATTTCGAGGGATTGAATTTCAATATAATTGTATAATGATTTCAAATGATTTATGTGATTTCAATATATTTATAATTTTTATTTTTATTTTAATTGTTTTAATTAATAAAGGTAAATAGAAATTTATCAATTGTACTTCTGTCGACTGTTGTGAACTAAATGATTAATTTAGCCCTTGAAGATGAACCGTAGCGATTCGAAGCGCCGGGCATTAAAGGTAAGTTTAAATTTAAGGCGGTGTTAACAGTCAGGTTGTCTTTTACTAACAAAAAATATAGATTATTTGATTTTTATTTTTAATTTTCAATCTAATTTAATCTTTATTTTATATTTTAGTTGTAATTTCCACTTCAAATTCTACGGGGGTGATTGTCGGCAAGGCCAATACATTATATTAGTATAGCATATTGTTGTATAAAGATTGTAAGACCGATAAAAATATTTATTAAAATAGAAATTTAATCTCTCTAAATTTGGAAAGTTACGAAGTACGCGTTAACCCACTGAACGAGACTCTATGATACTTTATCAGAATTATATTGTAAAAATAGATGATTCACTCGTGCGAAATAAATATAAAAGAGGACGCGCTATTCTACATCAGTATAGTAGGCCGATATGTTTAAAAATATCTCGTATTCAGATTGAAATCAGTAGACTAATTATAACTTTAAATTAACTTTTACAATTCCTCGATATTATAGTTGAAATATAATTTTAATTTTAAGTCCAGTATAGAAATACCAATCAATCGAATTTACACGCGGTGTAAATTAAAACATTCCCGTACATAATAACTGAAATCTAGTCATTTTCAAATTTCAGAATTTTCAAAATACAATTATAGTATATAGTATATAGATATATAATGTATTTTTCCGTTATTTTTGTATACGAACCGATATCAATCATCCATGAAACATAACATTAAAAGAATCAATAAAGCTAACACTCACTCTCGCATTATAGCCGTCAGAAATGTGCGCATCGCTATAATAATTTCACAACTCTTAATATTATATATATATATATATATATATATATATATATATATATATACATATATATATATATGCGCACGCGTCTGTGTGTGTGTGTTCACCGGCCACCGTGCGTAATTAATAAACTGGCCGCGGTCATTCCCACCGATGCGTCGGTCTTCGTCGTCGCCTCGCGCGAGTAGCAACGTCGGCAATAAAATCGCTTAAAAACTACTTAAACATAAACGTCTGTCTTTGTTTGTATCCATTTGTGCATATATATATATATATATATATATATATATATATATATATATATATGCATACACATAGGTATGATGTGTAAGGCAAGCGTTCGTATTCTCGGCCGAGGATAAAGGCCGACATTGAGGCGGTTTTATATACGTGTATATAAAGGTGTATATGTATATAAATAGCATTATTCGTCGGCAATCGCGATCGAGCTAATCCAGCGTTTTGCGCGCATTCCTTTTCACATTTATGCTGATCGGCAGGTTAAGATACCTAAATAGAACGCGGTGGTGGCCGCCCGCGCGCCGGTTTTTGAAAAGTGAGTATATATTAATAATGTATATACGATATTGTAACATCGCTCATTTTTTCTCTGGTGCACGCGATTGAATTTAACAGCAAGATATCTATACGTATATATATACATGTATAAAGATCGTAGAATAAAATTTCTCGAATATCTATATATAAAAGTACTTCAACGTACATTTACAATTCTTTTTAATTTTTTTAAATCAAAAGAAATGAATTATTTGATTCAAAATTATAACGTTGTTTTTTTAACGTTGTTTTTTTAACTCTATATGTATCTAGGATAATTGGAATAAATATTTATTTACATTTACATAGAGAAGCTGTGCGTCAGCGAGTGCGCATAGAATATAATATAATATATATACAAGCGCAATCTCAGACTGCGGTAATCAGCCACGGAGATCCGTAACGCATTTCTAAACAGGAGCGTAATTTTGATGAATCTCTTTGCATATATATATATATATATATATATATATATATATATATATATATATGGATGTATGTGTGTGTATAATTGTTTTTTACTTTGTACATAATTAAATGATTCGACAGAGTGGAAAAATACGAAAAAGGAAAATTCGATCAATTCAATTCGTTAGATTTGCCTGCAGTATATTCTTTGAGGCGGGATTTTTGTTTTAATTATCTCTAATTACGCGAAGATATATATATATATATATATATATATATATATATATTATTTGTATATAAAAAGCTGCTTCAGAATTGTTGCTTCAGCCATGATTGTTAATTGTGTACGTCGGCGTTGAAAAACATATGTATGTGTATGTAGAATATGTAGGTTGTACTTTAAAAAAAAGAAACAAACCGACGAATGGATTGTTCAAGAGTCATGCTATACATATGTGCGTGTCTCTTTGATGTATCACCTATGTATATATATATATATATATATATATATATATATATAATGACTTGTTTATCCACAAACTTAAAAACATAAAAAACTATCGTATAGTTATATATTATTGATTAACTATGAAATCTTTGTTTTTGAAAAATAGTACTAAAGTTCCATTACAACGTACATAATGTTGTCAAACCTTACATTAATCTGTTATATTCTCAGTTTGCACAGTTAACGATCAAGTAATCAATACTCGATTCATCAAAAAAAAAAAAACCTCCGTTGAAAACCAATCGAATTAAGGAGAAAGGAATTAAGAACAAAATTTACCATCATTATATGCAAAGGAACCTCCATTTGTATTATAAATATAATTCGGAAAAAAGTTAGATTTTTTTTTCGACGGCCAAATTTTTGTTGAAGAGCGTGTATATATATAAACTACTGCATTAATTTCTTATTAAAACTATATCGTTTACAGGCGATAATAACGACGGACGCCCTTTGTATAGGGAATAAAATAATTACAATAACTATAAAATCCATTTTGTTAACGAAATGAGCTTTATTCGGGTTATAAGATTGCATGGTTGTATGTGTGTGTATGTGTGTATCGTATCTGTATGTGTGTGTATGTGTGTATCGGCTTTCCTTGAAAGAGATTAACGTCTACACTAATCTTCATGATACGGACAAAAAATAGCTCCATTGGCCCGAATTAAAACGCTAAAATTTTTTTTACGACATGCGTGCGTCTCCAGAGTTGTATTATCTTCCTCCAAATTCATAATGTCATGCCATATATATATATATATATATATATATATATATATATATATATATATATAGGCAAAATAAAAGCACCTAAATGCACGATTAATGAATTTCTTTCAAGTGTATTTATAATATACCGGTATATCATGTCGCGCAAAATTATAACAAGTACATTGAAGGATCCGAGTAGGCTATACTCTTAAATTTGGGCTATATATAAGTAAACATTAAAAACTTAATTTTATGTTTTAAAGTAATTTATCTAATATAATAATGATCTGATTCATCAAATCTCCGTTCTCATTACGTATGCAATAAACATGAGGTTGGTATCAACAAAAAAAAACACAATGCTCTTCCAGAATAATATGTGCAAAATCACGAAAAATATTGATCACATTCGAATTTATTTCGCGACATTTCATGTCATCGATAATGTGACAAATATAACAGCGGTAAAAAAAATCAACGGAGCATGGTTCAAATCAATGCCCGTTTTTATATAAATTTTTTTCGATGCGGATGAACGTATTATATATATATATATATATATATATATATATATATATATATATATATATATACACTCACTTAACGTACACACTCGCGTCTCGCATGATATCTCGCAAGTAATAGTTAAATCAAATTTATAAGTTTCTCTCCTCGCGACTCAGTGTATCGATTATTTTTTTCCAGAAAAAGTCTCCGATATATATATATATATATATATATATATATATATATATATATATAATGAAAATAATTTCTATTATCATAGGACTAATTTCGACAAATCCACAAGAAGAACACAATAAAAATTATCAATACGTATATTTATTGATAATTTATAAGTTTATAAATGTATAAATTTATAATTTTTATACTTATACTTATATAAATTATAAATCTATGAAAAAATTATTTACTCAAAAAAATAAAAAGAAGGGGGGTAATCTGTGGTCCAACTTATGCATACCAAAGTCAACTCCATCGTGGCGATGCGTAACGATGGATAACCGGTTATTAGCTCGTAATAAATCGGTATAAAGGCGTCAAGATGCTAGCCGATGTTGTTTATATATGTACACTACACTCGTCAGGTGCTCGTACGTCTACACGTATATCAACGTGTATTATCTATGTATACGTAGGTTCACAGTTCTGTTTTTGCCACTCAACGCCAGCTATATGTATATACACCTTCTGATCTTCGATCATCACTCTTTCCATAAAACTCAACTGCGCGCGTCTGTCACTCGACCGATTTGTGTAGTTGTTGTTGTTGTTGTTGTTGTTGTTGTTGTATTTTTTTTCTAATCGGCATGCGTGCATACAACTATAACGTCTATAAAACGCGCGGACGGCTCCGTCGTTACGAAAAGTCGAAGGAATCGAGGGAAAATACCAGCGATCCCCGACCGACGCGTCGGCCGCCGAGGAGTCGTGCGCGTTGGCTCCGATTATAGGTACGATAACATATACATGCGCGTGTGCGTGTGTATACCTATGTTAAAAGTGGCACACGCTAGGCGATCTCCCGGAGAGCGTCGCTTTTTATATATAAATATACGTGTCCGTGCGTATAGCTTGTATATATACACACACGCATATATATATATAACACTGGCGGGAAAATTCAATGTTTCGAATCCTCGTTTGGGCACGGCGCGCACTCTGAATTCTCGTAAATTTATATGCAATATTATATGACGATATATTAATTATTATAAATGTATAAGGGAGAGAAAATAAGGTGCGCGCGCGCGCGATCCCTCCGTACGGAGGGATATATATATATATATATATATATATATATATATATATATATATATATATAGGTGCGGCTGCGGTGCAGCACGTGCGGCCGACCGCGGGCGACTCCCGCCGAGAATCCGTTTTCAAAGCCTCATGCCTCTTCATCGCTCTCTCTCTCTCTCTCTCTCTCTCTCTCTCTCTCTCTCCCGGCGGCGAGAGGCTCCGCTCTCTATAAACTCTTCTCCGCCGCTCCCTCTCTTTTTATCTCCATCTCTCTCTCCGTTCCTCTCCCGCGTATGCGCGGTGCACATTCATTGCGACGTCGAGCGCCGGATTATCTACGCCTCCGTAGTACATATATCTCGAGACCTACATATATATATATATATATATATATATATATATATATATATATATATATGTATATGGGGAACAGCATTAGCCGGCAACGAAGCCAATGAGTCTGCTTGTGTTAGTTCATCAACATGTATGTGCGTAGCTAGCATGACATCATACACCCCCCCTTCCACATACACATATCTACATTGTAATAGAAATGCCCTAAGAGCACATCATCAGCACTCATACTCAGAAAGCGTGTCTTGTACACCTACTTGTGCGCGTTCGTGTGTACCTATATGCACAAATGCATAATATCTCACGCGAGCTCCGCGATGTGTGTGTGCGTGTGTGTGCGTGCGTGCGCGTGCGCCTGCGTCTGCCATGTATATATGTATGCATTCCTCTTCGTTTTATGCGCGGAGCATGTTTTGCATAATTGTGGGGCTGATGCGCGCTAGTCTCTTACAGTGGGTTGCTCTTCTATACATATATACGTATATATATATATATATATATATATATATATATATATATGTGTATGTATGTATATACATCTATAGTGGTCGAACCTGTGGTCGCCAACCGCGTGTGGGTCGCGGGATATTGTGTTGTTCGCTATTGTTGCGCGTTGCGAACGGAGTAGGCTATGGGAGAGCTGTCGGGTACAAAAAAAAAAAAAACAAATAAATAAATAATACATCTTTTCTCTTCAGGACACGCATAGTGATTTCAGACTTATATCCGCGCGGATTCGCGCAGGTTATTTTCAATATTTCTATACCAGGCGTATTTGTATATGACTGTTGCCGCAAGACTTGAAAAGATAAGGTTGAGCTTATCGTTGACAAAAAATTCGGCGATCGTTTATGCGAGTGAGCAGCAGGCCGAATGCGTTCGCCACTTTGTTGCCTGCCGGAAGGAATCACGGCACGACGTATATGTTATTCTTTCAAATTCATACAATTGAAAAATCTCTACAAGTATCCTCGAATCCCTTTTAAAAAGAAGGCTCGGGAGAAGGCTCGAAAGGATTCAAAGATCCTTTCGAGTTTTGTTTATCAAAGGATATTCACGAAGGATGGGAACCTTTCGGGAAATATTTCGTTGCAACCGTTTTTACAAGGTTCGAGAAGCCGCTTTTAAGTTTCTAACAGGAAGAAGTCTAGTATTATTTCAGAATCTTTCGCGCTCGAAAGCCTGCGGAAAAGACGGGCGTGTCATTTTCCCATGGAAACTTCAAAGAAGCATGCGAGAAAAATCGAAACATTGTATGTTCTTCCTTCCAGATCTGGTATCCACATTGGATTTATCGACTTTTTCTCCATCCTATACATTAAAATTACCGAGTGTCTCCTCGGGACGAATCACTCCATCAGTCACATAACAAATTTCATTTATGGCTATCGACTGCACATCTCTGTACGGACGAACCGAACCAACGAGTAACTGTGGACGACGAGGAATAGCCGACATGTTCACGACATTAGCTTTAATCGATTCATTCAATTTGGTATTCTTAATTCGATCGGTTCGATCATGATCACTATATATCGTTTGCACACATTGTCACTTCCATCAACGTATATGTAGATTCTTATATGTACGTGAGGAACCACGTTATTTTATATATATATATATATATATATATATATATATATATATATATATACATAATACGTGCAGTATTAGCGAAAACTAAAGATTTATTATGTTTTTTTCCTTTACTTCCATATAATAAAATGTACGAGTACGATTTAATACGAAGTTTACGCGAATCTTTCAGTGTTCCATGTATGTATATATATATATATATATATATATATATATATATATATATATATATATATATATATATATATATAATGCAAAGCAAATACTAAAAGCGCGCCCGCGCGCGCTAAAATGGAATTGAAATGAATACGGGACGTGTCAATGGATTCCTTTGGATTCTTACGTGGAATGTACGTGCTTGAAAAGGCATACATATTAGCTTTCATATTGTAAGGCATTATTTTGACTATAGCGTACACCGGAGATGAAAAAAAAACGTAAGAGGTTCTTTTCTAAATACCTTGAAAATCGATATTCTATCTATCAATATATGCATCAAACTTGACGAAAACAAGAAGTATATCCGCGTGATAAAAATGTCGAATTATGTTCTTTCTATTACTATATTGTTATTATTATTTTTCTTTATATTATTACACGCGCGTGATTGCCGTTAATTGCCGTTCTGTAATTATTTTTAATTCGATGTTTTTATCGACAATCATTGCATTATAAATAATACGATATATATATATATATATATATATATATATATATATATATATATATATAAACGCAGTTTTACTCTTGTAAGCCGCATATGACTATTCGCTGGAAGGAAATAATCTTATATGTGAAAACAGGTATAAATACATCCGAAGCCGTGAATACATCTATTCACCTGTACTATATAGTGACATAAGGTCCTTACGTAATAATATAACGTCGAGCGTTTGAATATCAATGGAATAGAATTTTATACGGCATCGAAATAACCCGTCGACATTTCAGGATGTACGTGTATATAGTATAGGTATATACGGCAAACAATACTTAGATTAATTAAAAGTTCTTTTAATCGGATACAACTGTATTTTGCATAAACGCATGGAATTTTTACTTATTATTATTATCATATGTATAGTGATTGGGCATTGCGTCAAACAACTAAATTTAATTCAGAATGATTTTAATGAGAAAATAAGTTTCAATTATACAATAATGTTTCATGCATCATTGAAACAGTGATTTACTTCCTTCATTAGCATACATTTTTGCTAATCTGATCTCGCTTCGATTCATAATATATCGACATAAAAAAGAAACAACAAAAAAATTCTTTCTATTTCCCGATCGAAGAATTCTATTCCCAATATCTAATATCCCTCGTGCTTGCCGTTTGCACGTTCGATCCAAATTAAAACAAAGCGCCCATACGCTAAGAATACATCGCGAAATAGTACTATATGAATGTCAAGGGACGGACAAAAGAAAGCACGGACTTCTCTCGACGCGCCGACGTTGCGGGAGTACAAGAACGAAGCAAAAAGAGCATCGAGTGTATATATATATATATATATATATATATATATATATATATATATATATATGCAGAGTTTTATTAGGGCGTGCCTGAGAGTTCAAGACCGAAATTTCGTAACTTACCCACGGAAATTTAAAGTTCACGCGATATTCGGAGCCCATCCCCTCTCGACTGGATGCGGACGTCAACGGAGTACTCATATATATGAATATGACTCATTCCTTATATATATATTAACGTCGCTGGACTCTGGATAGTTGACTCAAAAGTGAGCCGTGAGCTCTCGGCGCGTCGGCCCTCCTCTTGTATATACAGATACAGATATATATATATATATATATATATATATATATATATATATATATATATATATATATATATAGGGATCGCGATCGTTTTTAATTGCCGCCGGCTGTGTAGCTGCTTCGTGTCTGATTCAATATGGCCATTTGAAAAAAGAAAAGAAAAAAAATGGTGGGAAGGGGGAGCTTAACCAACTGAAGCACAAAAAAGACAAGGAGAGCGGAGGAGAGAGAGAGAGAGAGAGAGAGAGAGAGAGAGAGAGAGAGAGGGAAATTGATTCATATGTACGCGAAGGATAGGGAGCGTAGCATAAAGTTTATTACCCGAACCGGGCGTATACACTTTGACCTTTTTATATACGAGAATTCGAGCAAAAGCCTGCCAGCGAGAGGAGCATTGAGACTTCGAGCTCGTTCTCTGTTCTCGTTATTGAATGATATACGTATATAGCTGTCTGGCGCTAAATAGCGGAACAGAATGCAGAAATTGCGAAAATCAATGGGTTGGATTTTTATTTCACTGAATATTTTATAATAAAGTATGTCCCGTTCAAATTTACTCCCTGGAATATCGCGAGAGCAAAGCGGTTCTAGAGAAAAACCCGAGACACCAATCATTCGGATTCGAACGACTGGCCAAAACTTCGCTCCCATCAGGGTCTTAGTGAAGTTTTGTCATTCCAAGTTCTATTTTTTAATAGGGATCGCTTATATTTTTTAATCGAAGATTCGAACATGTGCTTAATTTTTTTGTTTTGATATTCGCCCCCTCTTTCCTTTCGGGCCGATTCTGATAAATGAACGAAGCTGTTCAATTATAGATTGTATTTCCGAAAAGCACTCATCTCCGATTTTGCTAAAAATCTCTTTAATAAATTTTACTTTAACGGGACTGCCAATCGCGTATTCATATCGCAAACCATAAGAACGACGATTTCTCGTACGTGTTTCCCTTAGATACACATTTTTTGTCCTATAGTGTTTTTTATCCACAAGCCGTTTTTCCGGGACAATATTGTTCACGTAATATATGCATAAAGTTTCTTATTATTCACGATTCGGCCACAGCCGCCGATGCTTCATCAAGAGATCCCGTGGCAGAAATAAATATTGAATTTTTCCCCAGATATATTGTTTGCGCCGAGAAAATATATTGAACGAAAAAAATTTCTCTTGTTTGAAATATTTCTAAACAATACTTTTTATGAATTTTTCTATACGAAAATTTACTTTTTACGAAAAGCCATTTTTACGATATTCGTAATCAGAACCCAAAAACCATAAGTATATAAATATTCATCGAAATCGGGGGCGATTGCTTTTCAGAAGCTTATCTTGTGTGTAAATTTATATGTAATTACTGGCTCAGCTTCGGTGTTAAGCCCCTCGAAAAGTAGATCAGTTATTCAGACAATTTTTTTGATGTTCTGAAATTTTTTCTCTTAAGCTAATTTTTCTTTACATAATTACACTTTTATTTTGAATCAAAGTGTTGTATTCAAGTCACATCAGTTCCAGAAAAAAGGCGAAAAAGGGGACAAAAACAGAATTTTTGTTAAAAAATACTTGTTCGCACATATTTGAAAGTAGTTTCAATTATTTAACTCAAATAGCAACAAACAAATAACAGTTCTTATAAGAAGAACAAAAAATAGTCCCAAGCCTCATCGGATCTTAGTAAAGCTCTCGGCCCAAAACTGAATCATCAGTTACTCGAATAACCTCTTTGACTACCTAAAAACTTGGTTTTTTGACTATTTTTTAAAATTAAATTGTTGAGATAGTCCACTCGTGCGCCCGAGTTAAAATGGAAAATAATGTATACTTACATTATAAGAATAGATATAATATTTAAGATGAGAGTAACTGATATACATATGATACGCACGCCAGTATTTTATTAAAAACTAATTAATTATCTACGATATGTAGCTTACAATATTAATTTTTAATAATTTTTTGATAACTTATAGAGTTAGTTATATAGATACATTAGATGTAAATATTCGCAAACTTATTGATATAATAATAAAGTAGATATTTTATAGTTAAAAAAGTCGTTGAAAAACTGAAACGGCACGTAATTATAGGCATTCGACGCTATAGTCACTCGTTCAACGATCCAATTAAAAAATAAAAATGATTATAAGTAGGGTAATTAAATTACTATCAACCGTCAATTGATCGAATCTTATAATAAAGAGACATTTGATCCGTCGCTAATTCCGAGTACGGGGAAAAATTGTTTGGTAAGAATGGCTGAATTTTTTCTATAAGAAACGAGAAGACTACTTAACTGTAGATTTATGATAAAATATGGCCAAATTCCTTTTCCTCGCTATTTTGAGCCTACTGCATTTACGTGTGAATTAAAAGAGGGCGGTCGCTTGAATTTTTAACTATCCCCCAGCGAAGCGCATTATATATACGATGATTCATCGTATGTGCCTGATATTATTTTAAGAATAATCGCTTTAGAGGTCGTGCAATTACTGTATATAAATTGATGTACACGATGTGAAGCGGTATATATATCGCACGCAGGCGCGCAGTTCACTGGCGCCCGAAATACATTCAAATAAGTCGATAAATAAATAAATAAATAAATAATATATATATATATATATATATATATATATATATATATATATATATTAGAGCCCGTTGGTTTGTGTGGATTTTATTATGGGTTGTACAGGGCGCATTACGCGTTGATTGTGATTCCGTTCCATACGCCTTATGGAGTCGATCAAGTAGTCAAGTATATTATTTATATGCCTTGCATATATTCCTCCTCCATTCCCGTCCCGAAAAACATGATTGCAATAAAATATATATATATAAATGAAGCAGGCCTGCAAGTTCTAGAACATATACCGGACACTGACAAAAAATTCGATGTTTACATTTTACGTTGTCTTATCATAGAATATTCTCGTATAAATGCAGGGTTAATATGAATAAATAGATAAGTAAACACTGCATGTATGTAAACCAATTGCCTACCTTGTAAACAATGAGAGTGAGACGAATGATTTTTCTCAAAATCATAAAAATTTCGGGAAGAACTTTCATCCACGGCACACTCGCAGACGCTATTCGGACATAAAGGGTCGAGCTCGGAGATGATAATCATTCGATTACTCTCCAGAACGACCGCAAGGAAGGTCTTGGTGCAAGAAAAGCGGACTCTCGACTGAGTTCTTATAGACCGGACTAAGGTACAAGGCTGAACTTGGGCGAATGCTGGATGCTCGTGATATATCGTACACGAACTCCGGGTGCGCCAATTACAAATACGGGGTTATAATTTTATTAATAAATTATAAATTTATACTGATACTAAATGTATTATCATTATTGATAATATGCTTTATTTTTTTCGCAGGAACTATTATAATATACTTTATCAAATTTTAACGTGGCTAGTAATGTGGAAATAAACAGAAGGCGAAATGTCTCGCATGTTTTGCTATAGTAGTCAATAGGTTCTATTGCGATTTTGTAATAATTATTTTCATAAATAAATTATTACCATTCGCTTATTTATTTTTACTTGTTAGTTTATACGAGATTTTGTAAAATTCAAAATTCTAATTTAAAATTTTTCATCATCGTTGAAAATGTTTCATATCTTCAAATCGACTCTGTATAGTTGGTCATAGAAAATGTGAGTACTTATGTTCTAGATAAATAATGTCTACAATTCATTGTCGCAGTCCATGAAAACCATCACGTTTCAAATTTTACATCGAAAATATATTTCATATGCATATGGAAAATACTGGTATAATTTCTAATTTAGTATGCAGTCCATTTGTTTGCAGAGACAACTTGCACAATTCGTAATTTTACATTCAAAAATTACAGGAATTGAGTTGCGCTTCTTCTCACCGTGAATTGGCTGAAATTTTGCGCTCATCTTTGTTGAAAACGTCGAAGTGTCCTTTTGCGTTCTCGTGTACTCGTCACATATAAATATAATTTTAAATAAATAAACCAACCTTAAACATATACTCTTATAATCCGTATTTGAAAGTTTACAGCATATTATACTAATATCCATATTCAATATATTGAGAACGCATGTTCATAAGTGTATATGGTTTGCGAAAGCCAGGTGCCGAAAATACAGTTTCATACAAAACGAAGTGTTAACAAGGTGACCTCTTACTATATACACATATAGAATGAAAATGCCTTGTCGTTTTTGTAATTATAACTGTAGAAATCTTGCGGTATATAAATTACTTTGAATTTAGAAAATGTTTTTGATCCAGCTTATATATACATATTATAATCCTATACATTTCTCTCTACCAATATATATATATATATATATATATATATATATATATATATATATATATATATATGAATAACTATAATACCATCAGTTCTTCTCAGAATTCGGTAAAAACTTTTACGCACTTTAACACATTCCAACGGTTTAGCTCTAAAAGACATCCCATTGTACGTGAAACGTGCGAAGGACACCCGATGTTATTACCAACGTACATTATGAGCAGGCGAGTTTGAGAAATTTTCTCTCTTTCTCCCTCTCTCTCTCTCTCTCTCTCTCTCTCTCTCTCTCTCTCTCTCTCTCTCTCTCTCTCTTTCTACCTCTCTCTTTCACACTCTCTGGGATCTTTGCCAAAAGCAAACGAGTCATGTGTGTGCTATTGAAATGGCCTGGCATTTACTTTGGATACTTATATAGTGTGTATGCTGTAATAGCTTAACAAGGAGTGTCGAGTCATTTGAATGAGGAACAAAAAAATTATGACAAAGTTCGATTTTATGAAGGTTTAAATATAGAAATCTTTGTTTTAACGCAATCCTTAGAGCAGACTCGTAGTTTATTACCTTTTAAGAAAAGAAAGTTTTAATAACGCTAAGACAAAATTGTTTAACAAAATATCAAATTTACTTTTTCAATTTATTTTTCATGAATAATAAATATAATTTCTCAGGTGACTGATGCAATATTTAAGGAGAGTTTTTTCTTAAAGAGAAATTCTGCTATTATCTGTGCTTACATAAATAACTTGAGTTGAAATTTTAATTAAAAAATAAAAAATTGTAATTGCAAGAATTATTTTGATGAATCTATTTTAATATAAAAAAGTATTTTAATTTTGAAATACAACACAGAATTAAGAATCATATAGAATAATACAGCTTCTCTATGCTGTATCTCCATGTCTAATAAAAAATTCTTTAATTTGTTCTCAATTTATTAACTTTACTTTTAATTCTGATCTAGTTAGAATTTACTAATATAATTACGCTTCGTTAAAGTAAAATAATGGTACTAATTCTTTAATAGAACTGGCTTAGAATTCTAATTAAAAAACATGCTGGGAACAAAGTGTTTTATATAAGCGTATCACGTGCGACCGCACCTCAAAATACTTACAGTTCTTCGATCCTAATAATCTCGACTTTTTTTATATGGCACTATATTAGCACCCAAATTATCAAATTTTTTTCTACGTAAAATCATAATGGTTACGTGCGATTGGTTTAATTTAAGAATAAAGGTATCTTTGTAGATGTGCTATATATGAAACTATGAGGTTTATCGAATTTCTATAATAGAAAAACTTTTTAGCTGTAATTAATTATTTATCCTTATTTTTATCATTAATTAAAGTGTTCATTAAAATATATCTATCTAATTTTTCGATATATTATAATGTATATTTATTGTCATTCATATACATACATACATATATATAGAATTTCATCATCATAAAATTCATACTATATACATAGTGGGATATTAAGAGATATCTAAATGATTTCTCACATTTAGTAAGCAGACGATGCTGAATGATGTTTGTAATTTATTTTATTGTTATGTAGCCATAAATGTGTGTGAACGACTGAATATCTTTTCGATGACTATTGTAATCATTGACACCGTACCAGCCAATACAATTTTCACATTATTGATAAAAGCTTTATTAAAACAAGTATTTATACGTTTTCCAGTGTATGATAGCACTGTATATTTCTGATTTAATTGAATTCATTGGTAAATATAATTATTTAATTCAAACCATGGTTTAAATGCCAGTGGAATTTAATAATAATGCAATAACAACAACGACAACAACAACAACAATAACAACAACCATAATAATAATCCATGGCGGTACTGTAATAGATCATAGGAAAGATTATTAAAAGTATCTAATAAGTATCAATGTTTATTTGAAATTGTAAATTAAAAGCTTCAAATTTTCAACAGATTATTTTGTTGTTTAACAAATATTTCTGTTCGTTTTAATTAGAAATATTTATTAACTTAGAAAAATTAAATGAATTCTTTATAATAATTATCATCAGCATGCACGAAGCAAATCTTAAGCGATAATACGTTATGTTCTAATTATGTTATATGTCTAAAAAAAAATTTAGATTTATTTCAAAGTAATATGGTATAGCCTTTTAATGATTCGGGACTAATTGTTTTTTTTTTATCTTAAATTAGTTTTAATATAGACTGTGGACGTATTTTAAAAGCTTCTATAAATTTTCAGATGTAAAATTTAAATCGGAATACCATATTGCACGAAAACTTCTCCAAATGAATATTAAATTATGCTTATAGATAGAATTGATAAATAAAATTGAAAAAAACTAATACAAAATATATCTCTTTTATAATTTACTATAAATTATATGTACAATTTTTAAATTCTACAAATGAGTGTAATTAATATCACATTTTAATCTATTATAAATATAAGTATAATATATAATTAGATAACGACAATGGCCATGATATTATTAATAATAATTGGTTCAATTACAAAATAGTATGTACAATGCCATTTATCAGAATAAAATGTCACTGATATATTTTACGTTACAAAGCCATTAGATTCATTTCTTATCATTTTATAGCATAATTATGTCTAATAATTAAAGATAAAAAAAATTGCCTTTTGATACATATTACTATACCAAGCAAAATTAGCGAATGAATAACTAAGATTAATTAATTAACGATTATAACTTGCCCTCAAATTGTACTTATTTTCCTTAATCTATGTTATTGACTATCTTAAGAGACAATTTAATCTGCGGATATGTTTACTGATTTTTATAGGAGTTTGATAAAAATGTATAAAAAAAATTAAATGTATATTTTAAGTTTTTATAAAATCCCATTAAATCCACGATTCATTGTTTAATTTTTATGATTATTATCCCAGAAAACAATTACTAGTTCTACCATTCTGGAATAATAAAAATTTTTAAATCGACGCGACAGTCTACGAATGATCGTCTTTTCACACGTGTTTAAAATTGCTTCGGGAATTGCTCTTGCGCGCTCCGTTTGATTCCCGCTATAGGATTATCCGCGGAATCGTCAGCCGTCCGTACAAAGCGCGAGCCGCTCGAACGCTGCATTATAGGAATTCGTCAACGATGCGATATAATGAGCTTTACCATCAGGGATCGATTGTCGTATCGGCTCGCGCGCTACGACAGCGATCGTCTATTATAATTATTGCGCACCACACAATCTTTTATCTCACTAACCTGGATGTCTAATTCTCGACTCGATGAAATAATCTTGAGGTTTTCGTACATCTTATAAGCGACGATGTGATATTTTCTATTTAGCGTCGGGTGCATTTGCGATAAACGTGCATGTCTTACCTTCTGGATGAAACAGCCTTCACGTCATCTATATACATTTCGAAAATTCTTAGAGAGATGATAAAAATAATTTACTGGACTGCTGTATCCCGTTATGAATTTTCGAATTCTCTTGTTAATTGTAGTTTGATAAAAAGGATTTTTTTCAGTTTGGAATTGAATAAACCGAGGGAGTAGAATATAAATGGTTTTTTTTCTGCTCTTATGTAATTATTTTATCTCGCGCTACATTTATTCCGTCTTAGCTATTATATGGGAGGCAAAGTTTTATATGGAAGAATACAATCGATTTAAGCCATCGAACGAACTATAATTAATTGCGAAAGTAGAGAAACGAAATTCAACAATTGTATAAGTGAAAGAAATCTGACGAGTATCTAGAAAAGATGGAAATGTTGTTAAGTGAGAGAAAATATTATAAAAGGGTGAAGAGCACAATATTATATAAGCAACAATATTACAAAAGTCTATATAATAAAAAATCTTTTATATTCCCTTCTATGAAATTTGTCTTTCAATACCCAGTCTTTGACTACTTGCTACAGTATGTGTAATATCTTTCCTGTTTTCATTGTTTTTATTATGCGGCATAACGTTGCATGTTGAAGAATACCATGATCCAAAAAAAAATTGACAGTTTTTATTCATTATACAGAAGCGAATGAAGCAATGCGATAGCCAGGATTGAATGACGCCTTTGTGAACAGCGAAAAACTGAAAATGCTGTCGGATAACACAAAATATTAACAAAAACTTTATATAGAAATAAAAAAATTTTTTGCATTTCACTATTATGCTTTGTCTTTCTATATTGAAAATTTCACTATTTGCCTACGATATAGAATTCAATTATTATTACTGATTAATATTATAAAAGAGATTGAATAAATCCTCTATAATCTGCTCTCGCGTTGCGCCGTCACACATTCAACCTTTGACTACTTGCGCGCAATATTTTTTCTGTCCGAAACGACATAAAGTTATATATTGAAGAATACAATACCGTATAGTTTAGAATTCGACTAATAGTCAGAGTTAATAATTTCTTTTACTAAATTTAAACAAAATAATGTGCTTCTGTTTTACTAAATAACGTTTTAAGTAGATGTACAGATTGCCTTGGGAAGGGACAAGAAAATAAAGTAATCTACGTAAAGTCAGCAAAAAATTTTTATAATTGCTTATCATTATAAAAGACCCCATTGGGCAGTGGTACCGTAAGCTTTCAATTTTGTATAATTATTTTAGCAATTAAGCTGCCATTAAACTCGATAATAATGATGAACTATAAAAACTTAAACCGTTGTGGATTATTAATTTGTTTGACATAATAAAAATTTCGGACTTAATGATCCGAATCGCGATTGCTTATTATTTTCCACGAATGAAAAAAGCATAAGCGCAATAACAGTGATTTCATATTTTTATATTTGACATTACAGTGCTGCAATTATTTTAAATATTACGATAGACTTACCTCATAGGCTCAATTTTTGAAAGAGTATACAAATTTAATTAATATTGAAATTTGGTTAAATTGTCGTAAAAATAAGGATACTAATTTATAATAGTTAAATATTAAATTTAATATTAATTAAATTTAATAAATATTAAAGTAATTATAGTTGAGTATTAAAGTTAATAGTCCTTTAAATTTAATGTTCATAAATTTTTTGCTATCGCTCAGAATATATGAATTTTTTCTGTAATTGTGCTAAATTCTATTCATTTCTTCAGATGTATAAGATAATGCAATATAAACAAAAACACTCGCAAAAATAGCCACTATTATGTTTATTGAAATCATTTAAATTTAGTAGTAAATGAATTCTTACATTTATTTTGCATGTGTATCGATAGCTGCTGTCCTAATGTACATTATATTTGATAAATGTTGATTTGGCACATTGCTATTATTATAATGTTTATTGTTGATAATTCATTTGTTAATTATTTATGCATTTCGGTCGACTCGGTATTACAGAGATACTATACAGCTACATTGTTATACATTTCATGCATTTTTCACGAAGTTTTGTTAAATAAACTAATTGAATTAGATTTAAAGTTCAATCATGTTTCATAAATAAAATCTTTATGGAATTAATGTGGTTTATATATTACTTCCTTTAGTCATAATTTGGACGTGGTTTAAATTTCTAAGGCGTATAATTAATATATTATGTATTCATAGTTTATATCTTCAAAAAGTAAAAGTACATGTTAAGATCTGTGAAAAATCTAATAGAAGTAGTAAGAAATAAATCATTTGCTTTAAACATATTACTATTTTTATCGCGCTAAACAAGTATAAAATCAAACGATCGTTCTTGCTCAAATTTTAGTTTAAAATGTTTGCTAAATGGTACTGAATTTTTAAATATATATATATATATATATATATATATATATATATATATATATATATATTATTATTGCAACAATTTCAAAAGCTTTTTTTTATTATTTTTGTTTTATATGCAGATAGACAAAACAAAAACTTTAATAAAGATTAACAATTTTCTCGGTAGAAACAACACACCATAATATTACACTCCCATTTTCTCGTAATGTTTTGAATAAAAATTATTTTTAAAGCTCAATATATCTAAATAAAATATTGCTAGTTAATTGAGTTCCTAAAAATTACTTTTTTACTTATATAGAAATTTTTGCCCTGAGCATTTTTAACATTGTACTGCACAATACTTTAACAATATTTTATCTTAATTATGAGCTTTTTTTTTTAATTTCTGAAGAAAAGTTAACTATCTATCACCATAACACAACTCAAAAGGATCAGTAATCCACTTACTGTATTTTTAGACAACAAAACGAATGCCAATCTTCGGTTGTTTTCCAGTATATTTCTGTAAATAAACAAACTGATTTCTTTTTTCAGAATTCAAATTACGTATATTTTAAAATGTTTTTGAATTATAATAGCAAAATCATTTCTTGTAAGAACATTTTCACAAATTTTTGAAAAGTTTATTTTACAACCGTTTTTTAAAAAATGTCTATGTTTGCAGTTGATGGACAGACTGAATTGTCTTTTATAATTTGTAGAGCAATGTATAGAAATTCGGCTTTATTAAAGTATCAAGCAGTATTTAAATAAACATAAAAAAATGTTTCTTGATGATTGATTGCAAGATTGTACGATGTAACATATACATCGACGTTATTTAAAAAATAGCACAAGCAAACGATATAGAATTAATTTACTGCGAAGAGAGCAAGCGGTAATCAGAGATGTGACATATATATTGCGGCAATTGATTTTCTGCCGATTATTATCCATTCATCGACAAAGAATGATGTTCATGTATCATTTCATGAATATAAGCAAAGATGCAACGACTGGTGCATCATTATTTTTCATTTTGTTCATTCGTTTTGACTGTAGAATAATATATTTTCTTAATTACTTTCATACGTTTCAACTTAATATCATATCATAGATTTATCTAATTTTCTCACTAGAAAGACTAATTCATTATTTTATACTCTTATATATTGAGTATGAATATAATCTATGTATAATAAAAAAACAAATTTCCAAAAATTGATCAAAAGTTGTTTAAAAAAAAGAATGAATGGTAAAATTAGTTTATAAAAAGCTTTACAAAATCCCATAAAGGAGTATTTTTTACTTTTACAACATCAGGAATACCAATATTTTAATATATTAAAAATACTACTTACCATTTTATAAACAATTTTTAATTGTTTCATTAAATGACTGTCAATGCTACCGTAATATTTTAATTTTACATTCTATTAAAATGTAATTCTACAAAATTCAAATTAAAATTAAATTAAAATTACATTCTATTAAGATCTAAATTTTTATCAACTTAAAAAAATAAAATCATTAGTAGAGAGCCAGTTAATTATAGGGTGTTTGTAATCGTTAATTACCAACTCATATAAATACATTGTATATATATATATATATATATATATATATATATATATATGTGTAGTGTGTGTGTGTGTGTGTATATATATATACATACATATCTCACTTGAAAATATCTCTAACACTATCTCTCAGAAATATTGATCGCAACAGGAAATATTACCTATATAGAAAAGAAAATTTATATCCTTTTAATTATCATTTTTTAGTTTTTTTAAGAGAAAACTTTGAAATAATAACTTTTAATATTAAGCTATTTATTTAAATTGGTATATTACAATTGAACTAAAATTAACATTAATGTAGTAAATATATGTTTATCATTTTTATGTCTATGACGTAGCAATATTATAAAAACGTCCTCTTTGTTAAAATGGTATGGAACATTCCTGAGAAATATAAAATCGAATGAAATAGTTTTAAATACGTATCATATTCTAAAAACAATTAAACATAAGCCATAAATAACGCTTCTTTTGCTATATGAACAATAGAGATATAAATAATTTATACAATTTCTTTTTCCTTTCAAATCTTAGAATAAACTTAGTATTATTCATTGTCATAAAAATATATATTATACTAGTAATATGTTGGAATTCTAGAATGTTGTATCAAAGTAGCTAAAAACTTAATTAAAAATGTCTTGCTTCTAAACATTAGTTTGCTCAAAAACTGATTGGATGCATACTCACATTTATTTGTGACCTGATAAAAATATTTGCTAGAATAATCTCTACTGTTTCATTACATTTAGAAAAATGTTATTTACAGTAAAGATATATTCAAATTAAATAACTATACTTGGAAAGTTCCTTTAATATTTTATCATATGTAACAAGAAATATTTTATAAAAAGTATATGTTTTAACTATGGAATAAATTTTTTTATAACTTTATCAGGAGATAATGGATGCATAAAACTGTTTGATCCTATAAACAGTAATTTTTGTCTAACTCATTTAAACTATAAAATCATTATATTAAAATTTATCATTAATTATAATATTTCCAAATTAGAAAATTTTTAAATATTTTCTATCTAGATACACTAAAAGTTCAAAATGTTGCAATTATACATTTAAGTTATTATTATCAAAGCAACTATATTTACTTAATATCATTGGCAGTTTTTTTTTATAGAAATCATTATATTTTAGAAACTATGGTTAGTTTACATATAAGGCAGGATGAATTATGTAATATTTTAATAAACTATGAGAAATATTTTTTACAAATAATTGAATACTTTCTGTGTACTACGGTTTTAAATACGATTTTTAAATTTATATTTTACATTGAAAATAGAATGGTAAAATAAAAATAGTTTCTTATTGCTTAAGACCTCAATCATTAAATGAAAATATTGTGCACTAATTTTGTAAAAGTGCCTTGTTATATACTTTATGATTTCTGCCACTTGGTGGCAATTTTTTTCTCTTTCAAAAGAAAGAAAATAAACATTTACTTAAAATATTGCACCCAATTAATCTCACATAAAAATGAATTGTTATCAAGTTCGTAAAATAGCCAATTGTGTCTCCATGCATTAAATTTAATATATAAAATATAAAAATAAAATTTAAGTTTTTAATCAGTCTCTTTTAATAAAATTTAAGACAGAAAATATTTAAAAACTTCGATTTTATATTTATATAATATAATTATCATCAAAATTAAAAAGTTTGTTATTATTAAAACATTAAACTTATTAAAAATTATTCTTGTTTTTTGAAACAGAGTCTTGAATAAAGTATTGTTGATATGTTTTTTCTAGCAGCTCCCGCGTGTGATTTGTCCATAATTTTGTTTTATCAATAAATACTTCTATTAATCTAATACCCTCATGATGATAATGTTTTAATGGTACACCCATTTGAGATTCGACGTATTTAAAAAGTTCTTCAGATCGTTGTTCATCATAAATTGGAAATATAACTAACATTGTAACAGTCAAAAGAACAAAGAAAGTTGTCCACATTATTAATGATGTAAATGCTTGGAACAGCAAAGTAAAGAAGCCTATTGAAAATCATTAATTTATTTTAATTATTTAATTTTAATGTTTCAGTTTTTCTTTTATATAAGCTTACCTTTTGAACTTTTCGTTTTTCTACAAGAATCATTGACTAGTTTTTGTTTAGTAACTATTGGTGTATTATCTTTTTCTTGGAGAGGTTCTTTTTTTGGAATGGATACTTTCTCTTTTTCTAAAGCTTTCTTTTCATTATTCTTTTTCTTTTTCTTGGCTTCCTTTTTATTATTAGCAGTAATTTTTTCAACTTCTGAAAAGAAAAATGATTCGATATTATATAAAAGTTAAATAAAGAATATAAATAATCTAAATATTTCACCTTGTACTGCAGTAAGGCGACGTTGCTTTTCTTCATCTATTGTCATTTTAACATTTGCCAAATATGCAACAATGTTTTTAGCACAAGCTTGACATTCACTAGCATTGCTACATGTACCAGCAATACTAGCAACGGCAGGTGTAAGTGGATTTTCTTTTAAATCCAACCATTTTAGATTTTTTAATTCTCCTAAACTCAAAGGTAACCTACTAATTCTATTACTATAAAGATCAAGATGCTTTAATTGTTTCAATTCTCCAAAATTTTCAGGTATCTCTGTTAATAAGTTCTTACTCAAATCTAGCTTTATTATCTGCGTCAATGTTACGAATGTTTTCTAAATAAAATATAGATATATTAAAATATATTTATATATTTCTTTTCATAAAGAAAGCAAAGGATTACTTACAGGTAATGAAACTAGTGCATTATTCGATAAGTCAAGATGAGAAAATCTTTTTATAGAAGCCTGAAAATTAATTTAATTAAATTTAATCTTTAATAGTTTATATAAATCTTATAATTTATAATTTGAATTTACTTACAATTTCTTTTACAGGTACTTCCTCTAAATCACACAAACTAAGATCTAATGTATCATCATCTAATTTGTCTTTAATATCCTTAGCAGTCATTTTACCAGACATTATGGCAACTAAAATAATTACTAAAAATAAAAATGTTATATGATAAAAAATATTTATTTTAAGTAATTAAAAATAGAAACAATACTTAACATACGTTTAGTAGCATATGTTTTAAAATATAAAATATATCATATTTTTAAATGAGTAAATTACTTACCACTATTTCTTTTTATCGTCTATAAAGAGTTGTAATGTCAAATTTTGAAACGAGAAATCAACAATATAATTTCTATTTTTTAATTAAAATGTTCAATTCCAAGAATAATGCAGAACGTTTAAAGTTTAGGTACGTTAAAAATGTTCGGATTTGTACCGATTTCAATCGAATGATTGAGGCGAGTTGGCAAATAATTTATGTGTGATCACTGATGATCAGCATTATCAGTGTGATAGTTTAACTGTTTACGTGTGAAAATGGAGGAATTCCAAATTCCCCAACCTAACCTAACCTTTCACAAGGGTACTCCCTTGGTACCCCCGGCCCCCATAGGACCGCTGATTATATCTTTCTCCCACGCTCCCATTAGTATCATATACTAGCAAACTACGTTAATAAACTAATTTACGAACTAAAGCTGCTAAAGGAGAAATTTCATGGAACAAAAATTGCCACTACCAAATGTCGCTAGCGGCACCGGCGATGTATCAGGATCGATACTTATTTCTGAAGTGACAATTCTCGTTCGTTTTGAATGAAAATGTCCGGTGCGGGAGATTTAAAGTGTTTCGTACCCCAAATGTATAAAAATGTTATAATCATAAATATCATACTATTTATTGTTTAAAATGAAATAAAATGATAGGATAAACATTGATATAAGTATATAAATAATTTTTTTGACTAGTCAGATGATTAGAGTATATCAATAAGAAGAAGATAACACCATGCCTACGAAGCAAATATATTTTCAACAGAAATTCTGATAAATATTGTCATTTTAATAATCTAATAATTGAGTTACATAGTTTAATAATCTAATAATATAGTTACATTATAAATATATAGTTGAAGTAAAAAATAATAAATTTTTTAATGTTACATCGTATATCTGAATATAAATTCTTCCTTTAGATTTTATATGCACTATACTATAATCGATATAATTTTTGCCAATTGGGAGTAGAAACCTTCGTTTTTGGTGAATTTTCATATCAAAATAAAGCAATATTGTCGGGTGCGCGTGGTATTATTATATCGCTGGGTAAAATGGAGACGGGAGGTATGACGTGTGGTTCTGTTAACCTTGAATAGAAAATTGAGCGATAGCAAGTAGCTGAGAAATTTATTGGACTGAATACATGTATATATAGCGACACTTGTGTTGTCTATATGATGGAACTATAGAGGTGCAAAGGTGTATGTGTATTGACCTGGTTCGATTCTTCCGACATTCGAACCGTAGTTGGGCATCTGTTACCGATCGTCTAAAACTGGCTGCTCTGCGAATTGCACTATCTCCCCTTATTTGCAATTTGCACTTCCATTCATTTAGCGAAAACTGTAGAAAATAAAATTTATAGAAAAGTCGGCTCGAAGATTCCTGCGATTCTCGAATTTCCGAACTTTGCTAATTTGATTTATGAAACCCATAATTTACTTAAAACACAAAACGTTTCAGTTTTATGGCAAAAATTAATTTTCGTATTAAAATACTATTTGTTATAAAAAAAACAATTTTTGGATTTTTCAGAAAAATTGCGTACTTCCTAATTTTTTTGAAAAGGTATCTATTGCACTCATTTATATATTTCAAATGTATATAATTATATTCCAATAATTCCGTAGTTTTTATTCCTATCGTATCTTATGTTTAAGCATATAGAATAAAATCTACAATCGAAAGAAATATACGATGGAAAATTCTTGATGGTCATCTTTAATTGCATTATATCTTTATAGTTTCTACTGCATCGTGTAAAGGCGCTGGTATATAACATATATATCATTTTCCAGCGCCCATCGCTTACTGGATAATATGATTAAACAACTTTCTTAGGAGCTTCTAGATAACTAAAAAAAATTAATGTTGCCATTGAAATGTTGATATCGACATTAATCCATATGAATCTTTTGGACACTAATAAATAAAAAACGAATAATTTCTAAATTTTTTTTTATTGAGAAACTTACATTTGTAATAAAAAAATATTTAGTAACCTAAATTATATAATTTTCTAAATTATTAAATAAAAATTTCGCTAACTGGTATCTTGCAGTATAAAATCGGAGCTATTTATTTAACAAAATAAAAATATAATTACATTACATTCAATATCAACTTTTATTCGGGAACATATTTAAATCACCATGATTTATTAAAAATCGAATATATAATTTTTAAATCTTAATTATTTTATCTTAATTTGAATCTTATATACATATATATCTTTTACATATAAAATCGGAAAAAATATTGCGAAATAAAAATTTATTCTATGCTGGATTATATTATTTAATAATATGTATACTGAAGTTCTGAAGTTATAATTATTTTATTTATATAACGAATACAGATTCTTATAAGAGAAACAAAGATGATTATATAGTATCTCTGGATGATTAAAGTTCACGAATTCACGATAAATACAATACTATCGTATAATAACTAAGAGATTGTTCATATATTTATAAAAAAAATTTTAGGTAAATTTGTGTTCACTATTTGCCAATATCGATACTCGATGGCGATAGAAGGAACGCGGGCAATTGTTTTTATTTTCGTTTTTGTTTATGATCTACCGTCATACACTATGAAACCCGGGCCATCGAAGAATACACGGGCATATATTATGCGCCGTCGGCAAATCTTCTCGTTACTCATTGGTGTTAAGGAAAGAAAGATTTTTGACTACACGCTTACACAAGTCCGTGTAGTTTCTTATATTCAGTTCACACCACTGCGAAGGCGTAGGATTTTTATAATTTCCTTATAGCTATTCTCTTCCATATATTCTGCGTCCTACTGCGTCCTTTAGTTTTAATCTGGTTTTAACTATAAAGTCATGATGGTGCTACGACCAGACAAACATGTATTTTGTTGTTATTATTATCAAATGAAAACAATAAATCGTTCGTGATAAGATGCGTGAATTTCTCTTCCTGTTTGTTTCAACTGTCAAGCTTCCCAAATGCTCCAAAATGAAAACTTGATAATCCTGCTTTTCTGATTGGTTGCTAAACACTATTGGTAAATAGCGCGAAAACTAAGGACAGTTCTTGAATATATTTAAAATATATTTAAAAGTGACATATATTTAAAATATTTCCTGATTTATACAGACATAGTAATGTATATGTGGTATATGCAGGTATATGCTTTTGTCAAAAATTGTCAGACTTATTGTCAGACGCGTTTCTGCATAATCATCAATTTTTAGACTTAATTGCCAAAATTTATCAATTATTTAGCTGCTACAAAACTTTGTTACAATATTGTCAGACTTGTTTTAATATGTCTATATATAATTATGTATGTATGTCCAGCATTCGTCTCTATAATTGTCATTATTGGCATCAATTCAACTTACATATATTTACCAATGAGGATAGACTATTTACCAAACTTTGCCCGCATTAAGCTTTGTTATAATAAACATGAAAAAATCACAATTTGACGCATTTATATGTATTGTTATTGGTAAAAAATAAGTTTCGAAAAGTGTCTGTTAAAGTTTTGGAAACGTTTAGGAATAGAATTTTTTTATGAATAGGAGTACTTACTAGTACTTTTAAAAATTTAATTATTATAGAATTAATAAATTGTTGCTGATTCATTTGAAAATCACGAGACTGAAGGACGATGCAGCGGAAAAATAAGAAATGGAGGACTGCGAAACTGCGATTACCGCAATCAGCCGCAATACCGCCTGATACCGCCCACCATTGTACACCGGCAGTCGGCACCACCGGCGCACCACCGGCACGTCACCGTCGTGCTGATTTGGAAAGGTTTTATCGGCATGCATACGTGTATCTGCGTGTATGCTAGCGTAATGTAACATTATACCATATTATACACACACACACACATACACACACATATATATATATTCATATACATATTCACATATACGATTATACCTGTGAATCGTGAATCTGTGATTAGTGTCTGTCCGCTTCGCCTGTAATGATCATTATCAGTTCATGTCACAAAATTGTATTATCACTCAAATAATTCTTTTGATAAGATGATAAAAAACCCGACTGAAGTGACATTAAATTTTTAAGAGAATTTTATCTTTCGAAAAAGAAGTATTTTTATATTATATAATTAGTTCCTATTAAAAATTAAAAAATTATTTTGTTATTAGGTTTTTACTGAATAGTAAATATGGCACTACCATCAACATTAGTAAAGCTTTTCAAGTAAGTAACATTTCCTTTTATTAATGTTAAAAAATTTAAACGATAAAAAATTGATTAAATCATGAAATTTTCCAATATAAAAATTGATAAAAAAGACTTCGAAAATAATTTAGTATTATTTATTCAGGCATATCGATGGTAATAAAGTCAAATATATTGAAAATTTACGACAAGCAGTTGCTATTAAATCTGTATCAGCATGGCCAGATAGTAGAAATGATATTATTAAAATGATGAAATGGGCAGAGGCACAATTTAAGCAACTTGGTGCTACTACAGAATTAGCTGATCTCGGTACTCAAAAACTACACAGTGGAAAAGAAATTCCTTTACCTCCTGCTTTACTGGGAACTCTAGGGGTAGATCCAAAAAAAAAGACTGTTTTAATTTATGGTCATTTAGATGTTCAACCTGCTCTGAAAGAAGATGGCTGGGACACAGAGCCGTTTACTCTTGTTGAAAAAGATGGAAAATTATATGGCAGAGGAAGCACAGATGATAAAGGACCAGTTCTTTGTTGGCTGCATACACTTCAAGCATACCAAGAAATTGGGGAAGAAATTCCTGTTAATTTAAAGGTAGTTTCATTAATATTATAAATAATTTTGAATAATTTTTTTTATGGTTAGGGATAAATTTGATACTTTTAATATTATTCTAAATATAACTCTTATTTCACAGTTCGTGTTTGAGGGAATGGAAGAATCTGGAAGTGAGGGACTTGATGAATTACTTTGGTCTCTAAAAGATTCTTTTTTGAAAGGTGTTGATTATGTTTGTATTTCTGATAATTATTGGCTTGGAACAACCAAACCATGCATTACCTATGGTTTGCGTGGCGTCTGTTATTTTCATGTTGAAGTATCTTGCGCAAAACGAGATCTCCATAGTGGAACTTATGGTGGAATAGTTCATGAGGCCATGTCGGATTTGATTTATTTGATGAATACTTTGACCAACGTAAATGGTAAAATTTTGATCGATGGAATTTATGATAAAGTTGCAAAAGAAACACCGGAAGAGTTGAAAATGTATGATACAATTGAATTTGATGTTAATGAGTGCAGAGATAGTTCTGGAGCTACAAAGTTAGCACATAATGAAGATAAAGTATAAACACAACCTATTTCCTAGAGAAAATTTTTTATAAGAAATAAAATTTTTAATTTATTTTAAAAATTAGACGCAGTTATTAATGCATCGCTGGAGATATCCAACTCTATCATTGCATGGCATTGAAGGAGCTTTTTACGAACCAGGTGAAAAAACTGTTATACCAGGTACAGTTATTGGCAAGTTTTCATTAAGAATTGTACCTGACATGACACCTGAAGAAGTTGAAAAGAAAGTTACAGCTTTTATTGAAAAACAATGGCAGGCTCGTGGTAGTCCAAACAAAATGAAAGTCTATATGTGTCATGCTGGAAGATCATGGTCTGCGAATCCTGATCATCCACATTATGTAGCTGCAAGAACAGCCACTAAGCATGTTTACAATGTGGATCCTGATTGTACTCGAGAAGGAGGTTCTATTCCAGTAACTTTAACGTTCCAAGAAGTCACTGGTAAAAATGTTCTATTATTACCAGTTGGTTGTGGTGATGATGGTGCTCATTCTCAGAATGAAAAATTAAATGTTTTTAATTACATTCAAGGAGTAAGTATTACTTTCTAGATATAACAATATTTTTAATTTTTAAATAGTTTAAAAAATGTTCAAGTTAATATATCTTCTTTAGACGAAACTGCTGGGTGCTTATTTATATGAAGTTTCACAGATTTAAAGATTAATTGTTTCAAATGAAACTTTTTCCAATATGGATGAGAGAATTTTTCATTACAAGTTTAAAGCATTTAAAATGTATTAGATTTATATTCAAATAGTTTTTGTATTATACAATTAATGTTTACAATACAAATTATCTTTTTTACAGTTTATATACATATTCAAAAAAAGATGTAAAATATGCTTTGCAAAATAATAAAATAGTCTTTTTATTAAATTTGCCTCAACTTCTTCAATAGACTATCTTCCATTACTTAAAGACAATTACTTATTTTAAGTGTCCATGCTGGTTCTCCTTTATGAGCCTTAATTGGTAAATTGATTGTAATATGATCTGCTGCATTTTTCCACTAAAAATATTTAAACATTCATTGATTTAGGTTAATTTGTCATTTGATAAAGTAAAAAATTATATTATAGTTACATTTAACAATTCATGAATGTTAAGAAGGGAAATTCGTGTTGATGCAGTAGTTTTTATAATATTACTTAAATGTAAAACATTTGTTTCTGGCCATGAGAGTAATATAGCATAGATATCACCATTCTGCTTTTGTGTGTACCAAACATCCCTTGTTAAAGTATCATTCTGTATAATCCACGGTTTAGTTTTATAAATCGCTTCTCCATTAATTTTCAACCAATTGCCTAAAGAGAAAAATTGTAAATTGTAAAAGATTTTATAGTTTTTATAATAATTGTTATAAATATCATTTTTAAATACCCATTCCAAGTAATCTTTCTTCAAATATAGGCAATATCATGCCATCTTTTGTAGGTCCAACATTCATTAATAAATTTCCTCCTGTACTCACTGTTACGACTAATTCTTTAATAAGATCTTTTAAACTATAGTAATCTTTTAATAAAGCATTTCTACGGTAACCCCATGATTTTTTATCAATAGTCATAGCATTTTCCCATTTATGATGTTGTAAAATACCTAAACATCAATAAATTGAACTATGAAGATCATGAATTAAATGAAATGTTTTAAATCTTGTAAAAGATATATAACATATATCTTTTTATCAATAGTCATAGCATTTTCTCATTTATGTTGTTGTAAAATACCTAAACATCAATAAATTGAACTATGAAGATCATGAATTAAATGAAATGTTTTAAATCTTGTAAAAGATATATAACATATATCTTTTTATCAATAGTCATAGCATTTTCTCATTTATGTTGTTGTAAAATACCTAAACATCAATAAATTGAACTATGAAGATTATGAATTGAATGAAATGTTTTAAATCTTGTAAAAGATATATATATATATATATATATCTTTTACAAGATTTCATTTAATTCATAATCTTCATAGTTCAATTTATTGATGTTTAGGTATTTTACAACAACATAAATGAGAAAATGCTATGACAATTTAATACATATTCAATATTATACCTGGACTATACCGATCTTCGCAATTATAAAAATCTCCATGTAAACATGATGTATTCAGTCCCCAACGATCATTCGTGACAATGCTATCTTTGACAGGACTTTCATTGTAAAGCCAAGCTAGAAACTCTTTTGATTTCCAGTATTCTTCTGTTGCTTCCCAATCTCCATCAGACCATAATACTTCTGGCTTGTATAAATTAATAAGCTCTTTCATTTCTGGTATAACTTTGTTACGGACAAAAATATCTGTGGTAAAATTGTTCATCTTATCATACAAATATAGAGGATTAAACCACTCATATAGTGAATGATATAGACCAAATTTCAGTTTTGTATTTTCTCGTATTGCTGTTGATAATTCTCCTATTATGAAATATATTTTTATATAAATAGAAATTACTGAAAAATATTTTTTGAGGTACAGGTAGCTTTGATCACTATATATACACAATTTTATTAGTTTTTATTAATCAAAATTCTACCTATTAAATCCCTATTTGGTCCAATATCACCAGAATTCCAACTATAAGAATACATAGATGGCCAAAGTGTATAACCTTCATGATGTTTGCTTGTTAAAACAATATATTTTGCACCTGATGCTTCAAATAGTTCACTCCATTGTGTTGCATTAAAGAATTCAGCTGTGAAATCTTGAGCAAACTCTTGGTAAGTAAAGTTAGGCTTGTAATTTTTTTGTATAAAATCTATATACTTTTTTTTCCCTTCTAGAATATGTATATAAATAAATAAATAAATTATATTGCATGGGTGAAATTATATAAATTAATAATTTTATATACTTCTCCAACTCATCCAAAACCATTCAGAACCAAAACTTGGAACACTAAATACTCCCCAATGTATGAAAATTCCAAACTTATCATCATCAAACCAGGATGGTAAAGGCCGACTATCCAAACTATCCCAGGTAGGTTGATATTGTTTTAGCTTCTTTTGAATTGATCGTTGAGGATATTCACAAAGAAAACAAATTAGAATAACACATAATAGAAAAGAAACTCTATCAATTATCATCTTACAATTACTAAGCAGAATTGCCTATTGATAATATTTTATCTCTAAATATATATATTTATAATAAAAAATATATTATAATTTATAATTTCAAGCATGTATGAAACCGAGTACCCGACTGTCGAATTGTGCTGAAATCCGAATGCAGCGAAGGTATATATACGCGCTTGATCCTGATTGGTATTATGTATATCAAACACATCTATATGCATATAATATATATAAATACAAATCTATCATACATACCTATATATATATATACATATACATATCATACTATATATACATATGCGCTTACAAGTTATCTTATCAGCAGTAAAACATTAAAAACTAATTTTATATATGTTTCCAAATACTGGTATCAGCTGGTACTAATCGGTGATAGAACACAACTAAATAAAATAACGTACTATAGAAATTTATATGTAAATACAATAATCATCGAATTATTAAATAATTAATGTTTAGTATAAGGTGTTTCATTTGAAAAAAATTTTGTAAATATAATATAATAAACTTCTTAGATTTTTTAAATAAATATCTAATAACGTTCGGTAAAATACAAAATTTACAATTTAATTTGCTCATTAAATATATTTATAGTAATTCAAGATAAAAACTCAAATTTAACGTACCCTTTTACGTTAGCTAAGTTATCCATTGTTTCACAGTATAAGAATGAATTTATGTAAATCACATAGTTGTCAATATCGATTGTTAATTACTAAAGTTACTGTATAAAGAATTTTTTTATATAATAATGAGTAAATAAATAAGTATATCTCAGTATATATATTTACAAAATATAGAAAAAACTAACAGTATACTAATGTTACAGACTCATTATTTTATAACATTATTTATAATAATTAGCATTTTTTAATGTAAGATTTAGAGTAGTCTCGAGTTTCGAGTAAGAGTTTAGCTTATAAATCGTAATAATTTTGTAGTACGTGTCAATCATAATAAATAAGGTTTAATTTTAAGTTTTCGTAGTAATTCGTCAGTTCAAAATAATTTAGCATTTATTTATAATTGTTAAATAAAATAAGATTTATTAAGCCCTTATTATTCATACTTATGTTAAGTGCGTATTAATGTCATAGGATACGAAATATAAATAAAGATGTATGTAGTTTAAGACTTGTTTAATATTAGGTAATCAATTCGAGAAATTTAAGCTGTAGTCTGGTTAGTTAGATTTTGACCTTCGGATAATATTACTTTTGCGATTAGAGCTAAGAGAAAGAAAAAGATGGAAAATTTATAACATATAATAATATAGAGTAAAGAAATAATTTAAGGTTTCTTACGCGAAGCTTTTAATAAGTAAAGTTATTGTTTGAGTCTAAATATAAATCATTATATATTAATTAACATTATTAATTGCAAATTATATTTATTATACAAAATTATGCGTTATCTTATAAATTAATAAACGTTGAAATATTGTGTAAATCATTGTAAAGGATGTCAGCGGAATACATATAATTTAGTTTAGCGGTTTTTAGATTTATTATATTAATATAATTATCAAATAATTACTTAGAATTTTATTAAATATTATTCAATATGCATTATAACATCTCGAGAGGTTTTGTAATACCCAGTGCTGTGACTGGAAAATTTCATATTTTCTATAACTGTTGAATGTATGCGACTGAAAGATTCGGTGCCGTGCCCGGAAAACTAAAGGTTTTCGAGAGCTGTACTTTCTTTTGCATATATTCATTTGGTAGAAAATATGATTATTTTCGAAAGCTGTTGAGCTCTATCAAAACATAGAGGCAAATTCTACAAATGGTAGAAACAAAATATCCACAAAGATTGGATTTCAATTCGAGACAAGACCGCTCGAGATTGTCGCGTAACCTTACACCCTTTATCGCTAAGTTTTCAGAACTTATATCAATAAGTAGAGTCGAAGCTATAAAAGCGCGAGCGCGACTTCACGTCTGTTCATTATTATTTCCGCTGGCTTGCTAAGGTGCATAAGAAATTATATTGTCGTTTAATATTAAATCAATTCTTTAAAATTAAATTGAAGTTTATTTCTTTAAATCCCTTGTTTTATTATAACTAATATAATCTACGAGTTTTAGGTTAAATTCACTTGACATTTAAGCGCGGCAAAGCTCTTTTCAATACTCATTTAATTTCGATTAATTCTTTTATAAAAAAATATTTTTATTTATGTAAATATATTTTGTATGTAAATATTTTATTGCATTTCTGGTCAATTAATTTTAGACTTTTTTGACTTTTAGTAAGTACAATTTTTAATTTTAATTTTAGTAATTAATTATATCATACAAATAAAATAAATGAATTACCCTACTTCAATAGACATTTTTGAAATAAATTTGCTACATTGAATTTAATAATAAAACAAAAACAATTTCCAACGCTGTTGATAATTTTACGATAATTTACATCCAATCTTTTAAAAAGATTTTTTAATAATTGGAGATATTCACATATATGTATCTCATCTAATGATACGATAATACGAAGAAAATTGAATTTAAAAATTATAAATATATTATTTAAAAGTTCCTTATTCATTAAGGTTGATATTAGTGATTTTACACGAAATTATACTAATTATTATTATAATATATCAGGTATGTGAATAAGTCTTTCCCGTTTTTTTTCAAATTTTGAGCCTTTATTGTGAAAAAATGGTTACAAATGAATTATTGAAAGTATTGGCCATCGCTAGCTACAACTTTTTCCCATCTTTCTGGCAACATACGAATCCCGTTGCGAAAAAATTCGACCGGTTTGGCCTCTATCCAGTCATCCACCCATTTTTTGGCTTCCTCGTAGGAATGGAAGTGCTGGTCAGCCAGGCCATGCGTCATCGATCTGAAGAGATGGTAATCAGACGGAGCAACGTCTGGACTATACGGCGGGTGGGGTAGGACTTCCCATTTGAGCGTTTCTAAGTATGTTTTCACCGGCGGTGCAACATGTGGGCGAGCATTGTCATGTTGCAAAATAACTTTGTCGTGCCTGTCGGAGTATTGTGGCCGTTTTTCTCGCAGTGCGCGGCTCAAACGCATCAATTGTCGTCGATAGACCTCGCCTGTGATCCTTTCATTCGGTTTCAGAAACTCATAGTAAACCACACCTAGCTGGTCCCACCATATACAGAGCATGAGCTTGGCGCCATGAATATTTGGTTTGGCCGTCGATGATGATGCATGGCCGGGTAGTCCTCATGATTTTCTTCGCTTCGGATTATCGTAACGTATCCACTTTTCATCGCCAGTCACGATACGATGCAGAAAACCCTTTCTTTTATGTCGCTGAAGCAGCTGTTCGCAAGTGAAAAAACGCCGTTCGACGTCTCTCAGCTTCAGTTCGTAAAATTTTTCAATTTTTCAATTTCCTTGCTTTTGGATCATTCCCATGGCTTTCAAACGCTTGGAAATGGTTGTTCGGTCAACTCCCAATGCTTCAGCAAGTTCTTCTTGCGTTTGACAAGAATCTTCATCAAGCAAAGTCGCCAATTCTCGATCTTCAAAGATTTGCGGCCGCCCGGAACGCTCCTTGTCTTCCACGTCGAAATCACCGCTTTTGAAGCGTCGAAACCATCCGCGAACACTTGAATCATCGACACAACCTTCTCCATAAGCCTCCTGAAGCAATCGATGCGTCTCGGCAGCAGATTTCTTCAAATTGAACCAATAAAGTGAAACTTCCCGCAAATGACGTCGACTCGGCTCAAATTTCGACATTTTCACGATATCAAAAATTTATGATGCGAAAAAATTTTAACTAATGTGTTAGTATGGAATTGTTGACATATGAATAAGCTTTGATTATGACATATGTAACCATTGAATACTCGCACAGTATTGGTGGCGCCATCTCTTACAAAAAACGGGAAAGACTTATGCACACTCCTAATAATTATTATAGTATAATTACTTATGCAAACTCACCTTCATTGCGCCACCGTGCAACTTGATATTTTATATAATAATATTGCCAATAATATTTATAAACTTACGTTAATGTAATATTTAGTAATGAAAACATAAAAATTAAGTAATGTCAAAATTAGTATACTACTATATAAATATTAATAAAAATAAATAAATAAATATATATATATATATATATATATATTTATATATATATATATTTATATATTTATATATTATATAAAATATCAAGTGGCGCGGTAGCGCAACGAAGGTGAGTTTACATAAGTAATTTTTTGGAATAAGGATTTATATGAGACTGTGTAAAGATTATTTCTTTCGTTGTTTAGATTGAAGTTGAAATGGTGATTCCGATTACGGAACGATATACCTAAGTTGCAGGTCGCGAGCTTTTTATTGGTCAAATAGCCACCAATCAGTGTTGTTTGCCAATTTGCCATAGTAAGGAAAAGATCGATTTTTTGAACACGTAATTCTTTAGATAGTTTCGGTATAATTATTTTGAAATTATTTTTCACATTTCTTAAATAAATATATTTGAAATAAGCTAAGACTAGGCCATTTTCTGATTATGTATATCTGAATTGTGATGGCAGTGTTTTCGTAGTATAATATTTAAAGTCTATGAAAAGACAATTATTTATTGAAAGAAAAAATAATATAATCAGTAAAAGAATCGATCCCCAGGACTATTTTGGAGTTAGTATGATCTAAGAGATGAGAAAATTAAAAAATTGGAACAATGTTAACCGATTTGATTAGTTGATCAATTTACTTATTCATGAGGTTCAAAACAATTATAAACATAATAAAAATACATTTAACATGTTGGCTTTCGCTGAAAATTACTTTTACAATAATTTGAAATACAACAAAAAATGTTATCATTTATTATCAATTGAACGTTAAAAGATATAGAAAAAAATTAGCGGGATTTATATATTTAAATTATTGTTTTTAAAATACTATTACTGTATAATGATATTTGCACGTGCTGAGGACATTTATAAATGTCATCTACATCTACGTCTTATTTAAAATGTTTTTTTATTAACTGTTTAGGAAAAATCTCATTTATGAAATCGGATACTCCAAAATTTTTTATTGCTTTGATAATAACTAAAATAACTAAAGATAATAATCTGTCATACATATTATTATTTTTTTCATTCTTTTTAATACTAATGATAATGTTACAATTGTGCAATTTACTGTTGGAATTGTTAAAAGTAAATTATACACTAGCTAAATTTTTTAGAAAAATAAAATATGTAAAGATTTTAGAGCGTTTTTATCGGCATATCAGCAATTAAATGGTGCTTAAATTGCAATTTTAAGGAAGTCATAAATTATTCTAATTCGAAAACTAATTCTTCTGATACGAATCTTCATTGAAAACAATGAATATCTTTTTCTGTGCGTGTATTGATTTTTTTAAAGATCACAAACTAACAGATTAGATAAACAGCTAAATAATATTTCTATCTAATTTTACGTAGTACTTCTGTTTTCAGATCGACCGAGAATTTATAATTAAGTAAATAAAAAGTTTCAATCATAAATTTATTGAATCCACTTATGTTATTACTTTTTGTTTTTTTTATCACTGAAAATTACTTATTAATTCAATTTTTCAATTTGAATATTATGGAATAATGAATCTAGTTTGCAATATTTAAAAAAAACATATTTTTCTCAAACGAGTAAAGGAGCTTTGAACGGCGTCTAGATTTATATTGGACCACAGATGGCAGGAGATATCAGAAATGCTGAGAAGAGAGGCATTGCACTGGTACCGTAATACTACCTTAGAAATAAAGTCTTGGAGAGACTTAGAAAAATAGATGCGGGAATTTTACATCTCCACAAATGAAAGGAGGCACCTCGACCCTCGAATTACGGAACGAACGCAAAAAGCCGACGAAGCAATTCGTAGCTTCGTGACGGCGTTATGCACGCCATGAGAGGCCGCAGCAGCTGTGACCATCAGCGCCAATTAGACATGGTCTATCATAATATGAGAGTTGTGTTTCTCCTAAACCTTCACTTCTCGTAGATTCGCACAGTAAACGAACTAGTGCAGAGAGTGGAAGAACATTAGGAAAATAAGAAACAGTCCCAATTAGAACGGAATAACAACCAGTGAACTACATGCAATGACCGTGTTATGACGATGAACACACAGTACGATCTATCCACTCACTGGTAACGCTGCAAATAAAGCGGCTACGATACTTTTAATGACCGGAACTCTACAATTAGATTCTGCTTATTCTGCAAGAAGAACAGGATATTGAAGATAAATTGCTCCTATCACCAATCAAGTAACGCCAACAGAGCCAGAACAGAAACCACCTGTATTCGGCCCGAAGTATAAAAGAAATTCGATATTTTGTGATCTGGCTAGCAGGGACATTCCAGGTCCAGGCATTAGGGGAGCAGCAGGATTCTTTATTAGTGCACGCTGAGTTATGGTCTTCATACGGTAGAGATGGCAAACAAGTGATAACACCATCCGCGCTAATAATGGCGGTTGGCTCAGTGGCCAAGCTCGAAGGCACTGTGACGGGCACTGCCTGCGAATGAGAATTTACATAAATAACCAGCTCTCCTAACGTCATCAATCAGTCCGGAACGAAGAAATTCATGTGGCTCAATTCAAACGACTGGATTGACGAAACTATCGACCGTCGAGAATCAAGAATTAAAGAAACTAATGGAGGAGGAAAGAACCCGTTTTAACAATATTTTTGGAACCAACGCCGCTAACAGAGTATATGATTTTACTATAAGACGACACACCAATTATACGAGATACCAGCTGAAAACCCTGTAATACAGAGCATAATACATAAGAAATCGGATAAACTAATAACCGAAGGCGTGACACGACCATTCAATAGCTCGTGGACTTTACCGTTTACCAAGAAGAACCGAAAGAAAAGGTTTTGTGTCGACTTGTGGCGACTAAAACAAGTTACAGTTATTATATATAATATGTTATTATTTATTATTATATATTATATGTATTAATATTCACCTATATTAATATTATTATATATTATTTTTAATTTAATTGGACTATAAGACCAATAGAAATATTTGTTAATTTTAACTAAAAACAGTCGACATAAGCACAATTAAAGTCTTTCACTAAAACAAGTCTTAAAGACAGACACCTATCCACTACCACAAGACAACGCCACACTAGATAAATGGAAAGGCGCTTGATAATTCTCCACCATTGATCTTAAGAATGACTACTGGCAGATCGCACTTACGCCAACCTGCCGACCGCTTACTGCATTGACCGTACCTGACGGGGAGTATTCGAATTCTCCGTATTAATAGATAACGTCATTAACAAATCAATGGCACGAAAAAGATAAAAAGATCCTTAATTACAAATAGAATTAAAAAAATAACCGAAAAATAGGAATTAAAAGTAATTATCTTCTTGAAAAAGCATTTCATATTAACAAATATCAGAATTCATTCCTTATAAATATATTGTTGCTCTTTGACATCTTTTACAAAAGAATACATTTTATATCTAATTAAAATTTACAAACTAAAGGCAAAATATTTTTTAATACCTAAAATTAATACTAAACGGAATCTGTCTCTTTATGTTCGTTATTATTAGAAGTGTAGAATCTGTCTCTTTATGTTTGTTATTGTTACTGTGTAGAGCATTTGTCTCTCATGTGGTGCGGAAGAATTTTGCCCCTCTCTCAAGTCTTCCCTTCTGCCTTCCCGGATAATGAATCAGAAACTGTATAAGTGCGAATGAAATTTAGTGAATTAAAAAATGACGAATCTAATCGGGTCGCCGGTTCGGTGCTATTTTTTCGGAGTAACTTATATATAAAAGACTAATAAATATTTTTATATGTCTTACATTTGTTAATAAATTAATATAATTATAATAGCAGTTAAAATACCATTATTTATTCCCTTTATTCCCTTCAAGATCGATAGAAATGTTTCCCTTGTTAATAATTTCTAAATAATAAGTCTAATTCAAGAAAATTACGTATTAACATCAAGCTTTATAGCACAATTTCGGATTCAAGGTTGGCTTTGTATAGATCTTTATATGAGGCCGATAACTAGAACTCCACCCATCCAGGGTGCTCCCTCCACCCTAATAACAAAATTATTATTGTAGAAAAAAATTTCTATTTATAAATAAACTTAATACCTATGTTATTATCAATAGGTCATTCTTATTATTTTTTAATTCTTATTATACATAAGTCTTTTGATGAAGTACAAGTAACATGAGTAATATTTCTGAAACATAATATTTATTTTATTTATTTATAATTTATTTTGAATTTAATATCTATTTCGCAGTTCATGAAGAAAGTTAGCAGAAGTAACTATGACGTGGACGATATAGATGTTTTATCACCATTTTTAGACCTTCCATTAGAAAATCGTCCATCTCATAGTTATTACATTGCAAATGCTATTAATTTTATTAATATTTTAAATAACTGAAACAAAATGATAAGAAAGTGCAAATTAATATAACTTTATTATATAAAAGAAAACATACTGCGTGATATGTTTGCAATAAGTAGGCCAGTTGTCGACTGACTGACTTTACCACTTGAACGATTATTTTAGTATAACTACAGGTGCAGGGCTAGCAATATAAAAGGACAGTATGCCCGCGCAATATACCTGAGATCAGATAGCGTTAATGACGGAAAAATTCTGAAAATTCCTATCGTTATCTGAAAAGAAGATTGCAGAGTTTTCTATAATATTCATACCTTCTTCTTATTGAAAAATTTGTTGCTACCATTACTATGCAGTTCTTTCATATTTCCATTAAATTGATTTTCTATTTCAGCACAAAAAAATTTTAATTTTTCCATTGCTTCTGGTTTTTCACGGATAAAATGAACCTTTGTCAATCCCGAAAGAACATCTTTAAAAATAATTAAATATCTCTTGCTATCAATTGATTGTGTTTGCATCGGCACATATAAATTAGTATATATTACTTCTCGAATTTTGGTAGCACGTTCCTTTTTACTATTAAAACTTTTCTTGTGCTATTTACCGTATACACAACCTTCACAAAATATTTTATCATCAACAAAATGAATTGCCCACGTGTTTAAAAAAGTTTGTATGTGTCTTTTATTTTGACATAATCTTGACATAATCTTTCGTGCCACAACTATAAAGAATGTAATTTATCACTGGACATGGCTATTTTCCTGCTAGTTAAACATATTAAATTATACTTTTTCGAAAAAACAACATGCAAGTCTAATTTTTACAAATTCCCTATACTGTCCCTGTTGGAATAACCGTTTTTACCGACAATGAATTTTGATGTAACTTCGATATAAATAATACATTGTGCATTTTACCCGTAATTAATTTTTCGTTTATGAGAATGTTAACAACTTGTTCCGAACACAGAGGTAGGCATCGATTTATTTTTCATTTAATAATCTAGAAATGTAAAACTGCGTATAGTTTGTAATTTTATAAGTCAATAGCCAATTATTATTTAGAAATTTAAGAGATATTGGTATTATTAACATTATTAAAAGATATTCGTATAGATTATATACAGTATTTATATATAAATGTAATTTGCGTTATAGAATATAAGTTTATATTATTTCTTAGTATACGTTAAGTTTAAAATTTGATATAACGTTCTCACCGGAAATTATAGCTTAAATAATCTTTACTAAATATTTTATAATAGATCTCAAGCTAAGATTTCATTTCTTAATAATAATTCGACATCGTATAAGATTAGCGGCGCATATGTATATACAGTTTATATTTTTTTAATTAACGACCGGATAATTCCGGTCGTTAATTTTAAGAAAGAGTGACATACGATATTTCGATATCTCACGTCTCAGACATAGCGGCAACAGAACAAAAGAAATTGATCGAAATGATTATAATATATTACAATTTATTATGTAAAGCAGAGACGAGATATGTATTGAGAAAATTAATTATAGAGTCTATATTGAACTTGATTTTGCATTCAAAAGGGAATGCAAATGTCAATCAAGTGAAATGAAAAGTCCCGCGAGCAAACTCAGGTTAAAGGCCACAAATCTGTACATAAGGTACATGCTTGATCCCTGACCGTGACGGGAAAATCGAAGGTTTTTCAGATAATGGCTTTTATACGGTTTCACACGTGGTAGCCGAATACTTGCTGTAGAAAACCCTTGGGATTTTTAAAGTGGAAAAAGGTTATGTTTCCTAAAAGCAGTATTCGTGGTTTGACGAGAAATTCGAACATTTTTTCTTAAGAAAGCCTTTCTACAAATCTATATATTGAGATAGATCGTATTCTGGCTTTGGAAAAATGTTGGGGATTTCCAAAAGATGACGTATTCGCTTTATCGCTTTGGATTCATTATGGCTTCATTATGGCAATAAAAAACTTGTAGCCGAAAAGATCATAACTGATTTAAAGCAATTGCCTGATCTTGATTCCGGAAAGGTGACGCTTGTACTTTTTGCGACAAAGCTAAAAACGCGACAACAGCATTTAAATCGTTTAAATTAACTCGGTACTTGTATAGTCCAGATTTAATAAAAGCGATTGGTTACAAATTACCGTCTGCACTAAAATACACGTATAACAGGCAAACAGTAACTATGTCCGAAGAGAAATCGGACCTTGGAAAGCTAAGTGACTTCTTGTATACAGAAGCTGAATTAGCTAACGCCGCGGGACTTTTTGATAACGAAATCTGTACAACTGTAAATCGTAAAAGCGTAGCGCCAAGAAGAGAAGAAAAGCATTTAGATAAAAATATATACATGACGAAACATGAATCCGGACGTAAATATAAGCGCGATTATATGAGGAATAATAAAACGTGCGTAGTTTGTAAGCATGATGAACATTCACCTTCGTAGTGTGCATTTTTTCTCCGCGAAGCTGTAAGTAAATGGTGGAATATCGCCAAGAGGTATAATTGGTGCTTTGTTTGTTTGTCAACGGGGCATTTACGCTCAAACTGCAGGAACAGCAAATATCCTAATTACGAGAGACCTCACCACGAGCTTCTGCATAATAATAGTGCCGAAAATATAAATTTTGAAGAACAGAATTTGATAAATTTGGCACGTTCTAGCGCGCAGATAAATACATTACAGGATTGACTAGAAACATCGGCCGTCTTACTCAAAATTTTACCCGTTCGCGTAATCGGTTCAGAACGCATATGCGATACTTATGCGTTACTTGATGACGGATCAACCATAACGTTGATCGATGAAAGTCTAGCAGCAAAGTTAGGAGTAAGGGGGCCGACATTTCAATTGTTGTTAAAGGGGATAAATGGCGAAAGATGTATATCGAACTGCGAAAAAATAAATGTTAACATTAAAGTCACGCATAATAAATATTTATTAAGAAGTGCAGTTTCCATCAAAAACCTTACGGTTAGCTCGCAAACAATTTCGGAAAAATTTATTAACAGTTTAGATAGTATAGTGCAAAAGAAAAAATAACACCCTATTACAATCCGCGTATCGAAATGCTCATCGGCCAAGATAATTGGGATCTAATAGCTACGCGCGAGCTGATTGCGATTCCGAATACGCAACTGGCGATATCGCGATGTTCTTTAGGCTGGGCGCTACATCGCCCTACTACTTGTATTTCAAGGTGAAATCGCACAAAGACAAGGATGGCCGGATTAATGGTTCTTTACGATTCTTCTAGGCTAAAATATAACGATGAACGCGATAAATCGTTGGACGAGTTGATTAGTTATTATTTTAAACTTGAAGCAATTGGTGTAAGCGACGAAACAAATCGAAAATATAAACAAGATCGTGCTGAAAAGATACTCGAAGAGACGTGCCGTCGCATCGAGAAATCGTGGGAGATAGGTCTTTTGTGGAGAGATGACGAACCACCGATCGTGAATAGCATAATAACAGCGAGAAAACGATTATATTCGTTAGAAAGAAAATTAGATAGGGACGCTCAATATGCCGAGTTATACTATGCGGAAATGCAACGTTTTATTGGTCTTGGCTACGCGAAGCCAGTAAATAAAAATGATGAACGCTCGCGAACGTGGTACTTGCCACACCTTGGGGTGGTAAAGGAAAATAAACCGAATAAAATTCGTCTTGTGTTCGACGCGGCCGATAAAACATCAGAGATCAGTTTAAACGATTAGTTGTATACAGGACCGGATTTGTTAGAGTCGTTGCCCGGTATTTTTATCAGATTTATGCAATACGTAATCGCGGTTAAAGGAGATATCAAGGACATGTTTCTGCGCGTACGTGTAAGAGAAATTGATCGTGGTGCGTAGCGATTTCTCTGGCGCGGGCATGATAGAAAAAATGAGCCGCAGATTTATGAGATGACGAGTTTAATTTTTGGTGTAAAATCGTCTCCATGTAGTGCTATTTATGTAAAAAATAAAAATGTGAGCGCGTTTGCAAAATCTCTTCCGGAAGCGTAAAAAAACATAATTAAAAATAGCTACATGAACGATTTTCTCTGTAGCTGCGAACTAAAATTTGAGGCTCAAGCGTTAGTTAGTAATGTCATTAAAATAAATGCACACGCGAACTTCTTTATGCATAGTTGGGCGAGTAATACACCGGATGCATTGCCGAAGGTGTCACAAGAGAATCAAACCTCAAAAGATCGTGAAATGCGCTTATTTGACAAAAACAAAGAACGCGTTTTAGGGCTTCAATGGGATACGCGCGCGGACGAACTAAAATTTAATATATAGTTGTCTAAAATACCGAAGGAAACGCTTATCGGTACTAGAAAACCTACAAAGAGAGAGGTACTAAGGATAATAATGTCCATTTTCGACCCTCTAGAACTTATCACGCCATTTACATTAAAGCCAAAAGTACTGATGCAACGGATATGGCTTAGCGGTGTCGATTGGGATCAAAATATCCGCGAGGACGAACATGATAATTGGATCGAATGGCTTAAGAACCTGAACTGTTTAAAAGAGTGCAGAATACCTCGCTGCTTGACGCCAAAACCTTTTGATGAAGAAAAGGCACAGCTTCATGTATTTTGTGATGCCAGTTTAACAGCATTCGCTACAGTCGCGTATTTACGTGTCGAACTAGCAAGGGGAATAATTAACATTTCGTTAGTAATGGCAAAATGTCGCAACGTGCCCCTAAAACCGACTACAGTTGCGCGTTTAGAGTTGCAAGCCGCTCTTCTAGGCGCGAGACTTGCAAAATTTATACAAAGTGAAATAGAAATAGATATCGACCGTCGTGTTTTGTAAACCGCTTCTACAATTATTTTATCTTGGATTAGAAATGGACCTCGTATACGTCAAATCTGCGTAGCCAATCGATTGGCAGAAATCGCAGAGCTTACAGGAAGTTCAGAATAGCACTATGTACCTTCGAATCAGAATCCAGCAGATTGTGCAACACAATTTGAAAGTCCGATGCTAAATAACGATTCTTTGTGGTTTACGGGACCGCAATTTTTAATGCACGATGAACTTGGTTGGCCCGAGGAAAAGCGATTAAGTAAGAAAGAAACTAGTATTATAAATAATTTAGAAAAACGTAGAGCGTGTGTTTTTACAACCGAACTAGTAGCTGCAGATTTTTTTCTTTATATAACGTTATTAGGATGGCAGGGTTTTCTGATAATAACACGGTGCGTGAGAAAATTCTTTGATCGTTGGAGACGGAAAATAAATTCATATACGCCAATTTAAAATATGCATTTAAATGACCAATACTGTTTCCGCGTAATACAAAATGAATGTTTTAAAGAGGAAATAAAATCCATTCAGAAAGGCGAAAAACTGCCAAAGAATAGCCGACTCGCAAGTTTAATGCCATTCTTAGATGAAAAATAAATACTGCGTGCGAACGGACGAGCAACGTTAATGCCAAATGATCAGTTTAACAATAACCCCGTTATTTTAGACAGCAAGCATTCAGGTACTAAAAAATTAATATCCGAGTATCACAGAAAATATTTACACGGCAGTAAAGAGACAGTATTAAATGAACTGCGACAAAATTTCTATATTTTACGCCTCCGAAATTCGCTTAAGTCATTAATAACTAAATGTATTGTGTGTCGTTTACGCCGAGGTAAGCCGCGAAATCCACTGATGGATGTGCTGCCCGAAGGTCGCGTTGTTTACAGACAACGACCATTCTCCTATTGCGGAATTGATTATTTCGGTCCAATGAAGATAAAAATCGGAAGGCGATGCGAAAAAAGATGGGGCGTGCTCATGACGTGCCTCACAACGCGCGCAATACACTTAGAATTAGAGAGTAGCTTAATAGCTTAACGAGTTTGGCAATAATGTCAATACAAAGATTGGCTGCTCGACGCGGAATGCCGATCGTTATCTATAGTGATAACGGCACGAATTTTAAACGCGCGTGCAAAGAGCTCAAGGAGGCGAGTCAACAGATGAGTGTAAATGAACTCAAAGGCTTCGCATTAAGCTGATTAAATTATTAGGAATAAGAGAGCTATAAAATAACTAAATTTTGTACGGGGGGAGAATTGTTTTATTTTTCGATTTATATAATCGATTTATTTTTCATTTATTAATCTAGAAATGTAAAACTGCGTATAGTTTGTAATTTTCTAAGTTAATAGCCAACTATTATTTAGAAATTTAAGAGATATTCGTATTATTAACATTATTGAGAGATATTCGTATAGATTATATACAGTATTTATATATATAATGTAGATCTCAAGCTAAGATTTCATTTCTTAATAATAATCCGACATCATATAAGATTAGCGGCGCATATGTATATACAGTTTATATTATCCGGTCGTTAATTTTAAGAAAGAGTAACATACGATATTTCGATATCTCACGTCTCAGACATAGCGGCAACAGAACGAAAGAAATTTATCGAAATGATTATAATATATTATAATTTATTATGTAAAGCAGAGACGAGATATGTATTGAGAAAATTAATTATAGAGTCTATATTGAACTTGATTTCGCATTCAAAAGGGAATCCAAATGTCAACCAAGTGAGATGAAAAGTCTCGGGAGCAAACTCAGGTTAAAGGCCACAAATCTGTACATAAGGTACATGCTTGATCCCTGACCGTGACGGGAAAATCGAAGGTTTTTCAGATAATAGCTTTCATACGGTTTCACATGGCCGAATACTTGCTGTAGAAAACCCTTGGGATTTTCAAAGTGGAAAAAGGTTATGCTACCTAAAAGCAGTATCGGTTTATCGCTTTGGATTCTCCGAGCGTCAGGCTGTGCCAGAGTTTGGGCTGCGAGTTGGGGCTTATCTTTTGAAATTGGACCCGCTTGGAGAGGGACCGAGGCATTAACAGCGCTGCATTAAAATTATTCGAATCTCATCTCTGCTAAGGTTCGCACTTGTATTTCATTCAATAATATTAAATTCGTTTTAATTAAAACTAAAATTTTTATTGTTATTTAATTGCCAAACATCCCAGCGTTTTGTTCATTTCACAACTATAATACCTTTACCATACGCAGAGATAGTTTTGCCGTTACCTACTATTACATTTAATGGTGTATCAAATTCATTAAACTCGTAGAATTATTCACATCCACAGCACATATGATCCGATGTACCTGAATCAATCTGTCAAATATCACTTTTAAGAGCACTGCTGCTTCCGACTAGTGCTATTTTTTCTATTTCTTTTTCTTCTAGATCGGACTGCCGAACTGTAGTTCTTCGTTCTTGGTTGCTACATGGTCTTGATTTTTTATAACAGTTTATAGAAATATGTTCTTTTGAGCCACATATTCTACAACCAATGCAATCTTTTCAAATCTGGTCAGTCATTCTACAAGTATAGCATCTGGAGCTTTTATTCTTTTTCTTGTATAATTATTTTTATTCGAATTAGAAACTTTATTATTTTTGTTGAACGTGTGAATCGACCCTCTTTTTGAATACAATGCAACAGTTTCTACAGATTCACTATCTTATCGACACTTTCCTTATTCCGTTATGGATAGTGTACTTAAATTTTCAAAAGTCTTTTTGGCTGCATCGACGGAATCCCACGCACTGCGAAAATGGTTGTATTTCTTCGGCAGTATGGAAAGAATTCAAGTGAATAACATAGACTTTGAAACGTCATTTTCTAAACTATTTATTTATACTAATATTTATTCACTAGCCTTTCTATCTATGATAAATTATGATATATATTTTGATTTGTATTCCATTTAAAATTGAAGAAATGTTTTTGTATGAACGATACACTCTCATCCAACTTCATATCATACAACGTGTTCAATTTTTGTCACATCTCAAGAGCAGTTGTAAAATTTACTATAAAATTAAGAGGCTTATTTTCAACACTGGTAACAATTAATTTTCTGGCACTTCTATCAGCAACCGAATATTGATTTAGCTTCTGTTTGTAATTATTGGATTCTTCAGTTTGACGTTCTAATCTTCCTTCGCAAACATTCATCATGTTATCCTTTTCTCCTAACAGAGTACGAATCACGAAACGCTATTTGTTACACAAAAAACGTCACTTACACCTATTAATTTTTACGAGGCTGCACTGGGCCTCGTAAAACAGAGTTAAACATTTTGTAATATATAACTGGCTACAGCATTTATAATATAAAATCAACCAAAGAGTATGTGATATCTGTATAAATCTAGCGAAATATGATAGTATCATTCGTTATTCATATAATTCATTAATTAATGTTAGGGCTACTAAATATAAGTCGTTATTTTCTATAAATAGGCCCGTATTTCAGTTTCTTAACAAAATAGAAAGGATTTTTAGAATATATCGTATCAGAAGTGGGGAAGCTGAACATAAAATTAAAATATTTTTTCATTATGAAATATAAACATATTGTATATAATCTGCTAGATTGTCATTGGTTACAAAATATGATAATGTTACGTTACAATGCATTTAGATTAAAAACTAGATCGAGAAAACTAAAGAGTCAAAAAAATGTATATAGTCTATAAAAAATGTATATAGTTCGTATGAATATAAGTGCAATCTATTTATCATAACTAAATTCTCATACTGCTTGTTAGAAATAAAATTATATAATTAAGTTTTTTTAAGTTTCTTTCTCGCCCATTGAAATTTGTAAAAATAATATTGGTTCTGATGAAGACTTCTAAAATATTATATAGAAATTGAGTTAATACTATGGCATCAGTTGATTGCACTGTAAAGATAGGCATTGCAATGCTACTTTATGAAATAATTTAACCATGTTTTTTAAAATTAGTAAATATTAAATATTTTTACAAATGTGCTCATGCTCCACAGTATTTGAAACAACGTTCCATATTTATTGCACAAATAATTGCACAAAAGCATATACACATGAAGATATTAAATTGATTTGTTTCTTAATGTAATATTGCGTATAATACAGAACTGTAATGATTAATATTAATGATTTATATGTAACTGTATTATACAACTTAAATTTAAGAATTGAAATTCTATTGAGGCGTTATATATATATATATATATATATATATATATATATATATATATATTATCTGTATTTTTAATAAATTATATTAGAAAGTAAATTGTTATAAAATATTTTAATTTATATACATGTTACATTAAATTAATTAAAAATTATTTGTATTAAATATTTCTAAAATAATTGATATTTGTGAACAGGACTTATTTGATATACAATATATTATCGAAGGTAAGTTTTTATTATTTAATTAATTCGAGAATTTGGATATATATTTATAACAAAATATTATATAATCTGTCTGGCTGAAAAAAGCCGATAAATTATAACTTTTCAGAATTCTTTTGCCGGAATTTTTCTAAAACATTACCGTTCTCTGCTGAAATGCTTTGAGAAAACTTTTGGCATTCTCTCATGATACGTAGGATATATATGTGTTTATGCCGAAGCTGACATTTCGATGCAAGAACTCGTCCTACTCGTCCCGACGTGACCGTAGAAGTGACCTCATTAAATATAATATTTAATTATTGCGCTCCTTTCTTTCCTCGCTATTTAGAGCCGTACATTTCCTTTTTATTATAATTATCGTAAACTATAAGTCAATCACACTTTTATCAGCCCCGTTACGATCATTAAAAAGCCCGAGCCTTTGAACGGCGATAAAAGGGCGAAATTCCATTATTTCGTTACAGCATTTCTTGATTAATTTCATATCCACCTCCGTATTGGACATTCCGTGGGACGTCGTAATGCACGGCGCGTGCACGGGATACAAGACGTGCAGCCGTCATATTTATAGGCATTACAGCGATGCCGTGCGCGCGGCGCGCGTAACGGGCACCGGGAACGACGCGAAATCCCGCGTAGCGAGCTCGGATTATACCACGTAGCCCATTCGCGCCGGTATTCCCGTGTATTAAGTAATTTCGAATATTGTACGTGTACGATTACATTATACGAGGAGATGTGGAAATGACTTCTCGCGAGAGAGAAAAAACAACAATGAAGAGGTCGTAAAAGGCCTTACACACTGTCATTGGTAGAAATTAAATGTTTTTCTTGTTGTTTTTTTTTATACAGATGTTGGTAATTTTATCATTACGCTTAAGGAATCGTAAATACGAAATAAATCTTAAACAAACCATAAATATTTCTTTTGCGTTTGTTGACATTTCATGATGTACTCATTTGCGTCAGAATCTGCGTCTGTATAGTATATGTACATACTTATACACACATTGGCATAATCTATCAAACATCAATAATGCCTGTAAGAAAAAATAAATCAACAATAATTTTTCCTCTCTTTGCACGAAAATGGTGAGAATCGTGATAAATGCATTATCTATATGTGTTTGATATATTGGGGTGGTCTTGAAACAGGATATATTTTTAGATACCGATCGATACTATGCAGGGAACGATGTAATGTTTGTATTATTTAACTTCTTTACCCAATGAAGCACATACCGGTATATACTGCACTATATACAAAGTTGTAGTTAACTATTCCAAAACATCAATTAGTAGATCCTTATTTTATCTAACGAGAGAGTATCTTTATTGAATTTACTCATGAAAGTGGATTTCTTTTTTTATTTCTTTTCTTTCACTCTCGCCTGATAATACATGTAATAATATTTGTACTTCAAGCCAAGCATATATTTTCTGCCTTCAGTGTGCTGGTGCTCGGTTATATATTTTTCATTCGTTGTATTTAGTTTTGGAACTATATATTTATGTGTTTAATTTAGAGTATTAAATAGTCTATATCTATTATAAAATTCTTTCTTATAAAATTCTTTCTTATAAAATTCTTTTCTTATAAAATTCTATTATAAAATTCTCTGATATATTAAAAGTATTATAAAATTTTACCAGCGAGAAAAATTTGTTTTTATACATATTAAAATAAAAATTTGTTCTTATATTGTTGTTAACATGTGTTAATAATTATTACCTATGAAAGGACCACTAAAATATGTGTTATTTTTTTTGTTAATAATATGTGTTAAATTTATCCAAATAAATTTTTAATAATTGCATTGTGTATCAATTATTGGCAATTCAAAAAAATATAATTCTAAAGTATTCTTGATATTTACAAATATTATTTATAGCTAAAAATGATTGAATATTTTATTAGTTATTTGTTAAAATTGTCAATTTTAAAAAAGCATTTAATATATTGAACGCTTAGATTTTGATTAATTTTATACTAGTAAGCCATGCATAAAGCAAGTCTGAAAAGTTTAAATTTTAATTTTTACAAAAAAAGAGACGGTTAAAAAGAATAATCAAACGTCAATTTCTCGGCTTATCGCACCAACTTAAAATCAGTCAAGTATACGTTGATTCAGTTTGTCCGCGCTTAATATAACGAAGATAACGGCAAATACTTTGATCATTGATGCGAAACGCCACCGCCTCGACGAAGAAAAGCAAAAATTCCGAAAACTTGCTCTGTGTATAAATTCGCGTGAGCCCCCATCCCCCGCCGCCCCCCGTCTACCCCGCGCCCTCGGGCAAAACGACTTTGGAATCTCTCGTCCGAGTTATAGCTCGCCGCGCGGGTCGAGCTTAATAAAGCAGCGCCCCTCGGCGCGAGAAGAAGCTCGGAAGCGCAAAAAGCTCGGAAAGCAATTAAAGCGCGTCCACACCTCTGGGGCGGCGCGTCGCTTCCTGCTCCCTCCCCCTCCTCCCCATCATTCCAACATCCCCCTCTATATCAAGCCAGCCAATTTACTCTTGCACGGTAAAAATATGCGCCCGCAGCGAGAGGAGGGCAGGGTTTGTGTTCATACGCTTTGCGCGATTATAATTTCGCGCGCGAGAACGGGCTGGGGGGGGGCAGGAGGGGTGGAAGATGAGAGAAAAAGTTGCCTCTCAGCCTTGTTTAAAAGTTCGCCTGATATATATATTATAAGGCCGTAGCAAAAGCGATAACGTTGTACATAAGCGCAAAACCGCCTCTGATTTTTTACTAGGGAAATATTATGCAGTGGCTATATATATATATATATATATATATATATATATATATATATATATATATATGCAGACACGTTCGAGAAATTGCATCGTTGCTCGCTGGATCTCTATATATACATATATAGACATATAGCACGCGATTATGCAACTCTCGCAGGTTGACTGGTGTATTATTTTAACTTTTCCAATTAGTTAATAACGAAACATGCAAGGTTCTTATGTCTTAATGCTGAAGTGCTTTTACATATCACATATATACTCAAGTGCATTAATGTCGTAAGCAATATTCCTGGAGCAGGTGAGGGTCAAGGGTACGGCTTCACCAGTACCCAAGATTAGTCGTGTTATTGTGCAGTCTGGTGTTCAAGATGAAAACCAAGACTTGAGACAAAAATATTAATATTGATAAGATTATGTAACTAAGTGCTGTAAGAATCTTGATCCTGGTTGTACAATATTATTTGATATTTGCAATGTATTAGAAAATTTACATAATATTTGAATACTAAAGATTATTAAAAATCCTCTATAAAACAACATTTATGAGTATCTTCACAATTACATAAACGTGTATACTTACTGTTCGTATTGTGACAAAAATGCAGACGACGTTTTGGTCACAGTAGTTGGAATACTTTTGAAATCTGCAGCGAGTTCTGTTTTTTATAATAGTCAGTTATAATACATAATAACAAATATATTTTCTATATTTTAAATTTAGTTTTTTTACATTATTATTATTGCAAACATTGGGCAATACCGCCAGTTACTCTAAATATCCGAAGAATAGAACTTAAATATTGTGAGTGAAATCGCTATTAAAAGGAATGGAGTTATTGAAAAAGGTGATCCATCATATAGTCTTAGAATCTATAAGATACAGTCTGTAATCTATAGGATTACCGCTTACTATAGTTGAAACGTTGATTAGTGCTCTAATGCCGACCGCCTGTTAAGCAATATTTTGTAGTTCAAAATATCGATTTACTACTAAGTAACTGAGAATGTTCATGAGTATGAAAATTTGGTCATAGAAATGAATTGACATTATTTTAAATAATATAAGTTAATTAAAAGTTGATTAAGTAATTTGTATTAAAATCCATAGTATCAATAAAAAAATGTCGAATTTCTTTAATTTACAATAGAAATAGCATATCAATTTATTTATTCTCTTACGTTATAATATAAAATGAGACCTTTGTTCTGACAACATTTATATAATTTTAATTTCAACATTTTATAAATTAAAAAGCCGAAAATATTTTTGAGCTTTATCGTCAGTTTTGTTCTGACTCAATTGGCTCACAACTATCTTAAGTAAGCTGTTAATTCTGTTCGAAAGCAATGGCTCTTGAGTATTTTTTAAAAAAAATATTAAAAATTCATATTTTTGATAAATATGGATTGAAAATCCATAATTCATTTTGCTCGTTGGACACTCACGATTAGAATTTGGTAAGTCTATAAAACAAAAATTTATAAATAAGAAAATGAAAAAACGTAATAAAAGTTAAGCTTCAATTACAGTCAGTTATGTAAAAGTTATAAATCCAGATCTAAGTCGAGTCGTGAAAAAAAACCACATTATAATTCCATAGATAAAGATGCGACAAAGAAATTATAGATAAAGAATAATAAAACGCTCTAATGATATAAAAAAGATCAACGGCCTCTTCTTAAACATATGTTCGAGAAATAATTAACGCAGAATTGAGTTCGTTAATATAATGATCTTGGAATGAAGAACTGACTGATACTTTATTCCTTTGAACGAGAAACTATATACACAGTCGATCAAACAGTTTAAATGGACAATACGATGGATATGGTTTAATGGCAGAATGTTAATATCTACGTTATTTAAATATAATCCTTTTGTTACACCATATCTTACAAAATTCACGTGTTTATACACCGCCGAACCGCGCACGACCGTTTCTACTTGTACGAATATGGCTGCTGCTATTGAGTGTGTATGCATTGATTTATACTCTAGAGCTACAGTTATCTTCACACATTACTAATAACTTGTTTATACAAATATTTGAATTTTTTTATTGAATTGATTATCTAATTGATTTTTTTTTTGCTATTTGTTTGAAGTATTCAAATATCTTGTTAAGGAGGCTGATACACGACTTCGAAGCAAATGAGATGATGCATTAAGAAATTCTCGTGGTTTTTTGCTTACAATATAAAAAAATATCAATAATGTATAAAAATTTTCATTGGTAATTTCGTTCGATTTTTGGAAGTCTTATAAATATTTTTATTTCCTTTTTTATTTCTGTCAGATTTAATCTTAAAATATGAAAATACTTCAATATCTAGTAGGACTCGTTAAATATCTTCTGAAAATAACTTTTAACTCATAGATACAAACTAATTGTTAGAGAACTTATGGATTTTATATTTTAATAATAAGTTTATAATTTCTTTGCAATACGTGAAAAGTAAATAAAATTCTAATATAAACTTTGAAAAAGGCATGTTATTTCATATACATAGATAATATCTATGTATAACATTATTTTCAAAAAGTCTTGTTTCAAAAATTCAACCGGCAGTAGATAAATAAATGAGAGAGAAAGAGAGAGAGAAGAGAGAGAGAGAGAGAGAGAGAGAGAGAGAGAGAAAGAGAGGACATAAACTCTTGGACATACTTACCGACTGCTTTTATTGCGTCCCCTTCAATTTTTGTACAATAGACACCGGTAGACTAGGGCGATAAAAGTGCAGATAAGCTGGTAAATAAAAATCTTTGCTTACCTTTTCTTCTACATCTCTGTTCTTCTCAGGCGCGCGTACGCGCCTGTGTCTTCTTCTACGTTGGAATCTATTTAAAACTCGAACAATGATATAATAGCTTTGAAGTGCATTCAGTGTTAATAAATATTATGAGTCCATTTTTATCGAGCTTTAAATATATAACCATGTTTAAATTTCAATATAAAGAATCATTTTCAATTTCTCTGTTTCATACTTAATGCTTTGATTTTGAGCATACTTTTTATAATTCTTTACAGAATCGATAAAATAACAGGAATAAATTCTTGTTTATAATTTCTAACAATAGTGTGCTTTAATTTTCAGTCAATCGTGGAAAGAATAGTATTTATTACTAAAATCAAAAAAAGGTTAAAATAAAAAAAAATTAAAAATTAGAAAGCTGATATTAAATATTTTTTCGATTTTTAAATAACCGTTCCGATGATGACGAGGTCAACTGCATGGTAAGCATGAGATAACTAGAGAAGAATGTTACAAATTTTTTATCGGACGTTTTTCTGTACTAGTTCTATTGTTCGTCTTATAACAATGGAAACAGTGAGGGATTTTCGTTTATAAATAAATTGTAATGTTCATTTTCAGATTTCTCGACATCCACCAGTGGGATGTTCTGTTTTTATGTCAAATTTACATTCAGCAGTTGAAGTAAGTAGGAAAGCTTTCCGTGCTTGGACAATTTTTTTGTGAGCCTGTTGTATGAATCATTGATAATATAAATATATTTTTCTAACATTTAATGTTAAGTTTTACTTATATTATATGCTATATTCGACTGCAAGATTGAAGCAGACAGACAAGAAAAATTTTGTACGATAATAGGTCGGAGATATTGTTCTATTAATTCTATGAATAGTCTTCTATTCTCAGTGTACTGTAGATCAATTTTATATAACAGTAACGTTCTTTTTTTCCCTTCCATACGACTCATAAAAATTGAATCACGCCGATATATCTTTGATTGAAGCTTAACAAACAAAAAGCACAGAAAAAAAAATAAAAGAACGATTCGTTACGAAAAAAAGACTTACAAAACAATGAACCAGCAAAAAATCGGCCAGAGCAACAATCATTAATCTATTATTCCAAATTCAGAGGCTTCGAGCGCAAATCGATATATATATATATATATATATATATATATATATATATATATATATACACGTGTATACATGTATACATTATTCGCCCACTATCATGAGTATACACGTTTTCATTTTCCCGTTTCCTAATAATGCTAGAACTACAATGAAATCAGGCCGATTATCCTGTTTCTTAATCAATTGCTGCAGAATCTTTTGACGGAGTGCAAAGTTTATAGAGTACCTTTATGCCTTTCTTGATCATGAGCTGATTAGGTCAATATTCGCCTATAATGTAAGTCTCACTGCTAATGGCGTAAAATTATTATGGAATTTCTCGCGCGCGCGCACGGAATACGATCGGGATTGGAAAAATGAACTACACCTAATACGTCAAGAGAAAGTAGTATAGATTGATGTTGCGCTTTTCGCTGTTTTTTCGCATACCGAAAAACCATTACATCGGTGAATTTTCACAGGTTGAACGGTGACAAAAGCCAATATTTCACACTTGTCAAGTTTCGATTTTATACCTTTGGATTGTAAGGATGCGTTTCGTCAATGGAAGCCGCTTGCCAATAATACCACCCAGTATATTGCATTTATTTATTATCACATTATAATGTTGACGTTATACAACACAGATTACGAAGATGAAGCAATAAATGTATTGCAAAGTTACGCAATAGCAATGATACAATGGCCGCATTACATTCCGATATCCCTTAATTATCGAGGAAGTGATTTGCATAGTGCAGAAATAAATCAAGCTTTCAGCTACCAATATTATATGAAAAATTCTTCAATCCTCCTAAATAATATTTTTCGTATTCAACTCGAGAAAATTTCTTAAATACTTTATAAATATCCTATATACGTGGATAAAATCGAGTATTTATCTATATCTAATATTAGATTGTATTTTTTTCTATATATATATATATATATATATATATATATATATATATATATATATACACGACGCATTAAATATCCCCCCGTACAGAAGAACTTGCACACACGTAACTCTCCCTCTCTGCCCGTAACTCTGCCCTACGAATTCCCATCCAGTCCGACGAATGTCACATAAGTTAATGATCTACACCTCATACGTCACTCTCACTCTGCGTATGCGAGCGGCATAATTTTTTACACAATATCCAATTCCACGCCGCTCGATAATAATTAATACGAGAGAGCATCGAGGCGTAAAACGGTGGAAACGATGGGTTATTGAAAATACTCACGACGGCGATAATTCATCGTTGGCCAGATATATATAAAGAGGGGGGGGAAGGACGATGATTTATTTGTAACGGTTGAAGTCTGGACTCTCCCACCCCCCTTTTACTCCCTCACCCCACCACTTCGATATCCACCCCCTCCACCGCTACTAACTCAGCGATCGACGCTCTAATGGCCTCGGCGTCCCTTGCGGCATTCGTTTCTGATCTTGTGTCGAAGTATCGCGGTATCCGGGGAGAGGGGAGGGGTCTGGCGCGATGACATTTGTTTTGATACGACTATATATATACATACATAAGATTACGTGTGTAAGATAAGAGAATCGAAGGGGGGCTGAGAGAAAGAGAGGAGTGGGAGTATTTGGCGAGCGTTCAACGTTTGGAGAATTGTACATCGTCGAGGGCGTGTATGAGAAAGAGAGAAAGAGAGAGAAAGATCCGATTCAGACGGTTTTTTCCGATCATATGTTGTTCTAATGGGTTATTGATCTATAAAATTGAAAATTTTCAGCAGCGCCCTTGTGATTGAAAGATTTCGAGTAATCTCTTTTTTTTATCTCCGGCGTAAAACGATAAAACAACGCTGAAAATCGTATTCTCTCCGGGCATTGTTTTTCGTTTGTGTCATCTACGTTTTGTCGTCGGGCTCTGGAGTTTTACCGTTTGTAAATGTTGACCAGTTTTTAAAGATTTCAAATTTTTTCTGCAACGAAGAGTGTTTACGATCAAACAAAAATTCCAAAAGAACATCTTAAATTGTTTATGTTAAATCATATATTACGTTAAATTTTTGACCGTAATCCGCCGAATTACGAACTTATTATGCGATAAACGCGATGAATCATTAAGTAAGGATTTTTCTAATATTTTCCGATTCAATGTAAGAATATATATTTTTTAGCAATTAAATAAATATTATTAAATAAATATAATATAAAATAATATTATTAATTTATATATATAGCTCATTCTTTGTCAAATGAACCACCATCTGCACACTTTATTATTAGGAGTAAATGGTCTTTTGAGTGTGTAAAACGTTCTCTCTACATTTAAATGTGTTGTGTGGAATTTTTAACAATACAAAAGGATGGAAATAATAATCAAGATAATCGAAATTCCTATTAAATATCGAATCGATAATGTTCGTCTCATCCTTTCCATTAAAAGCTTAGTTTCGCTAAAAAGAAATTCATAAATATTCAGAAATTATGAAATGTAATCGTGGACTTTTTCTGGGAAATGAACCTTGTCCAGGAAATTTTTACTTTTTAGAAATTATCAATGTTTGCTGCTTCAGTTCGCAATTGCAAATCTATGAAAACACTAAACGGTAATTCATAATATAAAGGACATGACAACAATTTGAAAAAGACCGCTCAGTTAATTTATTCCTAAATGTGTAGGGTATGAGCGATTTGCGACAAAATATTCCATTAATGTATCCCGGCTTAAATATTAAAATAATGAATGAAGAAACACTATTAATTTCTTGTTTATATTATTTGTTTTTCATGATATTTTTACTTTTCAAAAAAATCCATTTTAATCCTGCCATATTATAGATTATTTATAAATTATCTATAAATAATCTATGATCTTATAATTTAAGAATTAGCTATATAAAATCAGAAATTAGGCTGAAGTATTGAGCTGGAAATTTTATTGAATATTAAAGTTCCCGTTAATAATAATTTATATTTCCATCCGTTCGGATTTCTTTCTTTCTTTTTTTCTTCTTAACGTATATTTCGATATCGGACATAAAAATAAATATCGGATTATGAAATGGAAGTGCATTAATCAGAAGAAATAATAAAGACTATAATGTCCAATATCTCGATAGAACGCGAAAAGGAGTAAGCGGAATAACGCAAACGAACACGGAAATTTATTCATTATTAGGGGAGCGAGAGCGCCTGTGCGTCCCCGTTTTCATTTTTCTTTCAACTTCCGCGAATGGGTCAATTAGAATATACCTCGGTTATTATTAAACCTTCAATTTCCTTCATCTCAGATCTCGCGCGGTGCGACGAATCTTATCGATTCGCATTGCTCCCGATCCGAGGGCAATGCTCGCCGCTCGCAATCAGATTAAGAACCGAGCCTCTCCGTGTTGGATAATAAATCCGATCGAATTTCCCCGTTTGGCATACCATAACGATAAAATAATTATTTCCCCGGGCTGTGTTTTTGTATAAAAAAAAAGGTCTGCTACGAACACATTTTGTCAGGCGTATCCGCACCGCAAACGCCGGAGCTTCAGGGTATCTACCGAGGGTGGCGGGTGGCGTCGTTGTCTCGAGCAGGGTAATCCGGTGCTTAACCATAAAAGTAAATAAAAGCAGCTGTCTTTATCACCCGAGCCAAGGGCTTAGTCTCGAATTTAGTCTGTTTTCAAAGTGAGAAAGAGAGAGAGAGAGAGAGAGAGAGAGAGAGAGAGAGAGAGAGAGAGAGAGAGAGTTAAATCTAGCAATTATATTAAATACAAATAGATGTATCGCTTCTTTTTTTTCAACGTACTCGCAACGTTATTATCGTAGTATGATATGGAAATTCAATAAATGAATGTATATTTAATATTCGATAACGAAAATTCGTAAGTAAAAATGGAAAAATTATAAAAACGAAAATAATTAAATTAATTCACCTTGCTTACCTAATTTCAATTATTTCCGGTGAAAAATCAACAGTTTAAAAAAAAAGGATATATTAGGGAACGTTTTCCTAATCTCTGAGCTAAAATAGCGTATAATTTGACATTCCATAGTTCTATTTCTATTCTTCTGTATGTTTTTAGACGGTGCAATTTCTTCCTCCGTCGTCAAATATGGAAGATTAAATAAACAGAAAATAATAATATATAGTGACAATAGAAGAGCTAGTATCAGGCATTTCGACAAAAAATGATTATCATCCTCGCATTGAAATTGCAAAATAAATCGGCCATCATCGCGAACCGGTTCAACGACCTTGCGTGCAGTGTCAGAGAACTCTAAGCGAAGTCTCGTCGATCTCTCAAGTTCCTCCCACGACTTTCTCACGAATGACTGGGCGATCCTCCGACCCCTCCGATTAGTCGGAATCTCGGCGAGTTGTCTCCCTGTAAAAAATTTCTCGACGAAGAAGCGCGTGCGGCTCGAGCACGAAGAGACGGCGGGGGCGATCGAAGCAGTGGGAGGCTGACAAAGATAGATAGATAGATAGAGAGAGAGAGAGAGAGAGAGAGAGAGAGAGAGAGAGAGAGAGAGAGAGAGAAGTATGCGACGAAGAGACAGAGATGGAGAAAATTTCCCAGACAGGCGTTTCTGCAGTCCGACCAAATTAATTTTCCTCGATCAATTACGTCTCTCTTACTTCCCCCTCCTCTCATTCTATTTCTTATCTCTTATCTATTTTAAAGATTTTCCTCCAGGGGGGGAGCACTCGCACGGCGGGAATCCGACGGGTACACGATGTTACGGCGTCGGCGGAGTCGCGCATTGGCCGGTGGGGGGGGGGGGCGAGATTCTACAAAATTTTGAAGCCACCTACAATAAATCTCTCGGCGCGACTTTCGCCGTTCTCGTTTCCGATCGGTTAATTAATCTTCCGTGTAAATTATGCTTTATTAAATGATCTTGTACGAGCGAATTGGTCTACTTTATTAAATTTCCTCGTTTGGCGCATACGGTTTATTTATTTTTTTCGTTGCGTAGTCGCCAGTTGTCAGACATTCTAAAGATGATTTCTTCATCTATTCCTGCTAAAAAGATACCATAAAGAAAATTTCAATCATACGAAATAGTGTTGGCTTCTAAACTTTCAGATTGTCTGAATGTCTGACGGCTTATAGGGTAATACTACTTGATATAATGTACGCTAAGTTTATATGACGGAATAAATGGTGATGTGAAAGGAATTCAATGGGTTGCTTTGAAACACTTCGTTTTAATGGTCATTCATAAACATCGCGATGCCTTTTGACTGGTCTGAAAAGGGGCTTGTTGAAAGATCACGAATAATAACTCATAGTGGTTACAAATTTACACACGACAAAATTTGAAATACATTTAAATTTAAAATATCTAACCAAATTCTTTGTAATTTAAAATACACGTAGGAAAGCTATTTTAAAAAAATTCGAAACTCTCGTGTTACACTTGTTTCTTATCAAGAGTAGTTCTATATGTCCATAATTTAAAATAACAAAGGTTTTGAAGAAACACGATTGTAAAGCATTTTCTACAAGCTCCGCTAATGTATAAACTCTGTAGAAATTTTACACATGACTTGGATTAGAAAAATTACGATGTGTGATGACATCGACGTGTAAAAATTTTTCCGCTATAAAAGAAAAACAGACATTTCCATAAATCTTGATGATATAATGATAGAGTATTGTTCAAAGAGGGAATAATAACTGAAACTAATGCAATATCCATGTTGGTTCATATCTTTAGTATGTAGTGAACAAAAAAAGTAAAAATATGTGGGCTGAGAACGAAATTTCGATAATAATTTTTAAATATATTTATAAATGTATTCTGTTGTTTGTAGGTATATAGTATTAAATAATAGAATTCTAATTATTTTCTTTTAGAATTATCATTTCATTTTAAATTCGGGAATAGTCAAAAAGTCGTAAAAAAATGTTGCAATCATTTTATTAATGTCGAGAACGCTCTTCAAGCGCTTAAAATGAAAATTACCTTTAATAATCATTTAGATAGTGAATTATTCCACATTGACACTGTATATGGGTACTTAACATTTTATGTTATTATTCCGTTACTTAACATTTTACACAGTAAGGGCCGCAAAGCTCAAAAGCTTCCTTATTACGATCTATACATTAGTGACTTACGATCGGCGGGAATTATCGTCGCGTTACGCCGGAAGAGCGCGAAGCCATGAACTCTCCGCTGTAAGTGCGCGAGGCGTGAATATACATACATATATATATATATATATATATATATATATATATATATATATATATATACGTGCGATAATGTACCATGGAATAGGCGTAGCAGCGCATTTGCGCACACGAGAATGCAGATGTAAATGGCGCTATTGCAGTAATTTCAATGTACATTTGTATACAATATCGTCGGAAGTAACATTCATATCTATGAAAGGTATTATTGTTGGCAGAGCCCTTAATATTCGTGCTCTTGGAAGAAAAATACTGTACTTTTTATATCTTGAATGTACAAAATATATTAATTTTGAATTCTTTTAGGTCAAGCACAAACTTTAGAGCATAGAGTTTTGAAATACCGTAAAACGTCAGGAAATTATATTTATATATCGTAATGTTGTACATGGTACGCTGATAAATCGAAAGTATGGATTTATATAATATTTCTATATATAATATAAATAATATAAAGAACATAATACAGGAATATAAATAATATACGAAGATAAAGAAGGAGTAATGTATATATAAAATTTTTATTGATTATTAAAATTTTACATATAAATGCAAAATTATTACATTAAATTTTTGTAATGAGAAAGTAATAAGACGTAATAAAAATTCAATAAAATATCGATACTTGTCTCAATTCGTAATTTATAATATCACGTTTAACACAATAGATATGATGATAATTTTTTGTGATACTGATATTTATATGTGAAAGCATTGAAATAAATAAATAATATAACAAACAACAGTAGTCATTAAAACGATATCTAAAAAATAACAAACTTTGAGATTGTTTAAAAAATCATAGATAAAACGATGAGAACCAGTATAATGTTGATAAAAGATCTTTTATTCATGACCAAAATTTATACGTACGATACATTATATTGGGTCTGGAACTTGAAATGTATGTCTTCTCGATGAAAATTGGGATTTTATTGAATTACCATCCGTTGTTTTCGGAATAATTTTTATCACAATAACGAACATATCGCCGACCATTATCGCGATGTATAAGGCCAATGTGGCGTGTTTGGTCTGGCATTTTGGCCGCTCCTCTCGCGCTGCTGGTTTCAAACGTTTCAATTGCTTACGGTAAAACGATCCATTTAACTTTTGGAACGAATCTCAGTAATTTTGGCGCGTTAACGATGCAGCAATTCATTCTTGCGTTTTACACGGATATTTGCCGAAGAGACCGTGGGAACGAAATAATTTAGAAATATCTAATAGAAGTCAAGATATTCTAACTCTGATGAGCACAGGTGGCTTACTTTTTGTATTTTGTCGTGTTCTTTTCACTTTATATTTTTAAGTCTAGAAACTTGTTTTGAAGCATGAAAATTTTTCTTTAGCAAAATGATCCGCTTTTCATTTGTTTATAAGCTGTTGTGAGTGGTTTTTTTTCTTTTTAGCATGTAACAAATTACACCGAACTTCTTGTTGATTTCTGTAACGTAAATTATTATGGATCAAATAAAAGTCGATCATCGGTATTGGTCTGAGAAGAAAATCAATCGGAAAGATAACCAAAAGCGATGAATAAAATCTTCGCGTGCGTCCTCATTGTTATCGTCTAGACCAAGCAGGGTTCACTGTCTCAAGGGCTGCCCATAAACTACGTAGTCGTTAAAGGAGGAGGGGAGGGGAGAGTCCATCGATAGTCAACGATAAGAATCGTGGAAAGGGAGGAGAATCCAAAACTGATAAGTAAGTAGCTGTTTTCTAAGTATTATATACTCTCAATGCCCGAAAAGAACCGTGAAATGCCCATAAAATAAGGAAATTGCAATGTAGAAGAATACGTATGAAATACGCATGTATTTACAAAAAAGAATTTATGAATTGATCCGTAATATGAATAAAACTGACGTATTGCATTATTATATAGTAATTATGACCTTAATTTAGTCCTTGAAGATGAACGCTAAATTTAAATTTAAGCTGATGGGGTCAGTCAAGTTAATTTTCAAGTCCTTTCTTAACATAAAACATAGATTATTTTATTTTTATTTTTTAATTACTAATTTTGTTTTATTTTTCCGTAGTAATTTCCGTTTCCGATTCTACGAGTGTGATCACAAGGAAGGACAGTCTGACTGTCATTATACTAGAATAGTATATTATTGCATAAAAACTATAAGACCGATAGAAATATTTATAAAAATAAAGCTTTAATTTCCCTAAACAAAAAAATAAAAGTCAAAATTTTTGCTGCTAAATTAGTGAATCGTTGCTACATTGCAAATGGAAAGCGCACTTCGCGGTATATACACCAATATACCAATTTGGCGCAAACACACCGGGCCAAACGAGAATTCCCCCTATTTGCAGACCTGCTTGAAGATCCCCGCCGTGTTCGTTGGTCGGCATCCCAGTCCGTTCGCGTGCGTGCGCGCGCGCGCGCGCTCGCATTACACGCGTACGCCCGTAGCGCCGGGCGCAGAGCGCAGGCGTGCCACCGGGGAGATCCGAGCGGGCGGCCGGGCCGGAGCGCGGGAGACGGAGGCCGCGTGCTTCGCCGGAGCCCGCGGGCCGACAGTTCGCCCCCGAGCATCGTGGTGCACGCGCGCGCACACCCCTCCCCTTGTATTCGCGGAGGCGGCGGGCTCCGCCTCGTGGGCATACCGCTCGCGCGCCCCCGCGCGCGCACGTGCGAGTCCGCGCTCGTAAGAGCGATCGTTGATTTTTTGTTTTTGTTTGTTTTGGTTTTTTTTTCTGTTCTTTTTTTCTTTTTTTATTTTGTTATTTTCTTGCTGGCGGGCGTCAAAGTCGAGATGTAATAGAGGAGCGTCGAGATTCGAAAGGAAAACAAACGAACGTGCGCGGAAGTGCGGGTCGATCGTTGTAACGACAAAGCATCGCCTCGAGCATCTCGTGTAAACATTATGTAAGCCGATCGCCCGCTCTGTGAGACGCCCGCGGACGCGTAAGACTCGAAAGAGCCGACCCAGGTGTCAGAATTGAAAAGACCAGGCGGAGAGGGCGAGGATGCGTCGCATCGTCGCCGGGCGCTCGTCGGCGAGTGCCAGAATTGTCCAGGTCGTCGTCGTCGTCGTCGCCGCCGCCGCCGCCGCCTCCGTCGGCCGTCCGACTCGAGCCCGGGGGGGATTGACGCGGCCGGTGAGACGGATTGCCGCTGCTGATCCTACTGCACGCGCCGCCCGATCGGGCCGATGCTCGACAGTGGCGCGCTGTTAGAGGGCTAGACAATGACGATCATGCAGTCCTGCTGCTGCTGGCGCTCGGTGCGCCGCGGCAGCTTCGCCTGCGCTATCTACACGGTGGTAAGTGCCGGGGCTATATATATATATATATATGTATATATATATATATATATATATATATATATATATATGTATGTATATATACATATATGTGAAGAGAGAGATAAAAATAAATAGATGTGTACTTATTTGTAGCGAATAAATTCCTACGTAAGATATCTGGTAGATGCATGAATTTCCCTAACTATTACGTGAAAAATAAATGCTATATAATAATGCAATAGGCCAGTTTTATTCATATCAGGTATATTTATAATGATACAAGAAAATAAAATAATACCCTTAGCGATTTGTAAGTTGTAACAAAGTTTAAATAATATCTAATCATATACAATTATAACAAAGCATGCTCGCACATCTATCAATTAATAAGATGAAATAAATAGACGAATAAGCACAGAGAGGGAGAGAGAGAGAGAGAGAGAAGAGAGAGCGTATTTCATTTTTATTTTTTTTTCTTGCTCTATATCTATTTCTTCGTCTCAGTAGATTTTAGTCAGCAATGAGCAGCCATCTGCTCCGGACATGACTGGACGTGCAATCTATATGCTAATTGACTTTTTATTGTGCCATATATATTAAGTTTTGAGTGTTTTTTACGTGTATATTTAAGGGACGATTGATTTAAATGTGTTAAATCAGCTAGAGGGTGTGTTGATAATATATATATATATATATATATATATATATATATACTTGTTAAATCACGGATTTTATTATTCTCACGTTTTTACGTCTTATCTCGTTAAGTAATGAACGACCGGCTCGCAGGATTGAATGAATGGATGTATGTAATGTTTATTCTTTCACTTGTGGCAGTAAGAATGACTTTTGTTACATCTATTATACATTATTTTCTGTTTTTTCTTTCTTTATGTGTTCTAATAGCACCATGTTATCCATACATTTTATGATTGTCTATGATATTTATAAAACTGTGATGCATTATAATATTTATAATACTTAGAGTAGTTCTATGTTTTAGAAAATATATCGTATGACAATTTTATTTCATTAATATTTATCTATCGAATTATGCATTATATTTCATTTATATACCCTACTATACAAATAAAACAACATCTTATCTATCTATCTATATATCATGAGATCATGTATATAATATAAAATTTCTGGTAATTCTACTGCGCAACTAACGCCTGAACTTAATTCCGCTAATCTTACTAACACATCCTTACTTCGATATGACGTTCCGTTCACTAGTATCACTAGTGTTCAATTTTGGGCGCACGATTTTCATCACATATATGCGTTACTTAATTCTTTTAATTTAAATTTTAGAAACTATCATCGACGTTATCATATATTTATATATTTTATTTTTGTTATTAATTTGTTATATTTAATTGACAATATTTTTATAACGTATAATCTATGCTATAACTTATAGTTTACCTATTATTGCACTCAACATGCTTCTCTAACAATGAGAGGTCACGACATTTGGATAACTCAGTTGGTCCCAATTGAGGGAGGTTACCGTGATTACGATCATGACCTTCAAACCCAGCACTGTAAACCTTTACCACCTAACGCTCTTCCACTTAATAGATATGATACTTTTTTACTTGTAAATTAGAAATTTCCGGCATTTAAATTGCATATGCGGTAAAGCCAGAAAAATCGTTTTTCACAACATCCTATAATTTTGGCGCTGAATTTACAGAAAGAATGATATTTCAAGTGAAAAACTTCAAAGCTTCAAATAAATATGTCATCGAACGTGTAATTATCAGACGGTTATGTTTTCCTACGTGAATAAATAGCTGAAATTCGATCGACACTAATTTAGAAACAATTACCTTTGACACATAAACTAATTGGAACTGATTCATTTGAAACATCATTATTTCTTCAAAATCACTGTCAAAAATCAGGATTCAGGTTGAAAAAAAGAGATAGTTTTCAGAGTACTCAGTAAGTCTAATTTCATTAAGAGTTACGTAACTATTGTAAGGAAAAGATTATTATATCTAGAGAACGGGAGAGAGAGAGAGAGAGAGAGAGAGAGAGAGAGTTATAGTCTTAAAACTTTGCAGACGCTTGTTTTACATGTAATTAGAATTGTCTCATTTAATTTATACCAGATCCGTCACCCAAACGTCACGGCTTCTACTTGTAAGAAGGACTACGACTCCTTGGGCTCTAAATAAATAAAATGTTAATTCTCTCTCTCCTTCTCTCCTCTCTCTCTCTCTCTCTCTCTCTCTCTCTCTCTTTTTTCTCTCGCTCTCTCTAATCTATCTATCTATCTATCTATCTATCTCTCTCTCGTTCCCTGCCTCACTCGCTGCGCGGGAGAATTGCAGAGAAAGAGAAAAATTATTATCTCGGCCGTAAACCTGCTGTGTGTAAACTTTTTTTTTATAGGCGAGGCTCTCGCGCTAAGTGCCCAGACCGAGCGGTGCGGGAAAAACACATAGCTGAAAGTTATACTGCTCTTTCAGTGTCCTTGTGTAAATAAAGAAGAGATAGAGAAAAGAAGAAGTTTATATACATCCTGTACATAAATGAAAATTTTATCTTTTTTAACAGCAAGCGCGCTTTTGCATCGCGATATTTCGAGTATAATGCTGCGTTTTTTCTTTTTCCCGTTTCAGGCGTTAATGTAACGAAATTTATACGCGGATAGGTATGCTGGAACATACTATTGGCAGATTTGACGATTTTTCGCGTTTGTCAAGGTTGTTCTTGTTTCTTTACTTATAAATTAAGCTGACTCTATTCCGGGGCTGTACAAAAAATCATAATTACATATACAATTAAATGAAATAGTAGGGCTTTGGCGCGGCGGACAGCGATAAAAGCGCTAAATAATCCTTACCATCGATTAAAAATTAATTTAAAATCATAATCGATTATTATACATGAGGCAAAAATTGTGGAATTTAAAAAAAAAATCTATCATTTTTATTAAGCAATTTGGTATGGATTACGATAATTCTAGAGACCAATGTAAAACGTATTATTGTATCCTGAATTATCGAGCTAAAATACATTAATATTTAGTGTTTATGATTTCAATGTTTCTTCTGTCTGATATTACGTTGACTAAAACGCAACGGTTGCAATAATCTTTAGATCATACTAGATGTATCTCTTATTTTGCCATACTCGTCTCACTTTTATTTACAGTCAATTCAATCTTTAAATATCGTCGTAGTAGCTCGAAATAATCGTAAAAAGTAATTTAGGTAGAAGAATATTTTCCCCTTAAGCTTCACGATTCATAAACCGAAAAAAAAGTTAAAATAAATTAGCTTTCTTCCCATCGACTTCGACTACTTCAATTGTTACACTGGCTAAAATAGGTATGAAAAAATCGATGAAAATGCAAAGAATCCTGTAAATGACAAAGGTATTCCTGCACAATGCAACGAAGTATCTACGATCTTGACATCGATGCAAACGATTAATCACTGGATCTAGTCATAGACAGTCAAAAATCAATTGAAAATGGCCTTAGCAGAAATTTCGAAATCGTTTTATTAATGTAAATCAGTAATAATAATTTTCTTCTTTTTTCCATAATTCTTTATCTCATGAACGAAAATGTATTTGAGTTTCTTGAAAATGAAAAGAGCGTTCACTAAGCAAATTGGAAAAATTCTATATATATAACGTGTTATTGAATCTACGTAGGAGATTCGTACTTATTTGAAAATCGGCAAACAAAGAAAATAAAAATTGCAACTTGCTCGAATGTTTTAAATTTAAATTCCATCGATGAAATAAAAAACACGAAGCATAATTGAACATAGTCTTTGTCGAAACTTCGAAGAAATTCTCGAATGATTGCAGTTCTCTGCAACTGGGTTGAAATCGCATGAATCAGGTATTTCATTTCATCATTACTTTGAAAAAATTTTCTCCGAATACAAGTAAAAAAAATTTTATAATAAATAATAATACCGTGAATAGACTTATTACGTTATTCGTTAAATCAAGCGTGTTCAAATAAATTATCTCTTTTTTTTTAAATCGCCGAATAATTCTTCACTTGAAATAATAAAGTTTATAAATAGTACTCATAATAATCCACTAGTACCATTGAATAATAATATAATAGTTAAATTATTATTGGCTTGTGAGATGAAAAAGGAAAAAAAATGATTATAAGCACATCATGCTATAATTTTAGTAATTGATACGTTTCTCTTCGGTCATTTTTTGCAAATGGAATCATTGAAAGTTCGTTTCTTGATATCATACAAAAAGCACGAATATCCATAAAAAAATATCCAAAATCATAAAATCATTATCATCAAATATCAGTAAAAATTTCGGCGAACAATTCCTCGATCAAATATAATGCATTTCATAATGATGATGAACAATAGTAATATAAGAATGGAATAATGCAAGAAAAGAAAAATTTTACGCATATATGTTTTTGTTTATTATTTATTCAATTACTGATCTTTCATAAATAAATAACGGATTATTTTTCCAATCGTAATTTCCACTGCCAGAAGTTTTATATATAATTTATTTTCAGATATTAAACTTGTCGCAAATATTCCTTTTTGCCAAGATTATTTGAACATCTATATGTTTGTTGCCAGACCGCGATGCCATAAAATTTCCGCGATACGTCGCCTCTCCTGATATCAAAGAAAGAGTGTCTAAAGCTTCAGTTGATTCCGTGACTAGCATGTACGATTTCTCCCACCTAGATATAGATGGAAATAAAAAGAGAACCAAAAAAATATTTTCTTACCTAGTTCACACGAAGTGATCAATTCTAATGTTTTACTTTAATATTTAAATATAAAAGATTTTTATTTGAGATTAAAGGCATATATATTAAACTTAAGTTTATAATAGTTAAACTTAAAGGTATAAATATGCTCGTATTTTAAGATTAAAAGCATATACATATATATATATATATATATATATATATATATATATATATATATATATATATGCTTTTCAAGTTGTTATTTTAAATTTTAATCAAAGCGATAAAGTTAAGCACAATATAAACTTCTTTATAAATGCATAGCTTATTTGTAGCAGGGCTGAACGAATGCTTTTTAAGGCCCTAGACATTGTCTTCTACCCAGATCTTCTCTTTTCCACAAGAAATATATTACCCAAAAATAAAAAAACAATAAATAGAAGAAAGTTTACTATTATATATATATATATATATATATATATATATATATATATATTCTTTTTTACAGATATGTAAATGAGAAATACTTATACCAATGGCTTAGTTTTAGGTGGATAGCGCTGTACGTCTGTTGAAGGATATTAATGAAATGTTTGAATTTTCTCAAATGAAAATATTATTATCGATATTCGATGCAATTTTTCCTCGCGAAATGGTTGAAATGGAGATTAAAAATATTAATTAATACTAATGATGCGAAGAATGAAAAATTGAAAAATATACTCGAAAAATAAAAAATGGTTCGTTCCAATTATGATTCAGCCACCTTCTATAAGTTATAGTGCGCCGCCTAACTGTGAAATTGGGGTAAAAATCCGGAGTTGCGGATACCGGTATTCGCTATGTGACTACCTCGCGTATCGCCTTCTCATGGCTCAATGATAAAACTCTCTGAGTATGCACTTGTATTCTGTTATATATAGAGGAATTATGTAAAAATCGAAAATATAAGTAAATTAAACTTTATTATTTCATATTAAATTAATGGCAAGGTGAGTGCAAGCGCATAAATTTCAGTCTAATAAAATATAGATTTATACGTTACTTTCTTTGTATCATTGCAGTAAATATCCATTTATCTTCTTCAATTAGTTTTTATTTCATATAGAACATGAGCAAAATGTAACTTTATCATTCCTAATCAGTATTTTAACATTAATTTGATTTATGGTTCTTAAAGTAAACCAATATACGAATCTTCCGGTGAACTTCCTTTTTTTTCGACATCCCACGTGCTTCGATATGTCCATATACTTCTTATATCTGTCGTCAGATAGCGAATAAAGACTGCCTCTTTGCGACCAGAATGTTTTGATTATTGATTCATAACTATGACGCTAAGATGTGCTTCAAAAGTCTGAAAATTAATATATTCTCATTATTGTGGCTCGACATAAAAGTTATTAATATATTAGTTAAATAACATATTAAAACTTATTAATCTGTTATTTACAAATTTAATCCCTAAATTTTTACTGTAGAATAGTTAAAACAAAATCTTATCTTGTACATGATTTCAATCAGAAAATTAGTTATTCAATAAGCTTTTATTTTAATTTTGGATTTTTTAAAGTTTCACTACCAAAATCCATGTAGTTACATGATATACATATTTATTAAGCAGCATTATTAGCCCGACAATCGTTTCGCATTTTCCTAGGCCCAAAAAAGCATTCACAAATTGTATCTGGTTAAACGAAAATTTTAACGAACAATGTCTTTAATAGAAGAGCAGGTAAAATACAGAAATATCTTAGACTTAGTTTAGAAATGAATTGCAGTCATATATGAAAAAGCCAAGTTTCTATTCTTTTTCTATCCATAGGCAATCCAAAATTATTACCTCACTTTGAATCCAATTCGAAGGGATTCGCTTCAACTTTCCGAAATCTAACTCGAACGCCAGTTGTATGCCAAATCGGATTTCCGCACGCCCATATAACCCTTCGAGCCTTTGTCGGACGATCGCGTTTAAGCTGCGATCAAAAAAAAAAAAAAAAAAAAAAAATTCACCCGAAAAGCTCGAGTTCCTTTCAAAGAAGACAGCAAATAAAGGAACAAAGGATCAGCCGCTCGACCAATAGCCGTGTCTTAATATCCGAAGCAGCCCGCTTTGCGGTCATTATACGTACGCGCGACGAATGCGCTAGCGTGTGCCAATTTCTGCCCTTCCTCCCCCCTCTCACTCTCATTCTCTCCCTCTGTCCCTCCTTCTCCCCTCATTCGGCACACATTCGCGGTCACGAATGAATTCATATACGGCTCTCTGCTCCTCGACGTGCGCTCGAGCTGGAAACTTGAGAACTGTATCTATATGTATATATATATATATATATATATATATATATATATATATATATATCAAAGGGAAACAGCCGACTTTGGTTGGATTTTGAAGGGCGAGGCTGAGCGCTGCCCGAGGGCTTGAAAGTCCGACGGCGAAGCTGCTCTGGCCCTTGAAATTTATAGGTTCTGAAGTTCCGATCATCGAAAGGTACGGAACGGATCTTTCGGGGAGTCAAAACGAGGGACGAAAGAGCAATAAATTATCGTTGCTTTATTCGGAAATTAATAGAAATTCTTCTTTTCTTTCACTTTTTTTTCTGTTTTGGTCAGATGTTGGACGAGATATTTACTTATGCACAGTAATTAAGATAGTGAATAAAAATTTCGAAATCCGAAATTCTCTTTATATATATAGTATTTAACAATTATTTACAATTTCATTATTTGTTTTGTTCAATAAAAAAAAAAAAATACACCAACACTGCAGATTTATTCAGAAAGAGATCTTCAGATTTTCTTTATAAATCGATGAGAAAGTTTGTACTTAATAAAAGTACTGAAAGTTTCTTCACAGATATCCTTATGCCGAAGCGCGACAAAGACGACTAAGATTTTTGACAAAAGGTATAAATAAATAACGAAACTCACCGGCAGCTAAGCCGCGTCCGGCTGGTAATTCCCAGTCTCCGTTTTGCTTCTCGCGCGTGGATTAAATGCGAGCGGCCGTTTGTTAATAATTTAATTACACCTTGGGCGAGCTTTGTTATTCCTTACTCGTAATCCGCAAAAGATTGCGCATCGGCGGGACAGTATACCGAGAGACGAGTATAATGAGCGACAAGATTCTGTATTCTCATTATTGTTCTTATTATTATTATTATTATTCCTACATCCGCGCTCTCCGGCCAACATTTTTTTACTGTAAAATTGTTTTCTTCTTTTTTTTTGAATTTTGAACGAAACGAGAGCGCATATTAACGATATTTATGCAAGGTTCATTCATTTTAACGAGAATTTCTGCATTTCCTTTACATTTGGATAATTATATTATTAAAGAAAAAAGGAGATTGCGATTTTGAATAATGCAAATGTATTATGTAATGCATATTAAAATAATGGAAATAATGGGAAAAAATTCGTGACGACGCGTTGTATCGCCTTGTTTACGTTATTTATCTGCAAGTAAAATTAGTATCGATTAAAATTCGACTTGTTTCATTCGATTAGAAGGTATTATTCTTCATTTGCACTGCCGCCGAGCTTTTACTCCTATATATGCAAGCTATACTGTCATGATTATCTGATAATTGGTTCGTTTGTTTGTTTTTCGATCAGTTGTGAATCTATACATATATATAGCTGACACTTCGTAACCAGAACGCGCAGAAGTTGATATATTTGGGGGGGAGGAGTCGAAATGGGAAAAAAACTAGTAAATTATAATCCAATAATTAAAAGGGAAAAAAAAATTGTGTCGCGCGCCATGTTCATGCGCGTACAAATTGGTAATCTCCTAGAAACCAATCGATGGTTGATCCATTGTGGAAAACAAAAAGTTCAATCAGACAATACGGGAGGGGGACGAAACAACGGGAACGAGCGAATGGCATAAAAATTGACCATCACTCTTCGATAATAACAGATATGAACTCTCTCCCCCTATCCCGCCTCTGTCTATATCCGTCGGTTTCCCCCCTCGATCTCTCTATCTCTTTATAATCGAAAAATTCATTCCCCTCCCCGGGTGTGTCTTCCTAAGAGAGAGAGAGAGAGAGAGAGAGAGAGAGAGAGAGAGAGAGAGAGCAACCACTCGAAACCCACACATACGTTTATCTATGTATCATTCTTCAAGGCATAAGTAAAACGTTCGCTTAATGCATCATAGCTCAGTCCCACCTTTTTCCATATTGGATTATCGACCATTCCATTACATGAAGTATATGTATATATATATATATATATATATATATATATATATATATACATTTCTTTTAATTCGCCGTCAGCCTCCGACACCACTGAATAAATTGCTGCGGTTATATAAATGTAATGTGTACGTTTTTCTCATTACTCCGAAGCTTTATATATGACAAAATCACGCGCAGAATTCCATATTAATTAATTAATATTACGAGCGAATAATGTCTGGATTCGATCTGTAGATTCGTTTGTTCAATAACTCATGTTCATTCTCTCTCTCACTCTCTCTCTCTCTCTCTCTCTCTCTCTCTCTCTCTCTCTCTCTCTCTATGTATCTCTCTACCTTCCTATGTATATATATAGGTATAGAACGTACGGTGCACGCGGTATTTGACTGTTCGGCGTTTCGACGAGATAGTTATCAGAATTAAATGCACGACAATACTATATCACTTTGTTGATATATATATCGATATATATATACATATTATGAATGCAGCATTGCCAAATAACAATCATTTTCAAATTGATTTTGATAATAGTTCTATTATCTTTCGATTTATGTGCCTCTATGAAATGAAATTGAAACGAGCTTTGTAAAATCAAAAATTACATTCAATTAATGTTACTGAACTGATTATAATTGATGATTGCCCGTGAATTATACTGGTGTGTAAAAAAAATTATAGCCACAAGCCATACTTTATATGTACTTTTACGAAAGATCGAAAGATGCTGATACGGTGAACATAAATATGACCTGATCTCAAGATTGATCCATCAGGGTTAGGTGTTCGATTATACCGTATCGTTTTTTAAGGATTATGATATGACTTTTTTGAGGAGCACGAATCTGATAATATCCTCAGAGCCAGAATAGGTCATATACAGCATTCCAAATCATTTTCTTACTACAAAAAAAACATATTACAACTGTTGAAATGATTGAAACAATAGTAGTTCGAGAGTAAAATACAATGTTATCAGTGAACAGAACAAAATATTTAAGATAATTCCAAGACATTTAAAACGACTAGTTTTGTATATTGTAATTTGTTTATTAAACAACCTGTTCTTGACTCCACACAACCTCAGTTATATTAGTTTAAGAATGCGTTGTTATTATACAATTCGATTGGATAAGCTAACTCTGAGGCCTGATCACTGCTCAGTGCATGCAAATCCTTTGGCAATATTTCTACATTATAGTCTGGTGTCTGAACGTTATAAAAGTCTTCAAATTTGATTATACCCTGTTATCTGAAATCTATTTTTATACTCTCTGGCACTGGTTGATTATTTAAATTTTCGTTCATTTCCCGGATCTAAATTTCAAAATGCAAAGTCCAATGGTAATGCGAGAAAAAAATCCGGCATTTATATAAAATGTACGATGAGAATAGGAATATTCGATAGCAATCGTGCCATATCGTCCTCTAATACATTTTTTTTATGACTCAAAGGTCAGAAAATTGCAGCTTTCAGCGCATCCCGAGAAATGTGATCGAAGAAATAAAATGCTTTATTGGGGCTTCAGGTTTTTTAAATTTCATTTTTAAACAGTCTTCATACAATGAACAAAGACATTTGAAATAAAATTACTTTTTGTAATTAATTAACGGTGGATAATATTTGTTAATTATTTTTCATGGATTGGATTTGATAAATTTTAATTGAAATGTCCATAATGATGTATACGTTCATAAAAAAATAAATAACGAACAAAATTGAAACTGGAATTTAATCCGAATGTAATGTCTTTGTAAAAAATGCGATTTAAGCATATCGTGCAAATGCGACGTTTCCTATCTTATTTCTAGCAACTTGAAACTTTAGGTGTTTCATTAAATGTACAGATGAATGATCAAATATATAAATATAAATGGCAAATGATGGAATGATAAATTATGGTATCGATAAAATATTTAACGATTCCATCCAATACGAATAAGATTTTCTCTTTTTTTTACGAAAAAAGAAACGTTGAAACAGTAAAAAATAAAAATTTAATTTATAAAAAAGGACAATTGGTGTATAGAGGTATCGATTACGTTATTATATACAGTTGAATTATTAAAAACAAGAATAATATGTAAATTTATGTGGACAATGTGAAGCTTGCATATTAATCTTTTTCGTGCTGAATTGACGAACTAAACAAGAAAAAACAGCATCGTGCATTTCTCATTGTATGAATAAATAAACGATCCTCTTAAAATGCATAATGTAAATGAATAGTCCAATATAAAAAATCAACTGAACTTAGCTGCCCAATGTTATTTAACAAATAATTATATTAAGGAGTAATATTATTAATGAATTTTACAAAATGGCTAAATACGTTAATAGAATTGAGTGAAAAATCAAAAATTTATCCGTTGATAATATGTCGCTTCTATATAAATGTACCTCTTCACATTGTGAATTATTTAATTAAAACGTATCGGCAATTTGCATCATTCGGGGGTAAAGATTTTCATAGTTTATTCAAACTTCCTTTTTATCGTTAATTAATTGGATTACCTTTTTTTTTACGCTCAAAGTAAAAGGCGATTATATTAGAATAAAGGTAAATTTATAAAGTTGACGAAAAATATCGAGTGAAAATTCGATTGAATCCTTTTCGGTACATTTATATTATATATATATATATATATATATATATATATATATATATATATATATATATATATAGTAGATATATATAGAATCGTGGATGTACTTCAACTTAATAGGGAATTTTTTTTGCGAAATAAAGGAGAACGGCTCGGCTCTGTTCGTTCCATCGAAACGCATGGGACGACCTCGTGAAGCGCCAGTAAACTAATCAATATTAGCTAACGATCGGATATGGGCTGGATAAACCTTTAATTGAACCATTTCTTTAATACGACGATATCCTGTGTCATTTTTTTTTTTTTTTTTTTTTTTTTTTTTTTTTTTTGCCGTTTCCAACGAACGTTCTCCAGAACTTCGTCGGTAATTACACAGCGATATAAAAGTGCTCTCCTCTGTTCATCTGTACGGATATTTGTAGTTCGATGAGCAATCTATATGGCAATTATTAAACTATAAGGATGCTATAAAAAAGGGTAATTCAGAGGATAGAAAAAAAAAAAAGGAAATGAACGCGATGTATTCTAGCACGATGTCCAAACACAGTATTCTGCCTATTGAACCGCGTCATTCGTAGAGCGCGAATATCGAAATATTGCCGATACTCCAGCGGGAACGAGAGAAATAATTCCCATCGGCACCCTTGAGATATAAGTGGCGCTGACAAGTCATTTTTTTTTCTTCTTTTTTCTTTCAGGGCAAATATTTAGATTTCGGTTTTATTTTTCTTGTAACGAATTAATTTGTCTCGACGGGTCGAGTAAATTACGAGCAAATTAGCTTGGGCATGAAGGAAAATAATGCGTAATGGATAAAAGAAAGTTCTAAACTATTACCAATACATGCTATATATATATATATTGAAAGGACAGCTTTTGTGGCGATTATAAATAGCACGGTGGACAGAAAAAGTGACACGTTTTTTGCTAAGTATCTTGAGCTGCTGAATTGATACCTGTCATAGAAATAGAAAAGTCAAACTAAATATTTCGAACCGTTTAAAAAACGTCTATAAATTTTCTGTAGTTACAATATGATCAATATGTCTTGTAGAGACAAACAGGCAACTATCATATTGTCATATTGTATTGGAGTATGGCACGGTCAGAAAGATTAATTAAAAGCAAAGACCGTTTGTAAAATAAAAATCTTCAGTTTTTTTATGGAAAAATTTTAAATTATATAAAAATCTATATCCGTACATGATCTTAAACATATCTAGATTATCTTGCGAAAGTCATTATAAGCTAAAATATGTACAGCTTTGTTACTTTTATTTACTTTCGTTCATGAGTTTTTAATAACCTAACCATTGGCATAAAAAATTGCACAATATATTTTAAGTATTGAGATTTCGAATTTAAACAATAATAAATATAAGTATGTTAATATACGAATTATTTAGAAAAAGAAAGTTAAACCTTATTAAAATTACAAATATAATAGGTGACAATGTAAGTTAGTTTGTTAGTGACTTAATTTTTATTTCGTAGCTGATTCCATATTAACAACTATATTATGATTTAAAATGAATGTAAATATGCAATTTTTGTGTGAATGCGTCCGGTCTTGGTACAAAGTTGGATGAAGTCCTTATTTTACACATTCTTATATTTTATGAAGTCAGCTTAAGAAAAGTTTTAAAATTCTCGTTCAATTCATATATTGTATTTGACAGGATTAAAAAGGGTTACATTTTATCGTAACATATCTTATTTTTAAATAGCAAAAAAAAAAAAATGACAAAATAGCAATAAAATTTTCAACGAGTTTTATATTTTTTGCTTAGACTTTACAATTTAATAAATTAAAGAAATTTCCATGCTTAGTGTAAATTCTCATGTTAAAAATATTTGCTAGATCACATTGATTAAATATTCGAATGCAAAAACACATCCATCTTAAATTCATTGATAAATAAGAGAAAGTTTTCATTTACGTTGCAGCGGACCAATCCCCCTATAAAAGCAAAAGTTTTTCGAACTCCCACCCCCTCTCTCGACCTCTCTATCTCGGTACAAACCTAATTCACGAATCTGAAAAGCTCCTACATTAATGCCAAGTCAGCGGAATTCGCAGCGTGAAATGGAAAAGGTCGCATGAGCAATAACTCAGCACTTCCGTTGTTCGTCTCGAATGTAATGCGCTGCCATGCCTTCTCTATTGAGAGGCGCATGACGATGTCGAGGGAACGCCCGTTTGTCCAATTTGTCGAAGCAGTCTATTACATGTTTATAGCTTAAGCGCCGCTTTTACAGCGGCGCTAGAAAAAGTAGACGTTCTGCGCACAACGAGTTCATCTTCTTTTTATGAATCATATATCAAATAAAATAATTGTTATCAACTTAAACTTTTTTAATACAGCATTGTTATATTTTACATAGTCATAAAATTGTACCGTTTTGTTTGCATTGTGCCGATTCACATATGGATTGTACATTTCGTAATATTTGTATGAAATTTAATTTGCCGTCATATGGATTATGTTTAAACGCATAATTTTTAATTGAAAACAGCGCGTCTCGTACATGATCAATTTCTCATTTTAAGATTCATTTATTTTTATTATATTTATCGTGAATGTGTAGATATTTTTGTCAATTAGTTATAAGTAGAATGGGTAATGTTAATAAAAAAATATAATATAGGCAGCAGGTGCAAGGTTGTGGATAGACTCCAGGGATTAAGAATATCTTTTAGGACAAAGAGATATATTCCATCATAATAATTTCTGTGATGTTCCTAAATTTGTTCAAATGCATTAGCATTGATTTAGTAAAGCGCTGTAGAATAATTTCTTCTTCATCATAGGAATTGATTTCTATTTTCGTACATGGTGATCGGATTAATAAAATTTAGATTGAAAATCCTGTCTTAAAAACGGTAGGATTAACTAGATCTTCCAGATAATGACGTTTCATCTTCCTGCCTTTATACCTGTTGAAAAGCAGTATTAGTTCCAATAGTGCTAAACAAGCGACCCTGCCAATAATACGTTTTAGCTCTTTAGTACGGCCTGTCTATAAAATCTTTGAATATCGGTGACTTTTTACGTTTAAATAACGACGGCAAAGAACGCATGAGCTGACCCAGCCGAAGAGAATCAAGGAAGTACGATCGTCGTCTCTTGAAGATGAAGTCCTTAAAAGGCACTAAAGTATCTATAATGGGAGGATTTAACTTGCTATCAAGGTGATCCAGTGCGCTAATTATTGTGGCATCCTCAATGTTTACAACCATCTTATTAGGAGAAGCTTTTATATATGTGTGACGAATGTGGTTGAGGTGGAATGAGGTAATTTTGATTATCTCTAAAATAAATCTTTTGCCGTTTTAGGATCTAACGTTTTCCACTCCGTAAGACATGATTGTTACTTATTTACATTTAGCAATAAAATTTGATGTACTGTATCCCAGCATGGGTATTTTTAATGAAATCCCCTACTTTCAGTCATGAATTCGAAGAAAGAATTATATTTCGACCAAAAATATTTTGGATGATTCTGCATTCACGAATAGGTAGTTTCCTAGTTATTATCAATTAAATTTCAGTTCAATTGATGCACGTTAGCATAGACAGAATCATCGGCTAAAACGATACTCAATTCTTATGGTTGAGATATTGATACTGGTTTAGATATCTAGATACCTATACAGAAATCATGAAGCCAAGCTATTCTATCCTGTCAGGAATACTGGAAACGTTGTCTTCCTTCATCTGGATATTATAAGTAGTATAAAAGGAGATAATGAGAATGTACTCACAGGAGTTAAATAATGTGCATTAGAACTAGTTGAAGATGGCTCATAATTGATTAACCTGGTCATCCGCTTAAAAAAAATCAAAGGTATGTTATCGCAAACCAAGTATACGTTAAACGTGCAGGTTAATCAAAAACGAGAAGACTTCATATTGGCCATATTGGACACTATACTGAACTCAGAGTAACATATTTAAATAAATTTCAAAACAGAAATTAACGTACTCCGAGTGTATAGGAGGGTTATGAGTGTAACCTAGAGACTAGGACTGGATCACAAAAGGTGTATATGTAACTATCGTAGCATCAACTTTGATGAATTAAGCCTTAATCCGAGGACATAAATATGGATTAAGCATATAGGAGGCCAAAACTAAGTTTTAAAGGATTTTTATGGAAGGGATAATTTGTTTCATGCGAACAAAATTTATACCGGAATTTTAAATATTTTTGTAACGGCAACTTATCAATGTGAACATTATATATAATAAAAAATAAGGAATGGATTTGTCATAAATATAAAAGTTAGAGATCACATAAAAAATCTCTATTTCCTGCTATGAAGAATTGAATCGCATATTTAATGTTAAAACTTCAAATTGATTCATACAATTAGATTGGAGCAAAGTATTCGTTCAGTTTGAAAAAAGTAATTTCAGGAAATGGAATTCAAAGTTTTTCCGAGGGCGGCTAAAGTACCGAGGGAAAATTAATAAAGTCTTTTAATATTATTTTCTAAAAAATAAAATATCTCTTGCAATGTAATTATAATGCACAAAATAAAGTATCTATTATAATCTGGCACAATGTTCAGATTTAAACCGGTTTGGTTGGTTTTTTAAAATGCTAGAGCAATTTTATTTCAATAAGTACCAATTAAAACAGGTAGAACGTAGCTTTTATTATTTTTTCTTCTCTGAAAACGTAAGATTTATTTTCATATATAACAGATTTAGAGTAGACTTGAGACATATTATATCTTTTTACAGAAATTACGTACTTGAACTAATGATCAAATTAAATTTTTTCATTATGAGCACAAAATCATTTCTCCAGTCTCTTGCTATCAAATTCTTTTCATATTAGACTTGACAAACTTAATTATTTCTAAATTATTTCAGTTAATTCCCAGTTAATTACAGAGTTTATTTTGTTACATTTTATTACATTTGTATATACGTGCCTAATATATATATATAAGTAAGGAATTTCATTAATTTGCCATGTTGATATTTTTGACACAAAAATGTCAATATGCAGAATATTTATTTCTTTGTTTTTATAAATTTTTAATGAACTAAACTACTAAACTTTAGTTTAACTACTAAAATAAGAAATAACATGCAATTGTGTTTTTAAATTTTTTCTATAAAGATTGAATCTGATATAATAAGCAGATTATCAATGCAACTTTTAAAATGCAAGTCACAACCGCCTTTGAATTTGGAATACTTTTAAAAATTAATTAAAATATCTATTTATTTTTCTCGTATTAGTGATAAATTTATTGGTATTTTTTAACTCGTCAAATTTATTGATCTCAAGAAAATTTACTGAACTTTTTCTTTTTTAATTAAAAAGAACTTATCTTAGGGATACGACTAACCGGATTTTAGAACGTAATGTTCAGCGTTTAACTAGAAGTAAACAAATCGATATTTTTACCGTTTTAGTACCATCGTGGCATCTAAGGACTATTCTTTTTGAAGTTTAAATTGGCATCGGTTTAATGAAGTAAAAGAGTACAATTTTCGAGTTACTCGAAGAAAAAACATAATGACAGACAAAGTAATAAATTTTATTGATACATACTTCGATGGCGTTAGTATTGACACTTTGATACTACACATTTTTCTGAAAATTTTTAACATGATATTTATATTATACCGGTATAAAAATACAAATGCAAGTAACTTACAAAAAATTTTATCTTGTTTAGGTAAAATAGTTTCGAATATTACGTTTTCCAATAGCATTATTTTAAATAAAAAAGGCCGCGGCTCTGCAGCTACAGTTGCAATACAGTTGTATAAAAAGATTTGCCTTTTTAAAATAAAAGTTCAATTTATTCTGCATTTTGCTTCTATCCCGACAATTTCAAATTTACATAATTGAGTTTGCCAGCAATACGGTCGATGGAGTTCTATGCCGAAGAGCAAAAACTATTTAGCGTAATTACGCGAGCTTCATCGACCTCTTATTTCTTATATGCGTATATCTAAAATTAGTTTAAAATTAGGTAGCTAAAATTTTGTCATTCATTACGATAGTCCAAGCAATCAAAATTTCTCATTACCATTCGTAAGACACGAAATTTTTGAATGTACTGTTATAGCAAAAAAAATTTTGTTGATATTAAACTATTTTTCTTAACCAATAATTGTCAAAACTTAAAATATTACAGTGCTTGGTTACAGTTGAATTTGATATGAAGTATGATAATTCATTGCTGATGCGAAATTTGCAAATATTGCGGCATCACATACTTAGCGAAACATTAGCGAAAGAAAACTTTAATATATTCAACAGATATACGTTTAAAGTATCGAAGGACCGACTCCTGACTCCTGCCAAAGCCAAAATTCCAAAAAATTCTTATACATGTATATATGACACGAATGATCCGCTCGAGAATCCGTAATACAATGTAAGACTTTCTTGGCCAATCTGTCTCTTCGACGCGGCGAATCTGTATAAAACAAAAAAGAAGAAAAAAGGAAGAAAAAAAAAGGATTACAAATGAACCGCTTCGTCGTCGGCCGAGATCCAATCGCGCCTGATACATCGTCGCGCATCGATCAAAGTTCGTCGGTCCGCTCGTACGGCGAGATTCCGTTGGCGAGGAAAAGCTCTACGCCCTCCTCCCGCTCTCTCACTCTCTCTCACTCTCTCGCCCTATGCGAGTTCGACGATCCCTCTTGCGACCCTCAACCCTCCCCCCCCCATAGCAGTCCCCCTGAAAACACCTCGGTGAGAACCAAGTTTTTTCGCGCTCACCCCCTCCCAGCACCCCGCTCCATATCAGAGAGATCATAGTTGTGATAAGGGAGATCGTGCCTCCCAATACTCGCGAGTCTCGGCGCGTGCGCCCTCCCTCTCCCCCACTCTCTCTCTCTCTCTCTCTCGCTCGCTCGCTCGCGATGATAAATCGCCGCGCGGGTCAGCGGTTTAATCCCGTTCGCGCGGCGCGGCGAGCCGAGAAATGCGCGGGGTGGTAACGGCGCGTTCGTGCGGGGCTACTCTTGCCCCATCCACCTCGCCCATCCCCTCCTCCACCTACGGAGACGCGAGGGCTTTTAGCTTTAACGTACGGTCGTAAAAATCGCGAAGAGTGGCGTGGATAGAAGAGCCGTTCGCGGCTGGGCCGTAACGCCAGTCGGCGTGTATATATATATATATATATATATATATATATATATATATATATATATATATATGGATAAAATAGGCTGTGTCCCGAAGATGAACTGGCGCTGGCGTAAGTATAGGCGTGCCAAGTTTTTATTTTCTTCGAGGCTCGGAGGCCGAGAGAGTGAGAATCGATACCGAAATCCAGACTCGTGAATTCAAGCGGCTATTCACTTGAAGAATAGGGGACATAATGATGTCAAATTTTCAGGTTGATTTCATATGATTTCGAAATTATTTAAGAATTATACTCGAATTAAATTGGTAAAAGACACAGTTACTGAGAGGATAGAAATAGCAAATTTTTTAATCAGCATCATATCATTATACTACAATACTACAATATTGTTCGTAACGATTTCGGATTGAGGTACAGTACATGCAACGTAATATGTACTTAATATAAGTAATAAACATCATTAACATGTAAGTAAATAAGCATGTCTTTGAATTTTTAAATTATTACAAAATTACTTTCCTTTGATTCATTCCAATTGTACAATAGATTAATTGCCTTTAATCTTTTAATTTAAGTTACTCGAATGTTTCTAACTTAACTTTCATTGTTAGAGTCACTGAAGTGACCAAAATAAAGGATAATGACCTTTAATAATGGTTTTAACCATGGAATATTTTTTTAAATATACACAGTTTCCAATATATATTGAATTATGTTACTATCTATAATATAATTGAGGATTACCAGATAAATTAAGATTGTTTTCATTTGTACTTTTTAATTTCAGTACCTGCAACGCGATGCGATCTACATACTACATACGGAAAAAATTTACAACCTTTGTGCTCTTCTATACTCCGATTTCACATAGAAAATTCAATTTTTAATTTGTGCGAACGTCCAATTTGGTTTCCTTCGATACTCCTAGAAGTTCCAAGCGTGAATCAGAGAGTAGTATCATATTATTTTGAATCCTGGATATTCTTCATGTCCAATATCGATGTTAAATTCCAAATTAAATCTTTCTAAACATATTTATCGATGAACTGTTCGATATACAAAGTAAATTCAAAATTAAACATTTCTAAACATTTTTATCGATGAATTGTTCGATATAGCGGTACGTACAAAGATTTACTACGCTTCAAAATTTTCAATTATTTAATAATCTTCGCTTAAGAGCCAGAAAATTGACAGTTTTGTCTTCAACTATTGTGTAAATACGCTGTTTGCTAATTTAACGCAATTTGTGAAAAGGCACAATGCAGATGAACCATTAACTTTTATATCAAATTATGTTAAGAGATTTGGATTTCGAAGCATTTCTAGCAAGTTTTTTTCTAAAAGGATTGAAATCAGTTCAAATTATTATTTCGCAAGGATTCAATGATTTCATAGAGTTTATAGTATCTTGTACATCAGGATTACGTGTTGGGGGATAGAATTCATATTGATATTACGTTAACATTATTCTGTTCCATGACGATAAATAGCTGTAGATTGAAATTCTACCTTCTTAATATCTGACTCACAATTAATGTAAAAAATAAAATAACAATAAAAATTATTTATGGATACATAATATGGTTCTATAAAATAATGAAAATTAAGAGTTAGACTTTGAAATAGTAAGTGAAACAAAGAGATTGGTTGATTGATAACAAATTTATTTATGCAATTATCTTACTATTTTATTCATTCAGAGGCATCTGAAAATGCATCAAAGACTTTGTCATGCTCGTGAAATTCAAACAACAATATAATATTATTGACGAAATTAAAACGAGAGAAAAAGAGGGACAGAGAGAGAGAGAGAGAGAGAGAGAGAGAGAGGTCAAAGGTGAAATTGTGTTAATCCATATTATTCCACGTGATTTCAAATTAATTACAATTGCCTTAAATTATTTTAATGATGTATAATATTTCCATATTATTTCAAACAATTTCAACCAATTTTCAATAGACTATAACTGATGTTTTAAGATCCCAAGCTGATTTCAATCGATTTCAGAGTTGATTCATTAGCCAGACATCCCAATGGTTTATCGGATTGAAACAGCCCCTTGATTTTTTGCCCATGCGCACATTGACTCGCGCTTTTCTCTTTGCTTTTCTTCTCCCATTGTCGCTTGCCTCTTCGTCTTTATTGCCACCTGATGTCGCGGACGTGGTGGGCGTGACTCTTCGAATCCAAAGATACAAACCGTAGCCACCGCAAGCAGGCCAATCGTAAACGGCAGCTTTGTGATTCCAACTCCCCCCGAATAAATACTCCATTTTTAAGAAATTCGCGCTTTTATTAAAGTAATTCCGACGTTATAGGCTATTTAGCGATAATATGCCATCGATAAGGTAATCTCAACTGTAGCCGTTAGTCGTATAAGATTGGGGCTTTGTTAAAAATCGATAAAAAAAAAAAAATGTAATTGTAGCTCAAAGGTTCAACTTTGCCGGGGCTTAAAAGTAAGAAAGAAGTAAAACTTGACTCTTTCCATTTTATTTAAAAAAAATCACCTCTGCAATTTTTTCTTAAAATTCTAGATCGCTCTGAGGTTAGACTGTTTTTTAGGATAGTATAAGTAATATAATTTAAACGCGTTTTACGCTTAGGTAGAACTATAACATTTCTCGACAATCGGCAGGGCGAGGCAGTTGGTTGTTTTTATATCTCGTTGTGTGATTACTTCGTCGTTGTCATTGGTGGGTACAAGCGTCAAAGTGTTGTGACTATAATATACATTTATAGTTTACTTTGTATACACTACCTCAAAAAGTCATACAGAACTGATAAAAAGAATTTTAAAATAAATCATAAAGAATTGATTTATTTTAAATTAAGGGCGATGGGTCAGGTTTTAATGTTTTCTTATTTTGTGAGTTTTTTTGACAATTAGTCATCTGTATGAAGAATGCCAAAATAGATCACGAGTTATGCAATTTTATCCGATCTAAAAAAAAATTCAATACAAGAAACTTAATATTTGAGGTTTAATTTAAAAGAAAATTCATTTTTGTATCAATTTTTTGACAAAGTTCTATTGGATTTATAAACGACAACTATAGTCTTGAACCGATAAAAATTTTTCTTTAGCTAGCGTGAAATAAAAACTGGAAATATTTTTATAACTAACTATTTGTTTTTTGACTTTCATAAACAAAAAAAAATAATTATAAAAGGGTTACAAAAATCATTCTTCTAATTCTATTATAGCTTAAATTCGTTCGTACTTCATATGTTCATTAAAAGCCCAAAATGATAGTAAATCATTAGGTATCAAAACGTCACCTAAAATTACCCATTTGCAATTTTTTATTAAACACTCTTGAAAACGATTCTTTTCTCCCATTCTCGGTTGAGCGATTGGTATTCTCTGGCTTATTTAAACGGCAATATGTCATAATTTTATGTTTTTTCAATAAATATAGAAAGAATGGAATTTGTTACATTAGCTTATCTATCTAAACATCTATTCCTTACAAAATAACCGATCGTTTTATCCGAAATATACAAGTTTACATCGAATGCAGACTTTCATAAAAGTAACAGGGTTGATGAAATGTGAATAAAATTTGAAAAATATTTTTGCAGCTCGCATCGGTGCGCGCGTAAATTTAATACAAAAAAACCATCAGTCCAAGAATGCTGAATAACAAAAACTTTTACCGTTCGAACGAGTGTCTAATGTAAATTCCCTATACGTAAATACGCTAATTCTGATAAGTTCTCGAGAGTAAACTTCGCGTTATTGTTTGTTGCCACTTAATCCCTATGCGTTCACTCTTAATCCGGCATAAATAAGAATATTCCATCGCCTGATATTTAATAAAGCGCAAGGGTTGAAGTGTTAATGAGGTCCGTACCCTTCGCTATTGACCTTTCGGCTGTACGACGCGAAAGGGAGACCCGTAATCCTGATCCCTGTGTGCCAACGGACCTTGCGTGGATTGCGAGAACGCTCGTGATCGAGAGTGGAGCTACCGCAAGATAAACGTCTTCGTTACATTTGGCGAAAAGAAAATACTTATATCTATATCCGCGGATCCATATATATATAGCTTGTGGGACGAAAAACAGGCAAGGTCGTTTATTCCTAAATCGATCGTTACAAAATTTTATGTCTTTCTTCTTCTTTTTTTTGTTGTTCTGTTTTCTTTTCACATTCTAACTATATCTACGGCACTTGCGCGAAATATATTTAAATGTAACGTCTATAGTTACGAAATTTCCTTGACATTAAATCCCCGCGAATTTACAGTCGCGAATAAATTAGGACGCTCGGAAAAGAATACGCGGGCTGGCCAATTATTTCGCGGAAACGGGCGAGCGCGATATTTTTAGCCCGGCATGGGAGCTTCTGACAGCGATTAAAAATTTTCGACCGCGTACAATTTGAACGTACCGGGCGGGGATAAATATTTTGTATATATTAAAAATTCGGACGCGCTAAATTCGTTACGGGTTCATATAACGATGCGAAAGCTGGCTGGCTTTTATCTCGAACGCATTTCTAAGGAGGTGAAAACGGATTAAGAGTAGACGCTGTTGTTGTTGTATTTTTTTATGTTTTTGTCAATATCTTACCCTTCGTGAAAGTTGTTAGGTATTTTTAGAGCCGACGTTTGGGAAGGAAAGTCGAATTCATAACTTTCGCAAGAGCAATGTTATTGCTGAGTACATAAAAGGGAAGAAGGGGATATATATATATATATATATATATATATATATATATATATATATATTACTCTTTTGTGAAGCAAATGAATGTAAAATACAAAAAATTATCTTCACACGAAAATTGCGGACCGAAGATTGCTGTTCATGACGATCTCACGTAATTGACAGTAATTAATGTTTTTGCAAGCGTCGTCGATACTAAGGGAACAAAAATACACGGAATATCATTACTCCCGATGATGTGTTCTTCTTTTTACCCGTTGAATTAATTTGGACATTAACGAAAGGCCTCCAACATCACCCAATTACACAATTATATATCTTATTATACCCCTTGGCATATTTCGCGATCTTTGCAATTAAAAGAAAACCCTTGCGCGGGTTATAACCTTTGATAACGGAATCGAGCCGTGGGTCACGATATTCCTTATAGTACGGCTAAAATTTAATCTAATGTAAGTTAAATTAATAAAATAAATTTCAACAATAGGAGCGATTAATCGCAAGTGAGAAGTGTGATCACATAAATAGTATACTTTTAAAGGTATAAACAAATTTCACTGGCAGATTTTCGCATAGAAAACTTTTTTTATACCATCTCGAATAGCCGAACAGGAAAGGTGTAAAAAAAAATAAAGATTTATAGTTTTGTTATTCAGTGTTTTCGGAAACCTTTACTCTCTTCATTATATATGCAATGTAACTTTTTATGTATAAACAAGTAAAAATTTAACGACCCTGTTATTATGTGATTCATTGGAGTCAGCATATTATATAAATTGTGCATCGGGCAATCGAGGCTGAAGCTTCAATTAAATAATTATCGATTCTTTGATTTTGATCTATTATAACAATATTTACTCCATTATGAGATATTGGGACCATTAATTTCGATCGCTGTTTATACGTGAAAACTCGCTAGAGACTGTATTTGAGCTGTTTGTTTTATAACTGATTAACGCATTAATAACGACTTTATTACTGGTATTCAGTTAAATTTTCTTATTAATAATAAATCCTGTAGAATAAAAGATAGTTTTTTTTTTTTTAAATTAAAAATCCATTTCTTACCTCGTTTCACTCATAATTTCTGATATTTCGTTCTCGGCTGAATGAATCGATAAAAATAAATGTCTCAAAATCGAGGCGTTATTTCACAAAGCTGAGCAGATTAGTCGATCTATCGAATTACCCGTCTAAGTTTATTCCGTTCGATTTTCATGGAATATCAAAATTTATCCTCAGGATCGTTTTGGTAGTCGGGGCAGATACCCGGAGTTATAATAGGATAACATAATTATGAATTATATATGACAATGTCGTTAGAACGGGGAGTTACAATCGTTTAAGAGCCTTTGGCAAAGTACAATGGATTCATCCTCGAGGATCGTTGGTCACTTATCATCTGGAAAGTGTACAATGCTGTGTCGAAAAAATTCTTCGAACCTGCTTTATGTCAGTTTTTAAGAAGATAAACTAATCGTTTCATTCGACTGGTCATCGTTATGCATATTATGTCGATAATGAAACTTCACTAATCATCGATATTGTCTTTAAGTTATCTGAGCATGCGCATGATGCCGAGTAGAGGCAAAGTATTTAAATCATACAAGTTCTACTAAACCAGAAGTATTACGATTGATGGATATCGATTTTCAACCAGCTTAGTCCTTAATGGCCACATTGGCAAACACATTACTATACGAGAAACAAAGATCATTAATTTACGATCGTTGGACACGCGCCACGAATCAAATCTGAACATATACCAATTGTGGTTTATATGCCGAATTGTCCAATGTACTTTTTAACATTAAAAATTAAAACCATTGCATAATCAACGTACGATTGGGTAATTGCACAGTATTTAGTCGATGATGTATCAAAATGATTTCTGAAATTCTTTTTGATAATATCGACCGTGTAACCAGGCGAAAATGTTGACGCAAGAAAAGACTCCAAACAAATATATAGGATAAAACAAATACCATAGGTACACATAATTGGCGCAAAATAATGAATAACAGCTCTCGTCCATATTCACGGGATTAATGTATAATATTAGAAATAGGTCGTTCAATTTTATCGCATACTCCCGCATTCGTTTAGAATTCAGAGCTTGGCCATCCTTTTTTAAAACTTACAAAGAAAACCATATAATATTTTGATATATATATATATTTATATCGATTCTTCACACCCACGTTAAATTCTCCGCTCGTCTACGCCTTATGTAGCCTCTTCCCTTGTACTATTTATTCACCCCCTGGCTCTTAAGAAGTCTTATACGGCTCAATATCATCGTCGTTCGCCCACTGTCTACATAGGAATGCTTTGCTTTCTGATGCTATCCATATATATATATATATGCATCAGAATTCAAGAAACTGCCCTACAGACCTTCTTATCCCACGCGTCCCATCTATCATAGACACCCATACGTGACTTAACAACCGGAATGGTATATTGTATAATTATGTATAGGATCCGATACAACTCTCGTCCCACCCCCTCACTCTCCCGTTTTTCATCCTTCGCTCTAAATACCTTACCAGTCATTGAACATTCAGATACACTCTCGAGTCATTTTCCTTCCTTTGTCGTTCGAAGTCGTCTTTTGAATTTTTGCATTAGACGAAAAGCTCCGGAATTATCGACCGTCATTTCGTTCACAATCCACGAGTCCGTGATCTTTATTAACGATAGTTCTTTTTCCGATCGACGTTATTTATTCCTATCTGTAAAATGCGTCTATATAGTGAATTTCTTCGGTTTGCTATAGATTTTGTACGGTAGATTTTTCTCGTTTATATAAACTTTATAGTAAATCAAATCCAAGCCGTATATTATTATAATATACTATATTGGAAAATAAGTAAATAAATGGAAAAAAAGAGATATTTAAACTTTACTTCGATTACATTTTCATTTCGGAAATAAGGCTAATATTGTATTAATCTACAGTAATTCGTATTAAATCACTAATATTGTAATTATACATTAATTATTCATTATGTCACTGAAATTGTGATAATTTTATTGAGGTAATAACTGATGATTTCATTTTTTTTTTGATTCTTTATTTAAATTTTAAACGTAATTTAAATAATAATTACATTATAAATAATAAGTAAAATTAAAGCATTTAATAATGATTACGATTTTGCAAATGATATGAGAAAATTTGAGATTTTCATGGAATAATAAAGCGACGCACATTACAGAAATATTTCCATGATATTTCTCTGTACTTTGAAACATGAACAAGAGCTTTTCCTTGGTAAAATACTAAAAATAACTTACTGCAAAAAGAGCGGTAATCTGATACATATGAAATAACAGGTGTCTAGCAGTACACGCACGATCCCAAAAAAAACAATAAATAACATTTTGATTTAAGAATTATAAATCGCTACAGTATGGACTACAATACCGGAAATTTGAATGTTTAGCACTGATAAGGAAACAACAAATTGTTTTATTGTAATTTTTTAGGCCGACACATAATTGTTCAATAAATAAGTTCTTCGATATCTCGATACTTCTGGTTTTTCGTGAGAATTAAGACGTCTCTATACAAATTGTGTCCACAATTACCTTCCATTCCGTCGAGAACTTTTTGATACAAAATAACTTTAAATAACGCGTTCGAAAGTTTAAGAATGAATCAAACGAGAATAAGTTTACTCGTGATTATTCGCCAGTGCCCGGATCGTGTCCAATACATACTTCCTCTTTTCTGTCGGCAACCGACGCGGAGATAAGAAAGCTTCTTTTCGGCTTTCAATTCAGACTGCTTTAATGGAGCCGTCCGAGAGCGTCGTTGCAACGACATTGGACATTGGCATCGAAGCTTATTCTTAGTCCGAGACGGTAATCCTAGATGTCGATAAAACTTTTTCCATTTTTCGCTTGTCTAATGAGTATGGTGTTTTTGCGTTATTTATCCGTCGATTCACATTCCATTTGTTTAAACCATATAGTAGGATGTAAATAACCTAAAAATTCCCGAGAATAAAATACAGCGGTGACTTATATTCGAACTGACGGACGGACGTAAAATAACCGTTGGCAAAATCTGTTTTTAAAACCCAGAGGGCTTAATTCGAGATCCTCGTAGATATTCGCCAAAATAGAACGGTCTTGCCAATATCCGACGTAGTGGCTGGGGCGAGGAGCACTCCACGGGCGAATGCAGTGAAATCGTGAGCTTCGTGATTTATGATCCATATGAAAAACCAAAAGCAAACTCCAGATACTTAAGCCGTCATAGAAGAAGTAGAAGATATCGTTAAAAGCAAGCTGCGCGCGATACATCGTGAGAAAGGCCAAAGTGCATCGGCAATCTCCTCGGCATCTGAATATTTTTCCGTCTCGGATGTTTGCATACGAGCCCCTTACGTTCCACGCGATTAGCGTAAAAAATTCACGCGCCACCGCGACCCAAGCGTATACAGATGCCGGCGTTATTAGGCGAAACGTGACCGAGCTGGCTCCGCGCGCTCGCGAAATTATTTAATTTTACACGCGTTTGCGGCCGCAAAAACTGAGGCGGAAACAGAAAAAGGCACGCACGCACGCACGCACGCGTAACTGCGCCCTGACGAGCGGGGGAGATGCTGGGGGAGATGCAGGGGGTAGCAGCGAAACCATTCTGCACGCCGTGTAGCCCCTGCTGCGCGTGCCAGCTCGCGACGATAATCCAGGAAGTTCGCTCAGTGCGCGATGAAAAGAAATAATAAAACAAGCAACAGCGGAGAAAAAAAGACCTGGCGAGACGAAAACGCGCGCTACCGCGCATAACTTGAAAAGAGTCACCCCGCCCAGCTTCAGGCTGCCCGGCGCTTCATCCAGCCGGTCGGCCGGCGGATTGGTTTTGACGAAAAAGGAGCCGTCGTAAAATATCCAAGCGCCGCGAGATAGGAGGGTGGGCTCGGCTGGGCGGCGGAACGGGGGGGCGTTTCGCGAGTTTCCGAACCGCGTGACTCCGGCGCGTCGGGCGTTCTGGGGAGGACGATGGGGTGTGAGGGCAGGGAACGCAAACTGGCGCGCTGCCCCCTCCCCTTGCCCCGGCCCGCCGCACGCGTGGGAAGGATTTATTCGCGACGTACTCGCGCGTAAATTTACGCGCGGGTGGGGCCGGTAGAGGCAAAAGCCACTAGCGCGATTTACCCGCGAGAAGAAATCTCACGGAGCTTTCGACCTATTTGCGATGTCCCTTCCCTCCCCCCGGTGGCGAGATAATAAGGATGAGCTTTTACGAAGTTGAACATATGCGAATGCCTTGAATGATGTCTCCGGGAAGGGGGCGAGCTTTGTTTACATACTTATATACATTTCTTCTATATATTTCTGTGTGTGTGTGTGTGTGCCCCCGCGCGCGTGTGTGTGTGTGTGTACAGATAGCCATTTGAAAGCTGTTACGGGAGCTTAATTCTATGATAATTATTATTGATTAAAACAATTATTTGAATGGGGTCGTTATATCATTTAATGATTTTCAACTATAGTTATTCTACACATATTCATATGCTGTATATATAAATTCATAAAAAAAGGAAATATAGATTTGTAAAACATAGAGAGACTTAATGTCGTTCATTTTTATAATTCACACTGTATTTTTACTTTATTTAGTGATTATATATATATATATATATATATATATATATTCTTAGCCGCTAAAATTTTTAAAACACATAATTTTTATACGAAATAATCCAGTTATATTCTGTTTTTTCTACAATATGTTTGCTTTTCAGTTCACAGAATTTTTCATTATATATTTGCACTTTTGAACTTGCGTTGCAGCCGATGTATGAACTACACTGAAAGAAACGACAACGCACAGTTTGAAAACTTTTACTAATCGCATTTAAATAACCAGAAATTAGCAAAATGCGTTTCTTTTATCTCGGCTGTTTCATGAAATTTATTAAATTTTTTCTGAATTTATGAGAAATAAAAAGAGACTTTTGAAAAAACATGTATGTAATTTAAAAATAGAGGGAATAATTTACTTCCGTACAATTAAATCTACGAATGAAAATGACAAAGGGGCACGTGATATATGACTGCAGTACCAAATTTATACCGTTAGAATGCGATTCGTATATACAATTCGAAGATAATGTGTTTAAAATGTAATTTGTACTACCTTTATTCAATATGAATTCTAAAAATTTGCATTACATTGAGAAAAAAGTGTTTATCAATACAAACATCTACAGGATTATCGAAAGCTGATTCATTATGTTAATATAGATGTGTATGTACAAGAAATGCTGTAGATATATTTATATATAAGATAAAATAAATTCTACACTAGTTGCAAAGAATTCTCCAACTATTTACATTGAAGAAAAAAATTCATGTGTGCAACAAACGGAGGACTATACATATTTTGGTCTTTCAGGATGTCAGAATTGTTTATAGACCAATCCACAAACATAATTACTTGCAAAAACGTACGACTCGTACGTAACTGAATTTTAAGCACAAATTTAACTAAGTCTTTGAGTTATCCGATATGAGAGCATAGCTACACGTTAGCCGCAACACCAAGAAACTGATTTCAAAAGCACATAAAGAAGGGCCCTATTTGCGAGGAAAACTTGTAATAAGATAATTAAGAAATAAGATAAACATTAATTATAAAGATTATAATTTCAACAGTCAAGTACTCAATACCATACATCGTCAAACACTCGCGCTGGAATTAATTAATTTTTTACTTATAAACATAAGTACCATGCTATAAGACTAAAAGTACACTGCACATGTACATAGTATGGGATAGCTTTGAAACAGATATTATATGTGTATATATATTTTTTTTATGAATTATAGCATAAGCTTTTACAAATAGTTATTTACTCGAGTCTGCTTTTGATATTCCGATGTTAAGATAAAAATTTATCCTTCTAGGAGGCGAAAATTTGCTTTTTATAGACCCATAACTCCTTCAGTATGAATTATTTAAATGAAAAGTTACCGGATGCAACCAAGATAGCTTTCATTTTTTAAAGAAATTTATAAATAATTATTATTTCATCCGTTTCCGATACTAATTTTTAATTTTGTAGCTAACGTAACAATATTCACGTAAATTGTATAAATAAAAGAATTTTCAAAAAATGTCGCATGACGTGGAATAAGAAATACGGATTTTTCCATGCGACTTGCTATCTAGTATAAGGAGCAAAAGAGAAAAGTGGAAATCCATTTTTCTCTTATTGTCCCCCTCCCCAACAGGGTTCGTCGAAGTATGAAGATAACATTTGAATTGCATATTGAACTGTATCTTCTACAATTGTTTCTTACTTGTGATAAAATATTGTATTTTTAATTCACAGCAACTTGGCGCTAGGTTGACTTTTTGAATCAAAATTTTTTAGGTTGATACAGGAAACCTGACAAACTACACTTCGCATGTTTGACAGCGTGGCCCAAATTCAATCGAGCATCTACAGCTTCAGCTCCATCTCCCGGCAAACGCACCCCTCCTCGGTAATCCCAACCGCGCCGCCCGCCCTTAACCCAGCGTACTATTATCAGCATCCCTAAGGGTGGAACTTAGGAGGGACCTCTCGCTCCCGCCAACGTGGAAGGGCTGCTTGTTGTTGTCCGCAAACACGAACACGACACCGTGACCCTGGACTGCCAGAGGTCTTTCAACGCAGCCCAGGGTTCGCGCTGCCGCGTCCGACAGCATCGGTATACATCGAGAATCGTGAATCCTGCAAACATGACCCAAATGTATCGCGATAGAACGGCGAGAGTTAAGACAGTGTTAACTTCCGCTACGACTGCTGTATTCCCATCGCTCTGTGAAACAGTCAGGCGAGTGATGTCAGCGGCAAAGGCCGGCGAGTATCTCTGATGCGACTCGTTTTGCTCAGTATGAAAAAGATGGAGTTGATTTCTGTCCTGTTGCGGCGTGGAGGCGTAAAGGGCGTGTAATACGATCAATGGCCTATGTCTGCCCTTTAATTTCAAATTTCACGAGAGATTCGTCTACGTACTGCAACTGAGCAAAGCAGAAAAACTATATTTTCAGATAAACATTTCAATTAATACTAAGGAACCCGAATCCTTACTATTCTAGCCTATCCAAGACAAAAGTTTTGCAGCCTATATTTCGTAGATATATATTTCGTCAATGACAACCTATTTCAATTTATCTAACACTTCAGTGGGGATTAAAGCATTTCAATTAGGAAAGCTAGAGTTTCACTATTCTACAATCCAAATCTGCTATTATACATAAATAAAGGAGACTTCCAGAATTTCAATGCATTTTTGGGGAAAAATTTCTTTACCTCTTCAATTACTCCTTTATCGATACTTACAGTTTTTTTCCTTATTTAACCTCCTCTTCCTCAATCTCAATTACTTCTGAATCAGTTCTCATACTTCAGAATAAAATTTTTTAATCTAATCGAAGAACTAAATTTCCACTCTTCAATCCTCTTCGACGACTTTTATGCCTTTAAAAGCAACGTCCAAACATGGAAAACGAAACCGATAAATCTTATTTTTCAAAATAAACCTTCGCTTTTGCAAAAATGCTATCGTGCCCGAGCCTGATCTTAATAATTCGATTACTATGTACAAGCGGCTTTGCATGACTATAACAACGAGTCTAGTACCATAGAAAACCTCGTATTCGTCAAATTTTATTAATATTATCTTTTAATAAATAATTCAATAAATCATCTTCAATTACGTTACGTGAAATATTGTTCGAGCAATAAAAACTTATTGCTTGAACTTGAAATTATTCAATGCTTAATAAAAACAATGCTTCGTCTTTATTTGTGTCACCGTTCATTCTTTAATTTTCTGTTCTAATTACAATTTTTATAATATGATTTCTACTGTGAATTCATTGCTTCTGGTATATACTTACTCTATTTAGTAAAACAACGTCCATTTATAAAATCTCTTTATTAATTGCTTTGATAAATATATAGAACTTGAAACACAGGTTGAAAAAATCTAAAAAAACGACCAGGGCAACATAAAGTATAATCAACGATTATATAGAAATTCGGAAATCCATGTGGAATTATTTATGATTTTCTTAATTATGCTTTGTGACAGTTTTTTTTCAAATTTCATTATTCTAAGGCCAGAAACGATCGAGTTTCCGTATTACGATACTAATGCTCCGTATTTCTTTATTTTCGAGTTTTCTCGCTGACGAGGAGAACTTGTGGTGATCTCCGGGATAACAGCTGCCTCGGCGGACGCTCTCGAGGGATTCATGCCTCACTATAATTCTCGGGTGTACGTATCATAATGGTAAAAAATGTTATTGAGAAAAATTTCTCCGCGCCCCCCTTCCCAACGTTTAGTCGGGTGATTTATTGCCGAAGAATAAAATAACAATAAAGGCTGAAATTGCATGTAAGTTTATGAATAAATAATACGTGCCAGCAAATTGAAGGCTTTATATTTGGTATTATTATTAAGTACAGCAGAAGAATTTAATTATTTAGCTGAGCTATGTCCATTTAGGCTCCTAGTCTTCTTAAAATTTAAACTTAAGCATCGATAATAGAGATGCACTAATGAATTTTTTATAATTTCTTAGAGTAAATTTAACAAATTTCCAGTAAAGATATATTTGTTTATATAAATTATCAATCATCATTCATTTTCTAAATAGCTTTTAAACATTTTTTTAATTTTTAACCGAATTTCATTCTATTTTACTTTTAAGTATTTTAATGTTAGCTTTATATATCTAAAAATATTATTAAGATAGAAGCAATATTGATTAAATATTACTGCCTAAGATAATGTAACTATTATAAATGAAGCATTGTAAAAAATTTTAATAAGTCGCAACAGTTTGGAAATATAATATGATTTTTGTTACACTCCTTAAAATATATATTATGTCCATATATTTAATACATTCACTGTAAAAAAAATTTCGAACAAATAATTCCCTTTTTTGAAAGGCTATAATTGTAATGCTATTGTGCAGTTTTTTCGAAATTTCTCTGCATTAACAAGATTTTAAGGCTCTGGATGAATAACTCCATTATCGACCTAATTCTGCATGCTAATTATATATTATCGTTTAATAATAAAGTATAATGTTGAAATTAAAGAACTTCGTATGGTATGAACTAAGATTGATTAAACAACACGGTAAAGGACTCCAAACGAATCTGTAAAATGTAAATGCGTGCTGCGTATTTGTTTTAATCTTTTATTGCGAATATATATCTTTAAATGCTACAAATAAATTTCATACCATTTTCAAATACTTAAAATGTCGCGTAGACTTTCATTTTCATAGACCGGTTCACTGAATAAGACGCTGTAATATATGACATCGTTTATACGGAGAAGAGTTCACTAAATTCACTGCGCAAGTGCGAGGAGTTAAGTGATGGTCATTATTAAGGCGAAGTAAAAGATTAGGTGACATTTTCGCACGTTGGGTTTCACGGTGCATGTCATGGGGGCAAACCTATGATCTCACGCATGGCTGGCTATGCAAAGAATATCTTATTTGAAAATAGAACTGCAAGATTTGTATGTATTAATCGTACGATGATTTTTTTTTTTTTTAATTTTGAGTACGAATAAATGCGTAACGAAGTTAACGACGTTGGCTCGTTTAATGAATATATTATGCCTGAGTATTTATTTTAAAAATAGGGTGAGTGGAAACTTTATGATTGTGTTTAAAATGAACTGCATTAACATGTAAAGCTATTGATTATTTGTAAAGAAATTCATAACGAAAGAATTCGATTTACCCTCATTCTCAAACGTTCATAATGACAATTTAAATAAATTCCGATCCTGGACTCAAGCTCGCTTCAGGGTTAAAAAGCATCGCCGCTCCCGCCGATGGAAGCAAATTGCAAATTTGCGACCTTTATAGTGCCCGGGCTACACGAGTAGGACAAACAATTTCGCAGGACGGGACACCAAAATGATTTCGATCATATTCCAGTAGTACAATCGATCGCCCACCACCCTTCGGCATCTCTGGTTTCTCTCGACTTCAATTTTTCCTGCTCCCCCCCCCCTAATCCAGAAAGCGGAAAATCCCTTTTCTCTCTCTTTTTATCGCGCGAGTTTCGTACTTGATGAGAGAATGAAAGGGAGAGAGAGAGAGAGACAGAGAGGGGGAGGGAGGCGCCAACCGCAGCATCCAACTGATAGACTTCGTTTTTGTTTTCTACCCATTCTCTTCTATTTAACAGATTTTCCTCGATTTTCGTCATTCGTACTTTATAGCTGATTCTTCAGAGATTTGATTTTCATTTCATTGACCTGTTTGTTACCGATATCGCTTTTTATTTCCATATATTTTATTTGATCTTATTTTGAATTAACAACGCAACCTGGACTGGTATGAAATCTTATCAATTGACATTTGTAATTTGGAAAGTTGGTACTTCAATGAACAAAAAACACTTAGAAATTTCGTACGGATATCTAATATAAATAAAAAATATTCAATGTCTTCATTTTCAAGCAGACAAAGTTTTATTTTACTGTCACCTTCATTTCTTCTTTAATATTTTGAAATAGGGTTTACTATTTTAAGAATTTTGTATAAATATTACACAACGTAATTGGGGACATAGCTTTCTACATGTTCGGAAAAAAAATCTATTTTAAATACAGTAACTTCATAAAGAATCATGGCAAATATTGTTAGACCCAGTCAGATTTCCATTAAATACGTTGCCGATTATTCGACGCTGACTGGACTCTTTCATAACGAGGACAATCCCAGCAGGTCCGCAAATCCACAGTTTTTACATCTTCTTTGGAAAATGTCCACGCACATTTCAAGATTTAAAGACGTTTGAAAGGGGCTTTTAAAATATGTCCTTCCAGCGCAGTTGTTACTTTTACTGGGAGATTTTATTTCTCCCGGCTTTATCCTGCTGACCACGGCCGAGTACTTGATTTGCGGAATACCGAATTTTTATACTACACTCGTGCCGGGAGAAAACGTTTTATGCAAAATAACTCCGTGTCCCAGAGACAAGAGACGGGCCTGTTTTACATGAAGAATTATTAAAAGTTTCATCGCCGGTGTATTGTGAATTTAATAAGATTACCAAGTCAAAGTCTTGATTTTTCCTTTTAAGAAATATCGCAGTATCTATTATAACTTTTTCTCCGTCTACGGTTGAAAGAGGCAGTAGCAAGAAGACTGAAATATCTTAGCTGATTGCCCGTCTTAAATTCTCAAATTTTTTTACGATCCACTTATATAAACGAGAATTTCTCGCAATGTCTCAGATTCAACAAATTGTGCATTAATTTATCATCAATGTATCTTGGTTCCTCTACTGGTTCCATCTTGAAAAGAAAGATGAGAAAAAATCAATATCCGGGATCAGGATACAATTCTATGAATTTTTAATTTATACGATATTGATACTTAACAAGATATAGTGTACTGATGATTAATAATCACAATATTTATCGTCGTTTAATAGACAACATTAGAATCTAATATTTGCTTATATATATATATATATATATATATATATATATATATATATATATATATATACACTTTAAATGTACTCAAATAATAAAAAATAAATATGAATCTTCTTTTAAATGTACCAATTTCCAGTTTTCTACCAGAATATATATATATATAGATAGATAGATATATCTCTCAGAATAAAGTGTGTTTGACAGTCAGTAATACTTGTGCGAGGGACGCTTCACTACAATAAATTAAAAAAATAGATTTCTTAAATAACATAGAAAAGTGTTAAAATTTCAAAAGTTTAACCACCAACCAAATCAAACTTAAAAATAAAAAACCTGCTATTTATCGAAGAAACAAAATCCCAGTTCAACGCCATTATGTAAAACTTTCGCAGGTACCAAAGAGATACGTGACAAACTACAAAATCGAGACACCGGTACAATTTCTCACTTTCTCCGTACGTCAATGCACGCGGGCTCGAGCGCAAAGAAAAAGGGGCAATGCTTCATTTGAATTTCCGGGCGAGGAACGGATCCTCCAGAGAGAGAGAGAGAGAGAGAGAGAGAGAGAGGTGCGCGACAAGGCGGAGGGAAAAAATGCAACGGAAAAAGAAAGAAACAAACAAACCAACAGAGAGCGCGAACTCCCTGGCCTCTGGATTTCGCGAAGTGGCAATTTCCCACCCACGCACAAACAGTCCGGGTTTCTCGCTTCTTTTTTTCTACTCCCGCTTCGATCCGCACGGGGCAGTAGCCTTCGCCTTTTTCTACTTTTTTTTCGTTTTCTTCTCTCTCTCTCTCTCTCTCTCTCTCTCTCTCTCTCTCAGTCTCCCTCTTCTTCTTTCTCTTTCTTATCTCGGTAAGCTTTTTTTTGTACCTTACAGTACCTATTCCGTATATAAAGTTCTATCCGACATTTTTCGTATACACTGTACACACGGAATGAGGGGGAGAAGGTCTCTCCATCGTCCCCCCACAACCACCCCCGCTGCCACGCGCATAAGTAATGCACTTTGAGTCAACGAGTTGGCCGGATGCGCTCTTGGCGGAGAAAGCGGCGCGAGCCCGATAAACACCTGCCGAAGATTCCTCTCCTCTGCCTCCCCTCCCTCTCGCTCGCCACTCGTTGTGCAAGGATGAAAATAAATTACGTTTCCAGGGGGTAGGGGGGAGGGGCAAATAGTGCGAACGCGGGCTCGCCGATAAATAATGCATATAACGGCGGCAGTTGCGCCGCCGACCTGATAATTATATTATACGGTCTGCGCGACTGGTGTTACTATATATATATATACAGTGATCGATTTTTGACGGACGTACGATATTGTGCACTATTTGTGGTTTTGGCGCGATTTGGACGATTTGGGACAGATCGGAAGAGGGTATAATATCGCGGTTTCTATGTATGTGTCATCGACACCTTCTGCTGAACGTAGTTAAATTTTAATTTCGATTTAAGGTTATAATAAAAAAAATCCCTATTATACACATTGGATGTATGGAAATTACGTACTGATATATGAAATTATGTACAGATATATGAAAAAATGTAAAGAGTGCAGGTTCCGAGAATCGCAATGCGTCTAGCCGATCCGCTTGTCGGTATGAGGCAAACGATTAAATTCCATTCGTTCCGAATATATTAATGATAGATTCGGTGGCAAAGTAATATCTACGACTGCGAGTTAATTAAGGACTCGGGCCTCATTCGTGATTCCTCGTACTTTTCCCCCCTCGTGTCGATCCGCAGCCGTGGCAAAAGCCTTAAATTTACTTGGATTTCGTTCGGGGATTGACAGTGGATCTCGGAAATCCTGATACTATTATTTATTTATTTACTTATCTCGATAATTCTACTGTAATTTATTTATCGATTATCTGGTCTTTTGATTTGAACAAGAATTACCAGCTGCTCGGATCTTATATAGATATTTCAATCTAACGTGATTGGTTAATTTCCATTCGGTGGACTACTTTACTGTAAAATTGGCTAAAACGAGCCTTATTTGTTGCGATTTATATTTTTAGTTTATAAAATTTAAAATAAGTCAATTAATCTCGGGTGATTTTCACAAAATAATTCCGATGGAGAAATTTCTGATGGGATGGTTTCGTGATATTCCATAAGTCCATTGATGGAAGAATGTCAGTGATCAACATTTCTATATTGTTATTATTATACACTCAGCACAGATTATAAACACTCTGCAATTGTTTACCTGAGCCTCTTCAACGATGAAATTCCATTCGGGAATTTAAGAGAAATGTGTTAACATTATTATTCCTATAGTCGATTAACAATTTAATGTCCTCGATTTATTGAATATAGTAGATTATTAAATTAATTTGTCATTAATTTCCAACAAATTTGCAAAAATGCTCTTATAATTATGATCCGTAAATCATCTGTAATAAAAATAAATATGATCTATAATAATTATGTTATGCTTTGTAAACGAGTAAATTTTTTTCACTTATTTTAAATAAATAAAGAAATAACTAAAAATTATAAAAAATATCAATTTACAATCTCTTCAATAACTTAGCATGCTGATGAAATAATCATCAATCTATCTAATACATCGATTTCTTTTAGAAAACGTAGTATTTCATGTAGATTGCAATCAATAGTTCATAGAAATAAATCATTGGCATTATATACAAATTTTAATTATATCTATGAAAAATGTTTTATATCCATCCAAATTTTTGTTTAACGAATGCTTTGAAACATAATAATAAACTGAAATAGATATGTAAGTCGTTCAATATTAGAAATATTGAAAAAATTTTGACAATGAAAGAAAAAGTTACGAAATAAAATTTTAGGTTATTTTATTGCCGTAAAAATCAGTACCTTCGATTGATAATAAAAACCCTCTTATTAGAAATCTTGACACTACTTAGAAAGCTACAATTATTCTTGATAATAATTTCATAATTTATTTTTATTTCGCCTAATGGACTGTCTTTCATTAAGTTCAAATCAAGTGCTATTTTCTGGTAGAAAAGCGATCGACCAAACTTATTACAGTGCTGAATGAGACATTCGACATGTACTATTGGAAACTATGCTATAATCATTTTCCAATGGTACAAATTTAATCGAAAAATCAATATATAATTAAATAAAGTTTGTAATTTTATCTATATATATAAATATCCAATACAAGTTACTATCGGAACCCGATAGATCGACTTTAAATTCGATCTCTCGGTGCACTGAGACAAGGAAAAAAAACACAAGGAGAGGGTGGGCGATAGGGGGAGGAGGGAGGACGCAAAGAAGAATAGGCTGCAATACGAGGACGCAGGGGCTGGAGAAACTTGCGCTCTGACTTTTATCCGCAGAGAGGCGCTTTTTCGCGCGCTCGCGTATGTCACCCACCGCATCGGGGCAATATTGCGCTTCCACATGAAAGGTGAACTGGAGCAGAGGCGATATATATATATATATATATATATATATATATATATATGTAGAGAGAGAGAGAGAGAGAGAGAGAGAGAGAGAGAGAGGGGGAGGGAGAAAGAGTGACAGAGAGCGAGAGCAGACTTAATTTCATACTGTTGTTTTCGTAAAGATCAAGCAGATCGGCTGATATGTAGAGTGAAGGTTTTGAATTACGCCATCATACGCTTCATTGGTGATGGAATTATCGATGTAACGACAGAAAATAATGCTTTGACTTTTAATGAAATATTTATTAATTAAGGATGCACATGCTTTTACATGTGCTTCGGTACACAAAGAACCTTTGTAAGACAAAAACTTGCTTTGTATCGACAAAATTGACACTGTTTCTCTATTTCAATACGCATAAAAATAAAAAAGTTTACAAAGGTATGCACGGGTGAATATTTAAAATATATTAAGCTCGTTAAGGACGGAATCGTTTCAGCTTTCTAAGTGTATATTGTATATATATATATAGTGTATTACGAGCAACAGTTTGCTAATGCCGCGAAAGGCAATATAAATCAGTAAGGGAAGATTCATCGTTCGTACTGATGTATTTGTACAACCCTCTATTCTGCTCTCGGGGTCTAGGCAACGCCGGCGGAACAAATGCGCGCGTTGTTTTTTGGGGAAAAGCGTAGGGGGATGAATACATTTTTTTCCATCGCACCTACACATCGATACATACATAGAGGAAGCTTTGAAAGTAAAGGGAAATCTTTTATTGTCGGCGGTATAAAAGGTATTTGCGCTCTCTGATCCGTTATCTTCCTTTTGTCGTCGTTTTTTTCGTCCCCTTTCTTTTGTCGGCCCTGGCGCAACGTTCGCAGGCAGCGAAGGAGCTCGACGACGTTCGGGGCTGGGTTTCGTCAAATGTTTATTCTTATATTCTTCAACGTGTCTGTCAATTAATTTATTACGACAATGCCGGACGTTTTATGTATTGATGTCTTTTTGCCCAAGTATTTAAATTTAAAGTATAATAGTATTGTGTGTGTATATATATATATATATATATATATATATATATATATATATATATATATGTATGTATACGTGTCAATAAAAAATGTGAGAAAAGCGTAAAAAAATCTCTATTTACTATCAAAATTCGAATCCATGAAATACTTTCACTGATTAAAAAAAAAAAAACAAAGCAACACCAAAGAACCATCAAATTGTCACTAATAAATCTGTTTCAGCCTTGCGCATTTAATTGCGCATTTAAAAGTTCACACTCTTGCATTGGCGTGCGGTACATTTCACCGATTCGAATTTCTCGAGTTACTCTATACTCTGCCGGAATAAATTACGATTAACTAAGATTTTATTTAAAAAAAAATCTATATATATATATTCAATTTTTACCCGTATAACGTGTTTCAGCTGTACTATTCATTGATAGCGGTGACGATAGCCACGGTTCTGCAGGAGGAAAGTCAATATCTGGCGGGAAATCGTAAGCTTCCCAAGTCCAACAGTATTCTGGAACCGGAAATGTCCCCCAGTAAGTAAACGAAAGTACCTTGGCATTACTTTATCCGCTTAAAGATATCCGATATTTGTTTGATCTCGTTTTCTACTCGAATCGGTATCGAGATGGTATTATGTCAGAAATCCACTTTTATATAAATCCTTTGTGAAAATTAATTAAAACATTATAAATTTATTATTTATAAAATATTCCGGCTGTGCATTGTCTACATATAAATGAAATAAAATTGTCGATGTCTTTCGCATTAAACATAGATAGAATAAAAATTATAATTTTATATGCACCTTCCAAATCACAGCAATGACACAATCTTTAAAAATTAAACTTAAACGAAAAATAGTTCGTAGAGGAAAATTGACAAGCTAATCAAAAAGAAAGAAAATCTCGTTCATAAAAATTTATCACATATAAAAGTATAATAGTATTTAACAAGCCATTTTCTCCATCATTATCTAGTCCGCTAAGAATAATCATTATATTTCAGTTACGATGAGGTTTAATATCGCCCTGCTAATATGCTCGTCTTGCGGTGTAATTTGCTGCCTATTACTCCTGTATGGACTGTTTAAGGTAACTTGGTATTTAGTATAATTATATATATACATATGTTGTTAGTTTCAATCGAAATTAATATAATAAAATTTTTATTATTTAACAATCATCGTGTAATATTCAAATGTGGTATTGAATATTGATTTTATTATTTTCTCATTTAATTTTTTCCCTGAAGAAATTATTTACAGTTTAACATTGGTTATTAACAATGTTAAAATTCTTAAATTAATTATTGCCTAACCAAAACTAAGTAGCTATGACTGATTTATCTTTCGATCTCAATTAAACGCATATGATATTGATAATTATTTAAATTATTATCAGTCACTGAAATTGTATTGTGCTCTATGTGCCCAAATGTTTTGCCTATGTTAGATTTCTCTTTTCGTTCCGCTTTAATGCTCGACATTCGTGGAATGGAGCTACAATTATGGAATATCAATTTCAGAGTTTTCAATTAATAATAGAAAGGCATTTATAGATTGAATGCACATGTTTAAAAAAGTTTGTAGTCAAGGGAAATTACTAATTAGGAGAGTTACTAGTAAAAATCATTAATGAAAAAAAATTTTTCATTATTTCTTTTTTCGTGCGAATGAACATTTCCTCTATTATTTTTCATATAATAATTGTTGAGATCAAATTTTCTTCGCTATTCACAAATATTTTCCAATGTTTTTGATTTTCTCAGTTTCTTCGAATGTTCCAACATATTTCATTTCAATACAAACATGCTCATAAATTCTAGATTCTTATTTTGCATTAATGATATTATATTATTAGTATTAATTGAAAAATTACATTAATTATTTACTTAACAATTAAAGTAATTATGAAAGTAATGCTTTATATTTACATAAACAATACAGAACACATCTATATAAGTTAAACTTTTCCCGTATCATATGTGTGTAAATAAATGTCAAAAAGCCGACTGTCACGGCATTTTCTATATAAACTAGCTATAAACATTTTTAGTATCCCTTCCTCTTTTCATAAACTACAATTTATTTTTATATCTACTACTCGCACTGGACATGACTGAAAACGCACAGTAAAAAAATTAGTGTTCTCAACACCCCCGTAGTCAGCTAGACATAAATAACTAGTAATCTATAACATACACGTAATTGATAATATATAGAAACAATTTTCGAAGACGTATTGCCACAAAAAAGGTGATGAAGTAATAATTTTTTTTTGTATTACGTTTAATAAAATTTTATCAACCTGAGACTAATTGGTTCTCCAGTGATTCTGGACTCCTCTTGTAAGTGAAAAAAATAAAGAAGAATCTGCCCGTATGCCCAAAAAATTCTAATACTGTTCATAATGCAAACGATTTGTTAGATACTCATTGCAACGATGGCTATGATAAGGATATGTAAACAAAAAAAATTATTTCAGAACAATTATTTTATTAGAAACTAATAAATGTTTTTGTCGGTGTTTCAATATATTTATCAAGTTTATATAACACAATTATGATGACAGTCAGACCGTCCTTGGGCCATGTTTATAATCACCCCTGTAGAATCTGAAGCACGCTAAGCTCAAAAGTCCCAAAGTGAATCCATTGAATCCAGTAAAATCGAAGTAAAACGCATCGATGTAGTATTTATATAATTAAACGCACTATTTATGCAATTAAAAAGCAAGAGAGAACGAGGGAAAAGATAACAATCCAAAAGCGGAACCTCACTCTTACCCGACGCTGCGAGGTCTGAAGAATCCGATAAATCATTCATCCTTCCGCCGGGCAAAGTGCATTGCTCCCTTCTATACGTGTCCCCTCCCCCCCCCGACCTCCCCCTGTTCCTCGGCAGTCCCACACTCGCAGTATTCAATATACTCCTTATTACGTTACGTGGTCGGCAACCCAACTGACGCCTGTCTACCGACATTAAAGTGGACATGCCTTTATATACCCGTCGGATAATCGATAACTCTCTCCATTTCCGTCTCTCTGCGTCTCTCTCTCTCTCTTTCTCTCTCTCTCTCTCCCTCTCTCTTTCTCTCACTGTCTTTCTCGCTATATCTCTCTCCTCTCCATCCTCCCCTAGGGGGAAAGACTAATTACTTATTAAATCGCTTAAACGGGCCCCTCCCTCCCCGCCACCAGTGAGTTTGGACAATTCAATTTATCGCATCAAAGCTGGCAAGGTGTAGTAACCTCTGCTCCTCAAGCATTATATATATATATATATATATATATATATATATATATATATATATATATTCTGTAACAAGCCTAATTAATAGAGGACTTAATGTTTACGACGCGTTCTTATACTTCTAGCGTCTTTTCTGCGAGCACATCGGTGAAGTAACTGGAGGAAGTAGCAGCAGCTCGAGCTTTTCCGTAAACCCTTTTGGACGCAGTTGAATTTGTGTATTTTGTGTGTATGTGTGTGCGCGCGCGCGCGTGTGTGTGTGTAGATGCGGATACAGCGAATGCGAGGCAAAGAGAGAGAGAGAGAGACAGAGAGAGAAAGAAGAGAGGAGAGAAGCAGCTAATGAAGATCATAGATCTTTAATCAGACTTTCTATGCCGTTCCATTTGAATGTTATAACTTAAATAGCAGATTGATTATGCCTTCGAATTCTTTTTATTCCCAATCAGACGTATTATACACTATTTTTGATTTATTATGAAAATATTTATTGTACATTATAAATTTTCTTCGATAGAAATGAGCATTTTTTGAAAATGTACACATAATGTTATCCCTTTGACATAATGTGTATTATGTATAAATTAATACTTAAACTTAGCATTATAAAATATCAACATTTATCACTTTTCTATTATATCATTATTACGAGATAATTAAAATATTGTACAATAAATTTTTCTTTTAATAAAATTTTTTATTATTGAGCTCAGCTGTAATACATAAGACTAGAATTTTATATCTCGCGATAACATACAATGCAATATTTATCAAAATACGAAGAAATGAAAGAATAGATATTCTATTATAATGAGTTGATATATTAACATGGATTGTTAAAATAAAAATCATTTATATAAATAAAAACAATGGATCAATTGCACGGGTCAATACATTTTTTTCATGATACATCATTTCTTATACTACCTTTGAGGCTGAATTATATCTCACATATGGCAACAATTGAGTAATATTTTTCCCTTCAAAATCCAGTTTGGACTAGATCAATCCAACTTCTTATTTCTTCAGATATATACGAATCCCATCAATTTTACAGTACTTTAACATATAACACAATTAATATATATATATATATATATATATATATATATATATATATATATATATATATATATATATATAAGTATATACGTATGTCTACACATGCACTTCAAAGACGCTCTCTCTATGAAACGTGCTCTCTTGTCGATTCACGAAAAGATTCGTTTCCATAAAAAATGTCTGAGATAATAGTTTCATAATTTTGACCAGGAAAATGAAGGTACCCTTTACTTTCATCTCTGACATTACCTTCCAAGTTATTGGAAAGTGGTCTCCTTCTGGAAGTCTGATCCCTAAAATGCTTTTATAAAGATCTTGTATAATAGATATTAATTTATACAGTTTGGAAAATGAACTTGATTTACACAAATTGAAAGATGAAACTCTTGAAATTCAAATAGAGTATTCTGAAATTTGAAGCAAGAGATACATTGTGAATACTGAGCCATGCTTGTTCATTCTGATTCTATTAATGGAAGGTAATTACGATCTGATACTAATTATTGTTAAATCTTTTGGACAATAAAATAGATACGAGGTCTGGGATCCTAAGTACTTCGTCGTTGTTATTATTATAGGTTATACCAGACTAATCACGTACAGTATATAAGCAAAGCAATCAAAAAATATGTCGATCAGTCTGAAACATCTTTGTCAGATACAACAAAGATAGGTTATAAGAGCTTGCTGTAGTTTCCTCACTTAGCAAGCTAAGTACTTGACTTTCGATGGTACTGGTACTTCATTTTTGGCTCTCAAAAATTGTTTCAATTCGTTTGTACTATATTAATATCGATAACTTTGAAATTTAGTTTACCGAACAATTTCAATGCCCTGCTCAGTTCATGAAATGGCAAACGTACGATATACAGTACTTTTCGAATGTTGTTTATTTTTTAGAAATATAAGCATCATACCAGCAGCCAACGACTTGTTTTCTTATTGCAATTAATTTTTAATATTAAGATCAATTCTTTATGATTGCTTGCTATTTTCATTATCATAAAATAAAATGAATATTGAAATTTTAACAGTACCCGATTCAGAGATACAATGAAAACTTAAACTACTATGAAGACTTCTTCTAAAAGTGAAGTATTTTATATATCAGTCTGTTTAGCAATACCCTCTCGTTGATTAAAACAATGCATGATGTATTTTACACTTTTAAATTTAATAGAACAGTTTTTATGCTATATTTTCTTCCTTTGTTTGTTTCACAAATTTCTAGGAAACTCTGAAATTTTACTAACGCAATCAATTTTTACGCCTAAATATTGTATACTCACGTGGGACGTGTGTGTTAGTTAGAACAAATGAGAATGGACAATAGTTACTTTCGGTGAAAATTTTTTCAGAATGAGCAGAAAAATTGGCTATTCTCTTTACACATAGTCTGAAATATTTCCAAAACTACGTGCCAGATGGATGAAAATCTTACTCTTTACTTTCGGTAAAGTTATATAAGTTAAACGCTTACGAAAAGCCCGTACCTCGACGACGACAAAAAGTGGTCAATTTTTTTTTCTTTTTTTTTTGTTTTAAGAACCACCTGTCACTTGTGCTATCGTAGATGAAGACTACGACGTTTTCCACGTCCGTATCTTTTCGATAGTCAGTTGCCGGATGCCCCCATGCCATGAGCTATATCCGCTATCTTTTCCTCCCTTGCGAAGGAAGCGAAAAGATCCGAACGTCCGCGTCACGGTCGCCTAACTTGGCAGAGTAATGCGCTCGACTTGTATAAAACCGTTATTACACGTCTCGTCCAATCGTCCTTCGTCGCTCATGGTATCTCCCTCTATCTCTCTCTCTCTCTCTCTCTCTCTCTCTCTCCTCTCGCCCACGCTCGCGGTCTCGTAAATTTTTAAAGCGCACCAAGTCAGTAGGGAGGATTGTATAACGATGCTCGTTCCCGTAGTCCCGAGGCTCTTCGAAATACCGCGCCAATAGAACGACTTCGATAATGATAATAACAATAATAATGAAAATAATAATATCGTTAAATCATAATGACCGCGCGAGATAAAGGCGAGCGTGGATTATTGCCATAATCCGGCAGTTTGCCGTCGGCCTGCTGTGGAGCTTCTTCGCGCTCTCGCGCTCTCTCTCTCTCTCTTTCTTTCTCTCTCTTTTTACAAGGGATATAAAATTTCGAGGAGAGAGCGCGGAGCTCCGATTTTATAAGCGTATAAGGTAAAGGGCGCGGATGTGGTATTTCGATTGTATTACCGGTGCGATAAAATTCTGAAAAAAAAGAGGCGAGCCCTCCGGTTATATCTGCGCGATAAAAGCGCGATTCTTGCATTATATAATTGAAACTCCGACGTCAACAAAAATTAATATTTCCTTGATGAGCGAAAAATACTTCGGAGCGGCGAATCGTTATGGCGCAATCAAACGTACGATATACCATCATGTGGACGCCAGTTTTATATAAGAATCTATGACAGTCTAATAGAAGAATCTCAACTACCCACATTTCCTTTTAGTTCTGAAGGTAGTGTGAAAATTTTTATTAAAACAAACGTATATTCAACGTACGAACGAAGAAATCGATCAGATTCAATGCATTACATCATAGATGAAATTTCAAGGCAATTTCAATCTTAATCTCTCGATTCTCATATATATAGTGCCAATGATTCGAAGGGGATTTAAGCGTATTTTAGAAATGCGTTATATCAGTTTTTCAGGACTCTAAGAGAAACGTATTAATTTTTATGCGCTAATAACAATACTAACCGGCTGGACTCGGATTGACATTAAAAATCTTTATTGGCCGAACTCTTTCGCGCGCCATTACAGCCGTAACTGCGGCTATCTTATATACGCTTTGCCATTATCTTCGATATAAGGTCTTTAAGATTTCACATCTTCAGTTATAACGCGCGTGAAAATTTACATAATGCAAGCCTTTTGCGAGAAAATTTAGCCTTGATCTCTAATTATTGTTCTTAGTTAATGAAAATACGTTTTACTTACATATATTAAAAAATAAATAATTAAATATACGAAGATACCATTAATTTTTAGCAAACATTTTTTAAAAATGACAAGTAATGACTATTAAAAAGCGAATGAATTTGCACTGATAAGAAAATAAAGAAAGAAAAATGTGCACAGTGTACAATTTGTACTAAATGACTGGACTCACCGGGAAGATAACAAACGGCCTAATCTTAGAAGTGTCAAAATACAACAGAACAGTATCTGCTAACAATATTAGTTTTTTAATTATACCTACTTTCACAAGTAAAATAATCCAATTGGAGCTTTAAGAAACATTTTAAAGCATGTGACTAACTTCCAAGCGTACACTATCTTCTTTTGTTATTTTCATTTAAAATAATTTTCATTTAATGTTATTTTATTTAATTTTCATTTAATTTTATTTCATTTAATTTTCATTTAAAGTTATTTCATTTAAAATTCATATCTGATCTTAAATATTAATTATCTTTTATGCTAAAAAAACTGAACGTTCTGAGGATCAATAGCAATAAATGAAATATTTATTGCTATTAATAATATTGACCATTATAGGTGTCATATTTCCAAATAATTTTATAATAAATTTACAAATTAAAAGTATATATATTTCTGCAACTTTGCTCAATAAATTATACAGATTTATCAACGAACGTGTTAAATAAATAATAAACACGGATTCCGGTTGTGAAACGGAGTCGTGGCAATTGTACTTCGAACCCGCCTTCCCCCGCCCCGCCGCCGCTCTCCGCCGTCAAAGCCAATTCGTAATGACATCGTCAACCTCGCGCAGTTATATAATGCCGATCGATTCCGCGCACTTTTACGCCCCGTACACAGCGCGAGACGCGAGATATCGTCTCTCGTACTCTCGCCGCCTCCGGAAAATCCAGAGCCGCCGCGACCTCCATTGCGCGAGAAAGCAGGGAGACGAGCTCTATCGCGGCCCCGCGGCACACGGAATACATTTACACACCATCGATTTCCCATCGCGGAGAAGCGGGATACCGATCGCGGAAAAACGGCCAATTCTCCCGTTGCGCATCCATCGGTGCGCTTTAACGCGTTCGAGCAGCTATATGTACACGCGCGCGCACGCACGCACGCACACACACACACACACACACCCGGCGACACAGGCGCAAACAAAGGCGTATACATATACGTATTATACGCTCGCCTGCATCGGCCGGCGGAGGAGGCGAGATCCTCCGTTGGCTCATATATACGGCGCGTTAACGCGCGGGGCTGGCGTCCTATAAATAAACGCGGCAGAGGAGGGCAGCGTTTCCGTGCGCAATTTACCACGGTCTACTCCGAGGCGGGGCGCTTCGTTGTTTTTTTTTGCACCACCTCCCTCCCCCTCCCCGCGTGCTAGAACTTCCAAGAGAATATTTAATAACGGAGGTCAACTTTTTTCCTTCTTCCCGAACGCGGCCAAGAGGATTAAATTTCGTGGATTCGCCTATCTACGCATTTCGCGTTGCCTTCGAATAATCTCCGAAGTTCCGTCGATTTAATTCGTCAACTGTAAATGATTATCTGATACACGGATCAAATCAGTAGATTTCAATTTGTTCTTCAAATCTCCAAATGACCGAATTGTCCGTTATCCAAAAGCAGCCAACGCAACGTAGATCCCCGCGTGGTTTTTACCAGATTCACTTAAAATTACTGATAGTTTTAGTAAGGCAAACTAGCATATAAGTATATTATAAGTATTTAAAAGTGTAGTTATATTTTACCATTAACGAAGTTTATATGGAAACTTTATTACACGCGTTTTTCTAAACCAAATTTTTCCATCTCAATTCCATGCATATCTACTTGAGTTTCAAGCATTACTACATGCGCTTTCCAACCAAACGTTTCAATCTAAGTGTCGCAGCATTTCTACACAAGAATTCGAGCTCGAGAAACATTTCTACAACGCTTGTAAGTCGTCGTTTTTCCCGTTCTCCCAATTCCGTTATACCATGAATTCCCAGCTTTCGAGCTCTCAGAATCAAGTTTTAAAAATTTTTCCATATCGCGCAGAAAGAAAATCAATTATATTAACTCAAGAAATTTAATCAAACAACTCTTTTTGTCGTTCTGTAGTTGGGTTTTAAAGTCTTAATAAGAAAGTGTTCGTGTCTGAAGTTTTACAATGTTTCGAGAAAAATTTAGGGAATAAAACATGTATTGACTATTAATGATATATATCAGAGAATTTAACCTTCCGTTCATTAAATAGACAAAATTATCCGACGACGCTCCTAATTAAAGAAATTCCAGGTATAAGAAAAACTATTATTGTAGGTTGTCATAAACGACGGTGCGCGTTGTTTTTCCTAATTGCCATCCGCGCATATTGCTATATAGTTATATGATATGCGAATACACGAAATTAAGATCGAATGAAGGAAATGTATAGATTGTGCCCGCCAAAATAAAATAGTCACAAAAAGATTGGAAAATTAAGCACCGATTGGCTGTACGATGAGAAAGCAACGCCTTCAATGGTATTTTGTCCCGCCTTTAGATAGGTAACGTGTAAAGTAGATTATGAGAAAAAAAATCAGACTTTTAATAGCTACGACAATAGAGACGTATTTGTAACGCTTTGATTTTTAGATAATAAACGTGGATTTGATAATTAAACGCGGAATCTAAACATTATTTAATCATTCTTTCCCAATTTACCGAAGAAAGTCAATAGGGATAAATAATTTATAACTATTATTCATTCGTGATTAATGTTCGTCTATGAAGTGAGTGATAATAGAAAGTATCTTACACCAAACAAGAAGTAACTCAATGAATTCAAGATTTGGCTCGCACATAACAAATAGGAAATATTAAAGTTAAATAAAACAAATATCATAACTCATCATTTTTCTATTTTTTTCTACTTCATTCTATGTCCAAAAACTGACTAAAATCCTTTGCACGAATCGTGCATGCCTCATTCTTTTTTTTCTGTATTACTTCATCCACGATATTATAAAAGATTAGGGAAAGCTATTGAACACCACGTGAAGTATTTGGACGAAAGCCGGATGAAAACTCAATTTAGGAATCGCAGTAACTGAAACAAATTTATGAAACAAGGAACATATTCGGAAAACTGTATACTCAGAATCCTTGCTATTATAATCAGTAATCTCGTAGTTTACTAATCTCAACAGTACAATAAAAAAATGTTTGTGTGTGATCTCCATATTTATCCACATTCTCAAAGAAATTTTCGGAATCATTGAAAAGCAGACTAAAAATTTGGTTGTAAAACAATGCTCAATTGCACATATCCACAGCTCTTCTTTCATCGACTGAAGTCGTATATAATATTATTGAGAAAATCGTACGGATATGGACAGATTGTCGGGTGAAGCAATGCGCATCGTGGATATGTTTTGCCAAAAGAAATTAACAGCGCTGATCACGTACGAATGCAAAAAGGTAGATATATTAAAACATTGGGGGGGGGGAGGTAGAAACACGAAGAACCACGAAACCGCGAGCAGGAAAACATATATCAAAACGGAAATTGAATAATTGTAAACTTACAGCCGACTAGACTTACAAGGATTTTCGCAACGATACATCGTGCTCTCCATGGGAGACAAAACGCTACCAGATACCATTAACAATAACAAAATAGAAACGATGGAAAATAAAGCCGACGCAATGCTAATAAAAGTCGGCTGAATCAAATCAGTCGCGGGGGAATGATTCGTTATATCTGCCAATCCCGATGAGCGTCCCAATATTGTATCGCCCCTCGACCAGTGCAAGAACTCACCTGTGATTTTCTATTGTTGTTCGTCGTACATCGACCATTATTGCAGTTTTGCGCTCGGATACAGGACGATCTTGCGTTTTCAGCCAACTTGATCAAAAATTTTATTTTAAAACATTATTCCAATAGTGTACAAAGAGCTCATTTCTGACAGGCGCATATTGTCCAGCGATCATTAATATCGAAAATGTTATTTTTACACTTCGGAAATTTTTAAATATGAAAAGGAAACAACGCATTCCGTATGATTGACGCACGAACAATAGGAAAATTCCATCTATTTTTGTAAATCGAAATGACTTCCGTCGCAACACAACAGAACCAATTGAAACGTAATATAATTGCTATTACAATGTACAGCTTTATGCATGGAAATGGATTTTCTCTGAAATTGAAAAACTTGTTAAAAATATTGGTCGATTATTATAAAATATTGAAAATATGTAAATAAAGAATTCATGTAGCAATACAAATAATTAATTACATTATTATTCGAGTTAAGCAAGCGATGAATTAATTAATATGTCAAACACAAGCGTCATGGATAAGTTTTACTATAAACACATTCAGCTTAGAAAAAATTAATAATTCTATCCACGTACTAATTAACTGAAAATTTACTTATAACAGATGAAAAGTGTCAATTAATCTGGGATAAAATATGAAATTATAAATACAATTAATTTTCAATCTATTCGGTAACGAAACTCTCGATTTCACCTACCCCATTGTAGGTCTTGACATTATAAATCTGGAAAACTCTAACTCTCTCCACCCGCTGTGGAGAGATTTAGAGAAAAAAAAACGAGTATATTCCAAGTGAAAAAATATATTAAAAGATCATCCTAGTAATAGAGAACTGAATATAACAATCTGGATAAAATATAAAAATAAAATGTTCATTATATGTATATTTACCGCAAGAAATTCAGTAAAAACAAAAAAAAAGATTTCGTAACTTCCATCCTGTCCTGTGTATAAAACTGTCTATTGTCGTGCGTTCCATCTTTCTTTTGTTACATACTCCGAGAAGTTTTTCATGGGGAGCGTAAGCAAAGTTTTTCGCCAAGCAGAAAAGTCGCCTTTTACGCGGTCTCATAAATTCACGATGCATTAAACCCGATTTTAAAGTTGTTCAACGTTTGACAAATCTTTTGTATAATACGCCACCGCGCGATTATGAAACTTTATTCTTTTCAAGAATATATATCTATATATATATATGCGAGCAATAAATTATTATTATAAGCATTTTCTAAATGTACACGTCATAACACCTTTCACGCAATGACAATCGTGCATATTTGAAATCTCACTCGGGCAAGCAAAGTTTCCGTAAGTTCCGTCCAATATATACTTTTGAAGACACTCCGCCCCACAAATAAAATCCTCGCTGATCCAGATTTATTAAAAAGATTCTCATATTTAAAACTTCTCCAGATACGCGTTGGATAATAATAAATCGAGCTGAACCGTTTGCCCATAAAGTACAATGATTGCGGGCGGATCAACAAGAGACGCGAAATGACTCTTCCATTTTGTGTTATTCAGCGATGCCGAATCTCCGCGACTGCTCGGCGCGAATAGTTAAAAGTAATGCCCCGACCCTCACCCCCACGCATACCCCGACGACGCGCGTGTCGCTAAGTTCAGCGCGCAAGCGTCAAAAGTAACAAACAAAAACAAAAAAATTGTATAGCTCGCCGTGAAAATCCATAAAACTCTCAATAACCGGCTGTCCCCGTACCTACGCGCGTTGAACGAAAGGTGGCACAGAGAAAAGGATGAGAACCGGGGAGAATATATATATATATATATATATATATATATATATATATATATAATATTATCGCCCACCTATCGCGCGTATATCCTTAAATCACGCCGCGCGAAAATCGTAATCTTGGCACGGTCGGAGAGAATCGGAGGCACGAGCAGCCGGAAGCGCAGCGATGATCGCGAGAAAATCTTGCTCCAGGAGAGCGAATGGTGGTGGGGAGGGGGTGGGTTGAGGGGGTGTCGAGAAATCGTCGAATTTACGAGGCTGGATAAAAGCGTCGCGTATCCTCGCCCCGTTCTCACGCCCTCCCCTCCTATTTTTCATCGGAACGCCGTTCCCGGGTTTCTCCAATTTTGATTCTTATTCGGTTTTTTTTCGCCCTCCCCCCCCCTCGGCCTTATTTCACTTTCTGGCTCGGCGGCGGCGAGGCTTCGAAAAAGCTCGTAGGTGTCGTGCGTGCTCCCGATTTTTCATCGCCTCGTCCCCTCCTCCATTCAGTTCTTCGTCTGGAAAAAAATCTTTTTCCCATCATTCTTACAGCCCTTTTTTCTTCCTCTTCTTCACCGTCTTCGTCGTCGTCTTCTTCTTCGTCGTCTTCTTCCTCTTCTACTACTTCAAAGGCACGAGCTTCTCTTTGGGCGAAATTTTGTTCATTTGCACTTTTTCGGCGTACAGTCCTTTTTTTGCAATATGAATTTATTATTGAAATAACGGAGGTTGTTGCGGCACGGCGAGAAGATCACGCGAGTGGCCATAATATCGGATGTCGCGCTCACGTGTCCGGGTAAAATATATACCGACCTTTTTTATATATCTATATATACATGTGTGTGTGTGTGTGTGTGTGTGTGGACTTCTCTCCTTGCGCTTACGGTAGAATTATACGTTGCCCGCACTCGAGACAGAGGTGTAGAAAAATAGCTGGCTCTAGGACAAGGATTCTTTTTTACGCAGTCTACGAACTATTCTGTTTTTTACGTAGAAATTATAAATAGAAATTTACGTTTCTAACCTTTATGATCCATTATTATTAAATGAACAACAAACTTCAATAAGAATGAGCAAAAGCTAGAGTAAACTATTGTGAAATATTTCGATCCACTGAATGCGAATCCAAAAACGAAAAAGCCCTTGTGTTTCGATGTATTTCAAATTATAATAAATTATGATGTAATTTCTTTGGAACGAAATTTCTACAAGCACTGCAAAGTACTAGCCTTTAAATTTTACATTCGTTAATTTGTTTTTGAGCCATCCGGAGATGATACTTTAAAATTTGTGTTTCATTTACCCATGAGTAACTAAGACAATGGAAAAATTGAATTTTCAACATAGCGCTACAAGCCAGCCATTGTAATGATAACAACAAGCCCATCATGTTTCTATACCCTAAGTCGAATGTAAAGCAGAATATCAAAATATCATATCTCGGTAAAAACAAGATATTTCAACGAACTTTTTTCGCACTTTTCGAAAATCCAAACGAATAAAAATGTAACGAAACAGCAAAGAGTATTTAAAAAATCTGACGTTTTTATCCTGTTTACACGTAGACTTATAGCAACTTTTCTAAAAAAATATGTGACTTATTGTATTGCTTATTGTACAATCGCAATTCTTCGGACGATGTCGAAAAATCAAAGAATAGAAGATCGATGTTTAGTCAGAAGATTAAACAAAGATGAAATTGAATTTGTAGTAAGTACATCCCGTTATATCGTACAAAATTCATAGAACCACTGGTGTAGGGCCAAAATTAATATTTCAATTTTCATTCAATATTGTTCGGTACGATAAAAACCTTCGTAGATAAACACATTCAAAGCAGAGCCATCTCAAAAGATAGTCATATATACTTTCAAGTTCTTCTACTAGTTTGGAAAAAACAAAATACCCGATTATTTGCTATAACCTAAAATATATCGAAAAATAGTAATTTTACGGATTAGGCTAGAATACATCAGATAATATGGGATTCCGAGGCCAGATTCCAATTCAGTCTCTGTTTCGAAAAATTGGCCAAACCTTCTTCGCCCTCGTAATTTATATTTATAAATATAATTTTATTGATTCGCACTAATGAGACTAATGACAATTATTAATAATATTATCATCAATAAATTCAGAGAAGCATTAAAATATTATTAACGATTTCACACTGCTCGTGATCACCTGTCTATTTCATCAGTAGAATCGCCGTTGCTGTGGTCAGCCACGGCCTTACTTACGCAACAATTGTTGTTATTTTAATATAAAAATTTCTTTGATATTGTGTCAATACTCGTCTGTCGCTAAGCTTATTTGTCTTGGTCTGTCTCGCGCGCAATCAGCAAACTATAAGTTTATCTCCAAAAAAAAAACACTTACTCAAATGGAAATTTGAAAAAGTATCATTATGAGATCGCGTAAAATATCGTACAAAATACGTTAACTTTAATTCAAAGAAATGTCATATAAACATTCTCCTTTTACAATCTAGAAACATCTAATACTCTTCCAAAACTACAGTTTCAAACGTATCGCTTCCTTTCCACTCGTTATATTAACGAAAAATCGTATTTACTTATTTAAGCCATCGAAAATATGAAATTCTCTCTATCCAACAGCTTGAATTCCCCCTATTCTTTCGACAGCCTGCCTTCGGAGCTTTTTCTTGCAAATAGTTTTTAAAATATGCGCTCCGCATTCCAAGACTAAATTTCCGCATGGATATACGGCGCATCCATCCCAGCGTATCTGCGTATAAGCCAGACTTTTTAAATTGATTTATTTTCAGCACGAACCTTTTTCTTTCTGAAAGTAAGTTCGGCAATTCGATTTCCCATTTATAAAGTAAATAAGCTTCATTAATATGTGGAAATAATCCAAGATAATTAAAAAAAAAAAAAAAAGAAATTACGATTATTTAACATCTTCAATTTTCGATTTTTTTTTGTTACCATGAAACGTTATACGATGCCTCGATATTAAAATGCAAAAAATATCGGGACCTCATATCCGTTGAAAATTTACCCTCTCGACTCCGGGATACTTATTTACAATCCCGAAAGGTTCGAGCCCGATTCCATATTCAACCGTCTCGCCAGCGGCTGCGCATTGATTTTTATTCGAGCTTCCCGTTTTTACTTCAATTTTATGCATCCGGACAGGGAATCGTCACATTTATACATAACGACGCGAAACCGGGAATACGGATCGGAATCCAATTCGAAAAATTAAAACTAAATCCACTTTAATGCAGGAAATGTCCGGGGTATATCGAAATATTTTTCAGACGAAGATATATAAAATCATATCTATATTGATTTTCTTTTTCTTTTTTTTTTTTTTTTAACTCAAAGAACTTTCCAATTTATTTAACAATATATTATGCTTGAGTTAAGTTTCCGCCTCGTTTGCTCTAATTATTCGGCTGCTTTGCATTTAATTTCCTATGGTCGGTGAAAGAAGCTCCTTTCTCTTGAATGCTCCGAACTTCGAATCTAAAAATTAAATAATAGTACAGTAAATTGGTTAAGTTTGTAATGACACAAGTGCACCTCTTTGTAAGTGTGCGATATAATGATTCGTAAAGCACGTACTTTCGACAATTAGTCTATTAACGCAATTTTAGCTTACACAGAATCATATTGTCACGTTTAAAAGCTATGGATACGAACACGAACGTTTGCTTTTAATGTATAATTTAATTAATCAAATGAAATATAACCAACAGATAGATCAACTAATATCTTTACGTAAACCAAGTAAATCAATGGGTATTGCGATTTATTGAACTAAGCTTGTTAAAATTAAAATTATATTTATATAAACTTTTTCATCCAAGTGAAAAAATCTGATACTTAACCATAAAAATATTTTCAAATCTTTCTTTTAAGAATAAATTATTCTTACGATTCCCTATTTTAAAAATTTTTATGAGATTTGAGATTTTTTTCCAATGTGAGAACATGCACATTTCAAATACATCTTTCGAAAGCCTGCTCGGATTTCCCATCACGACCGCACTAAATTACACTTTTCTTTTATCTTATGCAAAATCCAATTTCTACTAATGAATAATAACGACTTTTATAATTCATTCTAATTTTCAAATCCGAAAGCTCTGAATAAATTTCATTCAGTTTTTTTTTTTATTTTGGACATTGGTAATAATGTATTATGTACGTATGTATCAAAATTTCAGGACTAAACTGGAGCAAAGCATAAAGACAGCATAGTCGATACTCATAATGGATAAAAACGCTGTAGTAATTAGATAAAAATGTCGAAAAAAGCAATAAAATTTCTGATACTCTATACTAAAATATTAAATCGATAAAAGACAAACAATTTTTCGAAAATATTTTACAAAATTGTCATTAAGAAGTAATTGAGAAATACACTTTTAGTAGAATAAAGGAAGATTTATTAAAAAATTAATTTTTATTTTTGTCAATTATGTTAATATCTTTAAATACTCGAAGCTTTCTAAGAAAATTAAAAATATATTCTATAGAAAGTAATGCAACTACCTACAAGAATAACAGACTAATCCATTTTAGAATATTAAAATGAAAAAGAAAAACAGAAACGTTCATCTCAACAGCTCAATGTCCCATGACCGGTACGAGAAATACTGGATTCGTTCTTTTGTACGATATTTTGTGTGAGTGCGTGCGTGCGTGCGTACGTGCGTGCGTGCGTGCGTGCGTGCGTGCGTGTATCATGTTTATGCGCACGTGCACTCATTTTCTTAGCATTTATTAAGGAAACAGTATCAAGTATATCTATAAATGTACGTATATCATTATAAATTATATAATAAATCTTAATATTTTTATCCCTTGGTATAACAGAAAACTATCATACTTACTATTAGAAAGTTTAGTTAAGACTTACTACACTTTATCCTGGACTTGTATACAATGTATAACAGAAACATTCGAAACTAGCCCTTACATATGACAATTAAGCAAATCCAATCAAACAGTTTAATCGTATAATCAGGAGATTTTTCACCGACCAGGCATATAAAGAATATCTAAAAATGTGTAGATATAGCTAATGTATTTAAAATTCTATATCAATCCATTTACTGTCGAACGATAAAAATTTTAATAGATAGAAATATTGTTTAAATTAATGGAAAAGGAATTATTGGAAAAATTCAAAATGAAAATGTCTTATTCAAATTTAAGAAATTAATAATTGCTTTGATTGAAACTCAACTTACTAATTCAAGAGTGCTCTAGATTCATAAACACATTCTAGTAGAATATCAATGTTTAAACTATATGTATATACGATATATGTGTATATTAAATATATATATATATATATATATATATATATATATAGATATTGCAGTATATAAATATGAAAATATCTTAATTGCAATATTCATTCATTTCATTTTTTTTTTAAACAAGTCGAGATAACTACACAGCACATTTTCTGCTGTTCATTTGCGATATTTATTTGACAAAACAGCATTCAATCAAGTAAATTATAAAACTGACGTTATAAGGATTAACGAAAGAACAATGAAGTAATATAATAATAAATTACTAAAGAGATGCGCAGGCATTGCTTTTGCTTTTTCATTCAAATTCCAAATTTTTATCAATACGATATCCTACGAGAATATTAACTTTCAAGAGAGAAAAAAATTCCGAGCAGAAATTTTAATTAAACAACATATTTGCACTATAACAGCGAGTTTTATGAAATCTCGAGTAAAAGTATTTTATACTTAATATTAGAGAAAATTTTCAATTCCCATTTTTATCAAAGAACTTTTCACGCGATTAGTCGCAAAATTTAATTGCAGGAGTTCTTTTCGATTCGCATGTTTAACGCAATATCCTGTAAAATGATATATATAGTTAAATAAACTCAATTATCTTAACTTTCTTATAATTATCAGATTGAATAAAATTATTATTAGTATTTAGTCTCTTATGTTAAGTTAACTCGTGCCTATACAAATATAATGATCACTAATATATTCTATTCGAGAATTTACAATTATATGTTTTTATTCTTATATCATATTATATATGATGTTAATACTTTATAGTTTTTTTTAATGCAAACGATAGCAAAACTGGGCTACCAAAACATTACTCCGATAGTAAAAAACTGTATAAGTGTTTTTTAACACAATCAATAAGCTCGAGAAATAAGGATCATATTGGGTTTCCCCGACATATAAATAATTATATATGCCGGGTGCAAACATAAATATCCCTCTATTTCCATGTATATAACCACTGTCGATCGTTATAAATGTTTATGGCACCTCCTAGATCTCAGGCGATCTTTTCCATTCAACGCACCTCTATAAGACTGCAGCTGCACGTCTCTATGAGTTTAGTTGTGAGTAGTTACTTGCAGAGAACAGTCGTGCTTTCCATTTCTTGTTTTCTTCAAATAAAATATTATTATTAAATATAAATTAAAACCTTTGTTATTTAGAACCTGATTTCCAATAGATCATTTTTATTTATTTCTTTTTCTACGATATAATGCAAGGTAGTAACAATATTATACATTATTGAAAGAGTAGAATATTGACACATTTTATAGAGACATAAAAACTCATAACATTTTAACAACTCGTGACATTTTTATAAGTAGTTAGTTGAACTACTATAGAATATAATCGATTAGATAATCTTGTCACGATCAAACTATTAAGAAAAAATTAAACAATGTTATATGCAAAATTAATGATCCAAAACCACAAAACGAAAATATTTATATCTTAATATTGTATACATTATCTTTATTGAAGTTTATCACCGCCATGCAACCTATATATATATATATATATATATATATATATATATATATATATATATATACATTCCATTTTATCCTGTCTGACAAGATTATTTAACGAAGTACGTAGCACAAATTTTACCAGAGAGAGGTAGAGGAAGCCAGAAATACAGATAGAGAAAGAGAGAGAGAGGGATAGATGTGTGTGTGTGTGTGTGTGTGTGTGTGTGTGTGTGTGTGTGTGTGTGTGTGTGTTTGTGTTTGTCCAACTGTTGCAAATTACTTCCCAGTAGTGCTATAGTAAAAAAGTGTAAACATGATCCGGTTGGCGGACAACTCCACCCACATTCGTGTATATATATATATACGAAAATCCAAAATAAATCCTAAAATGAACTTGCTTCACCGAAAAAAGTGTTTCGAACTTGAGTAGATATATTTACAGAATAGTTTACTGAAATCTGGACAACCAAGAAAGATTTGATTTAATTCAAATAGATATTCAATTACAGTATTATTTGGATAAATATTTTATTGCATTTCCCCCTTTTTCAGTGTACTCGTAGAATTGAGATTCTATAAAAATAACTGCTAAAGGAAAACGGGGTAATTTTTTTTTTTATTCTGACCCAAAATACTTTTTAAACCTTACGCGAAATAGGGTTTATATTCTTTTGAAAATTTTCCTGAAGCACGATAAATTAAATTAACAATAATTTATACGCTTATTCATGCGCCATTGTTAACAATGGCGCATTCACTGCGTCGTCAGAAAGTCTTTCTTTTGCTTTTAAAGCTGTGAAAAACAAATATTTCTTTATATATACGTAAAGCAATTCGTACATACGCGCGAAGTACACGTTAAGTGAAACTTGAGTAACTCGTCAGAGAGAAGACTGTCGATGTTTATCGTATTATTTTTGTCGCGATGGGGGGAATAACTATAATGCGTTATAGTACGATTTTTTTTTTTAAACACGCGTAGATCAACATAAACTGCGAGATCGTCGCGACTAATTCCAACAGGATTTAACGACCAATCATAATCTCCTTCACATACTTCCCCCATCCCTCCTCCGCAAAGTCCCAAGTATCACCGAGCAAAATTTTAATATTATCCGATTATCGCCCGCGCTCTCGAAAACTTGGCTGGCCCGCGCGGCGCGACAACTTTATCCACCGGGGAAAAGTCCATTATGGAAATTAGATTTCGAAATCCAATTATCAAAGTCAAATGTAGGTACATCTACCTAGCTATCTCTCTTGCCCTCTCTATTTCGCTTGCTTCCTCTCTCTCTCTCTCTCTCTCTCTCTCTCTCTCTCTCTCTCTCTCTCTCTCTCTCTATTTCTCTTTCCCTCTTCATCTCGATTGCTCTTATAAGCTCGGGTATATAACTTTTTAAGAAAACTCCCCCGAGTCACTCGCTCGGAATTCCCAAGTTGAAAGTTAAATTTTCATCTTTTCGAGAATAGAAGATGATACATATAGAAAGAGAAAGAGAGAGAGAGAGAGAGAGAGAGAGAGAGAGAGAGAGAGAGAGAGACAGCTCGATACATCGGGCGGATAAATAAAGGAATTCGCGACTGCGCGCTTCTTGATCGATGTTAGCTGAAACCGATATATATCCTTATTAAATTTTCAAAACTATTTCAAATGCTACCGATATAATAAACGACGATATGTTGGATGCTTTTTTTTCTCAATCTGTCGATACTCTTTCATTCAAAAGTGAATTGAACCAGTAGTCGATAATAATTTATTACAGCATTCTAACTTATATAATACATCGGTTGATAAAGTTTTTCATCTTTAACAAATTCGGCGGAATAAGATCCATTCCAGGGGCTAGATCAGGCAAAAAGTACTCTGCACTGCATAATGGAATAAATAAAAATCTGCGGTAACATTCACTTACAGTCCCATCAAATTTTTCTTTCAATCAAGCATGTAATACATAATCTACTGTTTGGACGATTTTATAATTGGCTATTGCTTTATTTTTTTAAATAATACTTTTGTAATTAATAATAATTTTGGTTCCCGGCATTTGTAACGTTAAATTTCACTTATTACACAGCTAAGGTAAAATTTCTTCGTCGTCTATTGTTCATGGGACTCACGTTCTTGTCTATAATGCGCGTCTCTGTTTACTCGCGCAGGGGGTCACTAGAAGGAACCCCGTGCAGCTTGGTCGATTTCAAAAAAACGTCCAGACGTGCATAGATATAGCACTCAAACCGTACGTATTCTACAGACTACCTTCTACTATTCTTCTAAGACCGTTCGCACGGAGGCTGCTCTCCTTGCGCGTGAGTTCGTCCGTTTTTTGGTACTCGATTTTAGCGCAACGTCCGCTACATAAACGACAAAAAAACACTTTTGTGAACTTCTTTAACAGCGGGCGCTTTTATACCGTGTCTTTCTTCCTCTTTCATGCGAGCCAATAAGCAACATGATCATTTATATATAAACAATAGATAAACAAAAAAAAAACGAGATGTACTCGTATTGATGAGATAATTAAAGCAGCATATATTACCATCAGAATTGTAAAATGCAAGGTAGGCTCATATCAGGAATCTCGACTGCAAATCTAATATTAGAAAATCCAAATTGAATTTGACGGATTCATTACGATGACTAATTACACAAAAATGCAGATATTAAAATTTTAATGGAAATTTATCTTATATTACTTGATACTTGTTTACATGTGAATAGTAACGTTTCATCACGACCGTGGAAGTTGATTATTTACCTTGTAAGATAGTTTACCCCCGAGGGGGGGTCAAGATAGTTGAAAATCAAGTTACGACATTAGTTTTGCACTATATTTTTCATCAGAAGAGCCGAAAAATCATTTTAAAGTTGCGCTTTTGAAATGGGAGTAGTAACACAAAAAAAGTCGTACTCTGGCGCCCCCTCCAGAATGAATGGAATTTTTTAAATTGGCGCTCTTTAACAAATAAAGTGCTTATAATTATGTTCAAATAATCAAACTTTGATACTACTTCATACGAAAGTAACCGATTACCATTACCGTTGCCATTCCAAGATTGTTAATAGTATTTGCGAGATTAAGATCGTTGAAATATACGTCAGCGATAGAGACAGAACTGAAAACTGCATTTGCGCGCATTTCGTAACGCTGTAAAATTTCCGGAAACTCATCATCAGCCGTTGCGAAAACGAGAAAGAACATTTTTCAAATTTTATTTCTAATCTTTCATGATAAACTTTATACGAGCAATCGGCGTAGAAGAACGCTCAATAATTGATTTGGTGAGCTGTATTTGCACGCCAAATAATGTTTAATAAAAGTTTTTAATTAGTTTCATTATCAAATACGGATTCCGCTTGAATTGTCGACAATGATATCAACAATAAATATAAACAAGGGATTGTTAAAGAGCTGATTTCATTAGGGATATATTAAAAATATCATTATTATTCACGAACTGAATAACTCGGTCGCTATCGAGGATTGGTTCGACTGCCTTATGTTAATATGGTTATAAATAGCATTTTTATGAGTTTCGGCCACGGTAACGCCTATACCAATAAGGTTAACACCCTTTTGAAATTATTGCGCCAAAAAATTACAAAGATTATACTAACACCGCGATAAAATATTGTCGAATTGAAATTGGCAATTATCTGTGTTTATAAATTGACAAAAATATATTAAGAAAAGTACTTTGTAAATAATTTGTAACCAGAGTGAAAATTTAACTAATCTCTCCTTTCTTTCTATAATTCCTGTATAAGAGTTGAACGAAGCAATGCAATCTGTAGTATTGCATAATTTTTGTCATATAATTATAACGAACAATTTCATTAATCCTGATCAGGTAAATAAGATTATTCTCAATTAGACAATATCTAAGGACTTTCCGTTATTATCGATGTCTTCGCCATTACACGGACGGTACTAACTGGCCGAAACAACGGAACTGTAAAATAAGTTTCATAATTTTGTTACTTTTTACCTGTATACTCAGTGGCTAGTACCGATAGCTGCACCGAAAGCGGTACACAACTTAATTCACATGCTTAGATTAAAACCAATATTTACATAGCAATTTTCTGTCACCCATTGCCAGATTTTATCCTAACATAGTTGAATTTATCTTTTATCGATTAGAAAATAATAGAGACCTGAGAGTAACTTTAAAAATCAATTACATAAGTCGCATTCCGCTTTACCTCTGCCTCATTTCGTGTCACTTGACTCCCGCGCAACTTAATACTTCGGGAAATTATCGACGAAATGTGTCTATCCTGGCTGCTGGAAAATTGAAATTTTACACACGCTATGAACAGTCATTCAATTTTTTTTTTTAGCGTCTCTTTATTTAACTGCCTAGAGGAGGAATGAAAAAAGAATCGCAGAACTGTGTATAATAAAATTTCCCCGCATTCGCCGCGGACAGAAAGAGCCAGGCGAAACTTAATTAAATTTAAAATAAAAAGCTAAGACAACCGCATAATTAAATAAATAAGCTCGTAAGGTTGTTTTCTAAATATATTAGCTCTGTTTGCACGACCCGCAATTTTTGCTTTTACAGCTAACTTCTTTATTAAATTCCGTGTTACATCAATGTAAAGTTAAAAAGCTTGAAAGCGATATATCTGATGTATTAACAGAATTCTCGAATGATGAGAGTGAATAAATAAGCAATAGTTCTGAACAGTTCATTAGAATACGTGCGTAGATAAAAGTCAACCTAACGAATTATATACTTCGAAACGCAAAAGCAATGAATTATAAAACTTTCAAAGCTGGAAATTGGATCGATACTCGTATAATCGATTGGCAAATATAAAGCGTTCAGGAATATTGCGAGTATTGAAAATGGTTGTAACGCGCTATTTATTATTGATAATCAAAAAAAAAGCCACAGTTGTGCGACTTTATTAAAACTATAAAGTACTTTTCGAAGAAATTAGTACACTCGAATTTAACGCAAAGATCGATTTTATTTTAATTAATCTCATGGCCCAAGTAAATTTTTCGAACTGCTCGATCGATTAGCAGTAAATAATTATGTGATCGTAGTAAAAAGATTTTTATGCTCTTAATTTCATGATTATCCAAAAATGAAGTTTGAGTGTGATGCAGCTGTTGATTGGTACATGACAACAAACCCGCAAGTGTATTAACCTTCTTAAACATGTATGCTGGAAATTGGCCAGTACAGTGTATAAATGTAAAAATGTGAATTAATACGAATGCGTCAGGCGGGCGCATCGACTTTATATTACAGGGTATAGAACCTATCTTTTCTGCAACAAATGAATATTATTACCTATAATTCAATGGATTCTGGATCTCCTTAGAAAATCCAAATTCACTGACCGTGAAGATCCGATGACAAACCGTTGGATTGAATAAACTCAAATTTGAAAATCTTGTTAAATAAATTTTGTATGGTATGAAAATTGTATGATAGGAAATTCAATTGGATTCTTTAGAAAGAGTTTTTATAAATGCATTACTCATTATTTAGTTCAGTATTGATTAATTTTTCACTTATTTGAAAGTAGGTAGAAGTCATGTATAGTAAGGTATACTAAAAAAAAATATTTAACACCGTTTTTCAGTAGTAGTATTAAAACATTACGAATTAGTGAAAGAACTGAAATTTTTGATCAACTTTTTAAGTAATTATAAAATTTTGAAATCGACTAAAACTTAAATCCTAATTTAAAATTGACGTCACGTGGCCCTTTCATGGATCATTGGCGGGATGTGATGTAGTACTGAAAAGCTTTCAAAGGTGGCTTTTATTGTATGTAATTAAACTATCATGATAATAGAATATCATTACGTGACGATAATATAAGAATAAAGTAACGAATTTTTGTATATCAGCGAACATCCACCAGAAGCAGCAGTGATTTGTTCTAACTATTTTCGTCAAGCAATCGTATTCCATTGCGACGAAAGTCTAATTATATACAATTAAAGGCACCTATGAAAAATTTCTAGTATTAGTTCTAGTATTCAGTATTAGCAATAGTCACGGGATCCACGTATCATCCATTTAGATTCGGATTTAATTTTTCAGCGCAAAAAATCAATGAATTATACCATAAAGATACGGGAGAAGAAAAAACTATTCGATACATTTTGTTTTTCCGATATGAGCTTTTATTTAAAAGCGGAATTAAAAAAACACGATAATTCCCAATTCTTTTTGTAAATTTTTTTTCTCGATTTTGTTGCACATCATTCCCTCTGTTCATAAAACAAGAACAAGAATATCCTCAAATCTGAGCTAATTCCTTTATTGAAATTCTACGGTCAGTGAATTCGAATTTTGCAAGTAGTTCTTTTTATAGCTTCAAACAATGTGGATTAAAATATGTCTAAAACTTTCTTCTATCTATCTATCTATCTATCTATCTAACAATTTATCTATAACTGCTATCTATCTATAAAACTCTAACAGATTTATATATAACATATGTCAAATTCTTTTATTTCCCTCTATTTTGTAATTTAAAGCTGATGTATTTCCTTAAAACAAAGCGGCGAAACGTTGTACATATACGCAAACCATAATCTACGACCGTTCGAATAAATTAATTAATAGGCGCGATTAAAAGGATCGTTCGGTTGCGTATAAAATACACTCAATGGGTCATTCAATACCGTAATAAATTGAATATAACGTGGAACTGGAAATTTTAGAAAGTTAACGACCGTATACTTGGCAATTAAATCACCGAGTGCGAAGGAAAATTGTACTTTTACAAGCGCTTTATTCCATTGTATACGGACTGTGATAATTTTTATTGTGTCTAAAAGCACGAAGACTGTTTGGGATGTACGCCAGTAATTGTATCGTGCGAGAAATAATGAAAAATAACTATTGAATATAACTGCGCAAGAAGCGCTTACGATGAATAATACGAGTGAGAACAGTGCTAACTGCGACACATATACATTGTACTATATACGTGTAGGAACGAAGCGAGATTGGCAATTCGACGATGGAACCAGTATCTGACTTTGCGAAGTTTTATCGGCGAATCACTTCTGGTGTTTCGAATTTTCAAATGGCGGCTAGATTCGAAAGTGAGAAGGCAATGACTGGCTTATATTGTCTGCTCGGCGGATGGAGGCCTCGTATTGTTACGCGATACTGTCGAATCGCGAATGCCGGTAATGTAGAAGCTGGCGACTTCCAGATTGCATTTAACCGATCTATTACATTTTGTAAATATCAAGAACAATGACGGCAATTTTCAGGACCTATAGAGGGATAAACTCCTAGCATAGCATAATGTTAAGAGAGTACCTCAGGAAATATAATTTATGAATGGAAGATATAAAAGATCGGATATAAAAGCCAAGTGAATGTTAAATTATTTAGCAAATGTGGCACATATTAATTTATGTGGCGTGTATCAAATTGGTTTGCAAAGGCGTTTAAACAATTGATTATATTTTGTTTAATATATTTAAATAGATATACCCCAACACGGATTCCTAGACGTAAATCCATATGGTGAACTTGTACACTATCTTTCATATCTCTAGAAATATTGGATATATTACAATAAACATTTGATGATGGAAAAAACGCTTAAAAGTTGTTTATGAAACGAGTAATAAAATCATGAACAACCAGTATTGAATCTTATAACCGCTCTTCATGTAGGCGGATAGCTGAGCAATTCCTCTAATCTAATATTGACGCAACTAGGGATATATACAATGACGGCGTGCAGACTGCTCGACTGCGACGAATAAACTTCACGCGCAACAAGCACCGTGCGCGAATGGGCAAAACTCGAGATGGCCCGTCCAGGCCTCGCGAGTCAGCTTCGTCGTAGCTCTAATCGCAGCTCTATCCAATGCGAACGAAACCGCGCGCCTCTATTTCCGACCCGATCCCGTTTATGTAAAAAGACAAATATATATATATATATATATATATATATATATATATATATATATATATACACCCTAATGAAATTTTAACGATATTAAAATGAAGGGGAAACAATTAATATGCAAAATACGCTGTAAGAGCTGAGTATTGCGTAAACTATTTGTAATTTATGCTATTGTTTTTACAGGATTATGCAATGTCCCAACGGTCAGGGATTCGATGGTATTGGCTGCCGTTTATCGCTTCCTCTTGAACATAATAGGCTGAATGCCATTGTTACGCATTCTCTTGGTCGTAGTTATCATTAATTTCATACCTCAATTTCCGTATTCTCGTACCTTTATATGCTTATATATATATATAGATACGAGTGTAAATTTTACAACCTTTTTATCGTACTCTTATAAGTACCCGCTTTTGTGCTCAATCCATTTTCTGCTACGGATGGTGGCGTGACGTTCACTCTCTTCCGTCCGTTTCTTTTATTTTGTATTTATTTTTACTTTTATCAATTACATAGGTATACCACGGTAAGTACATTCTGACGCCCATATGACGTTAATTTTGTAGCTATTATACAATGCTGAGACAATTTTTTTCTTTCTAACATTGGCGCGTCACATATAATTTGAACGACCCTTTAGAATATAATGATTCAAATGATTCAAAAACTTATTAAAGCAATTTATTATATACAATAAATTATATGATATTTAGTACGCCCTAAGAAGTCGATTACACGTAATATTTCTAGCGCGAATCTTGAATGCATTTGATTCTTGGATTATTTCATATAAATAATAAAGAATAACCTAGTATTTCCTTAGGTTTTCCAAGTTGACATACGAAAGGCACTCTCGATAGAATAATATATAATTATTTATCATTAAATCAATCGACCATAATCTGTAATTTTTTTAAGTGCACAACAAATCTAACCTCTCTAATTATACTATTATGTGCGTTTATAGTAATAGTCTCAGTTATAGTCGTGTTTCCAAATTTGAACAATACTGTTTCATCGAGATCTAGTCCACGCGACTAAATTTAAATTTTTTTTTTATGAATTAGGATGAAAAAAATATAAGAATAAACGAAATAATAAAGAATGTAAAAGGATAGGAAGGTAGATGTAATTTAGGTTTAATAAAGAAAACTACAACAATTGAGCCAAATAAAAGAAGTTTTTATTGGCTCGTATGAGAGGGGGAACTGCCTAGCGGCATAAAAACTCCTAATGACAAATGAATTGAAGGTGCGAGTAGTTTATTTGTTTTATTACTTTTATTATTTTGCTTTTTTATTGCTATGACTATTGCACGTTACGTGCAACGAGTGCTGGACTCGTCGGGACAATTGCTCTTCCAGAGATTCGAGCGTCTGCAACGCGAAGCTTGTTTGAATTCGCCAACGAACGAATTCAGATGCAAGGAGAGCGGCCTCCTTGCGAAGTCTTATAAATAAGGAGTGAGGGTATCTGGACAATACTATAAGTTTTTTACTACGCGATTCAAGATCAACTAACTTGTACGCGGTCATCGCCGGCGCTCCAGCGGCCTGCCCCCCCCTTATCTGCCGGTTAAATAAACATAGTCGCTTCGAAAAGAATACGAGCCCCATAAAAAATGCGGTAAACAGATTGAAATTATTTGGCTGTCTCGTAAATCATGTTTAAGATTTTATGAAATTCTAGGAAATAAAATAAAATAAATTGTTATTTATAAGACTGTTATTGACAAATAAAACGGTATTAGATTATACACTGTCGAAACAAATAACCTATGGAAAAAATGGTACTAACCATTAAATTTACGTCTCTTTGTTAGAATTTATAAAATACATAAATAGAATCTGTTCGAATTAAAAAAAAAAAAAAACACAACACGTAGCCTGATCATCTTACAAATCCCCCGTCTATTTCAAACAATCTCGGGCTAAAACGTCTAAATCAGAATTTTCGTTGTCGTCGAAACGAAACTGATGAAGGTGAAGAAAACAAAAAACGTAAATCGCGGCTACAACCATCATTCGCACGCGTTAAAAAAAAAAAAAAGAAAAGAAGAGGCATATCGGGTGCGACGAAATGAAATCCTAATTAATTCTCCCGGGGACGTTTGAAACAAGAGAGAAAAAAACAGAACCAGGAGAAGCAAGTATATGCCGAGAGCGCGGGCGAGAAGAAAGGTAGAACGAAAAAAAGGAAGGTCAGCGACCCGTCATTCCAAGCAATACAACCGTCCGCGGGCGGATTTATTGCGCGTCCCTTACCCTACACGCTTTTGTATATATATATAGCGCAGGCACGTTCATACCCCGCGGCGCATCTCGACGAAATCGTCCAGGCAGCGCGTGAGTTATTTGAGCTCGCGGCGACCCAAAAAAAAGGCGCGAATCATCCTCGCTCCCTTGGTTTTTTGTTTCGCGCGAGTTCGCGCCCACGCAATACCTTTGCGTACCGCGCGGTCGCTATTGGTGTGTGTGTGTGTGTGTGTGTGTGTGTGTGTGAGGTTAGAATGTGGAAGAGAGGGATGGTCGTGGTACCCGGCGAGGGAGTCGCTCCTTTTTTCCATCGATCTATATAATTTGACCCAACCACGAGAGCAGGGGGGGGGCTATTAGACGCTGGTTTCTGCGCGTTGAAGATTGCTCACGCCTCCCCCCCCCCAACCAGTTAAATCGCGAAGTTTATAATGGTGGCTTGGAACGCAGCCGGTGGTCATCTGCGTTCGATTTTTTTATCGCAAATTCGCGTTTCGATAAATATATGACGATGGAAAAACAACACAAGGGAGAGATATTTTGTGTACGTGTGTTTTTGTTGTGTTTCAAGAAAAACTTTTAACCCCGGCAAGGTAAAAAAGTTTTGTAATTTAAGTAGCGAATTTAATTTTAAGCTACTGAAAAGTTACTCTCAAAGGCCGTTTGATTTATTTGCTTATAGAATTATAAAACTTTCCTTACTATATACCCATAGAATTATAATTTTAGCCGTACTGCTCACAATGGAGGCGGATTCTTAAAGACAAAAAAAATCTCCTTTCGTTCGGAGTCTTTGTGCGAGCAATTGAGAAAAAAAATGAGGCTAAGAACAATTATATATCTTATGTTCTTTTCGCAGAGACGAATAATAGTGTAGAGACTGAATAACGCATAATTACATCTTCAGTCGAAAGCTATCTTCGGACTGGGGATTTATTCAATGTTAATCTGAATTTGAATGACATAAGAATATAATCGTTATGAATACACGAACATTCTTTAGACTATTATTAGTTCTAAATTTTTCAAAAATCTTCTTATAATTATACTTTAGAATTGTCGAATTGCGAAAGTTTTTTTTATAACATAAGAAGCAAAATACGTAAAGTTATAATGGAGATGAGACAGTTACGAGGGTAGAGTCTCTAAGAAATTAGAGAATATATCGAATATTCACGAACAAGTGTAATTTACTAAAATTAAAAATTGTACTTATGTCGACTATTCTGAATTAAATTAATAAATATTTTTATCAGTCTTACAGTCTTTATAATATCATATATTAATTAAAATAATGACAGTTAGACTGTCCTTGTTTACGATCATCCCCGTAGATTCTGAAATAAAACTTATTACTACAATAAATTATATCAGAAAATTAAAAATAAAGACAAAATAAAATTAATAATAAAATAAAAATAAAAATAAAAATACAATAATAAGTAAAATAAAAATAAAAAAATAATAAAAGTACTTATTCTATGTTCCTAATGGAGAACCTGACTGCCCCCACCACCTTAAATTTAGGATCACCTTCTTGTCCGACGTTTCAAACCGCTACGGTTCATCCTCAGGAACTAAACTGGTAATCATAAACAAGGACAGTCTAACTGTCATTATTTTATCTAATATATGATATTATAAAGACTGTAAGACCGATAAAAATATTTATTAATTTTAATGTAATTTATACTTTTCATTGGCAATTAATTTATATTAGGTTAACCGCCTCGTTCCGATTATTATACGATGAATTAATAGCTGTAGCTAAGTTAATATTTTCTGTGAAAAAGTTTGCCGACGCACATACGCAGTATCAGAGGGATGTTATTGCAATTATATTAGCCATGAAATCCATTATATTTACAATATGTCTCAAATTATGCTTTTTAGCGTTCATTATTACATTTCTTATTTTTCTTAAGCGCTTTTAGCGTTACTGTAATCTACCGCCTCAGCGGCGCTCTTGGCGCAGAACTAATTATTATTTATTATAAATAAATCGCCATTGAACTAACTGAGGGCCCTATTAATGAAGACACTATTTCGTTTAATTATTTCGCAATAATGTTACGACCTAATGAACTATAATTAATATTCGTGTACTCTTCATTTTATAGTATCGAATCGACAGCTTTCTAACACGAACTTTGCATTAAATTTTTATAATTCAATAATTATCCATTCGTTCTTTTATAATCATGCGTTATCTTGCGTCTCCGAAAAAAATAATACCGGTCTCTTGAGAATTAATGGAACAAATTTGAGGAAAATTAAAAAAAAAAAAAAAATCAAAGAAAATTAGTGTAATGTAATAAGAAATATTACAATTGTGAATTTCTTTGTTTTAAAATAAGCTATTGTTTCAGTTGAAATAATTTTAGGATTTAACTAATATAATTCGAATTCGTGAATAAAATCGTATTTATATTTAATGGTTTAAGACGAATTTTTTGTTTTATCATCTATGCATTAATTACAGACGTCCGCGAATGGAATCACATTATTGGCAATAATTTATACACTTCTTACAATAAAAGCTACTGGCAAACGGTTCCAGTGTTAATATATCAAAATTGAGAAAAAACTGTATTATCATATGAGGCTAATACTTCCTTTTAAATATCTAATTCGACCCAGGAACCGCTAATGTGAACAGAATTAGCACCTGAACTCTGTAACGTTAAATTTATTTTTCTTACAGTCTTCAAGGTTCAAGGCTAAATTTCGAAGGAAGTTTAACTGAAGATAATAACTTCAAATTTTCGAAATCTGTCTCTTCGCCGGCTATGACTTAAAAATATAAACGACCTATCGCGTAGCATACATTTTTTCCCGACAATTTCCAGTAAAAAAATTCGAGATCTCTCGGCCCTCTTGTATAGAAAATGCTGAGTACATTCCGCGAGTTATCCGTTTTCGATCGCGAGCTTCCAGAATCGCGGAACGTGTTGCCGCAACCGAAAGGACTCGCAAAAAAGATGCTTACACTTCACGCTCGCATAAAAAAAAGGTTTCCCGAAGAATTCGATAAAAACTTTCTATAAATTTTTCAGCTGAAGAGAATCCCAGATTTTTTGCAACCTTATCCTGCTTATATTCATATTATAATGAAAAAAGCGATAAACTAAATTTTTCTCTTTAGTTTAATAAATTTATTTTATTACCATAATTAAAAGATTTTGTTTTAAAATGACTTATAAGTATTTCTACTCGGTTAGAAACTAAATCCAAGTTAGTAAAGAAAAAATAATTCTTTGCTTGGGATTATTCATCTTTGTCCTTAAACTACAATAGCCGCGAAGGTTAATTTTTTTCGTATAAAACTATATATACTTTTTATTTCGTATAAAACTAGAGCAATATATATATATATTAATCTGTGGTTGTATCATAATATCCTCATTAATATTTAGAGCAATATATAAAATAATAATTTAGAGGTCAATTGGCTCTGCATCAACAACTTTAAAGATCGCCTTTTAAAATAGAAAGCTCTACTATTAACTTTTGAAAGAGGAATAAACATTCTGAAAGAGGAATAAACTTTAAATAAGGAATATTTTTTATAAGTGATCAGAAATCGGTAAAGTTTTCGATAATTGGGAGTCAGTTAATGCATCTTTGGACACGCATATATATCTTTAATCAACAATAACTAAGAAACTATTTTGCAGGACACAGGTACATTCAACGTTGTTAACCTAAATTTTTCACCTCTTTCAGAATAGCGCGCAGGTGTCAAAAATACCAGCTCTGATCTCGTTCGTTTTACAAAAAAAAATTATCTGTTAACCTCCAAGTGACCTTGAAAAATGACCCAGAAAGTTCAGAGTTATTAAGACAGTCAGATGACTCTCATTGTGCCGTAAAGCTTCTGTGTAAACGATTTTTTTTTACATCGATTAAAATGGCCCATCGAAACCCCGCAGATGATCCACAAATTTCAATTACCCGCGAACGCAAGTTAATTCGCGAACGCGTACTGGTGTTGTATAACATAATGGATATCATATAATGGAATTATATAGCCGCGAGCTGCCTCCTGTCGACCAAAATAAGCTCCTGTCGACCATACGCTCGAAAGCTTTTCAATATATATATATATATATATAAGCGACATAAGCGACGTTTTATCTTTACGTATTATTTCCAAGCTGCTAAGTCGGGGCGCCGCGCCGAGGACGCGGGATTTGTATTGGACGATGTGGGGCAGGGTGAGGGAGGGGGAAGGATGAGGGGGCGAGAGGTACTTCTGTCTGGAGATAAGTTTTCCATTTTGAGAAATGGACTTTTGTTTTCGAAGGAGGGGGCGCTCGGCTGAAACGTCGCGCTATACCGCGACAACAACACAAAGACGAAGAAGGAAGAGGCGAGCTTCATCGATTATCTGTACAGTCGTTGATAAAGGCGAGATTAACAGCGGTTTCGGCGCATCGCCCGAATGTCACTCGAGGGAACAGGACTTTATGTTTGTTTTTTGCAAAATATATGTCTATATATATATATATATATATATATATATATATATATACATGTTTATACTAATTAAATTACATCGTTCAATACTTAGCGAATAGTTAACGTCCTACGATTATTATATGTTTATACTTTGACCCATTTTCTAATCTTTATTTAGTCGTGCCAAATACTAAAAATTTACGAATACAGCTATTTCATATTTCTGATTTCTTTATTTTATCCCTGTCATTTTTCAAGTTCGTATTTTTATAGAGATTTATAACTTTTTACAAGACCGTAAATTGACGATAAAGCGCAATTTTTACTGACATTTTTATTCGAACGAAAATTTTAGCACATATATAGAAGTTCTTCCTTTTGCAGACTCGAACATGAAATCGGATAATGCGTGTACATCGATTTTCAAACGAACATGTACTTTTTTCTTTCACTATAAACACAAAATTTTAGTATATATATATATATATATAATTTTGTCAATGTTGGAAAGGATTACAAATTTTGTAGTCTTATTTTCAAGATTGATAAAAAAATTTTACAATCGGAAGTCTGTTGAGAATTTTTGTTGAGAAAGTCTCTCGAGAATTGGTCTAATATATCTGTAATCAGACGGAATCAAAGTAGGGTGCCGAGGGCGACTGTGTAGAACGAAGTTCCAGTTGAAGGAGGAAGAGGGCCACTATAGAACTTGTCAATTGAATTAAGATAAGTTATTTTTAGTCAAGACTATTTACGCTATCTATGTATCAGAAAAAAGAACGTTTACGAAATATCTGAAATTATTTATTTTTGGTTCATTTTTTGAATTCTTTTAACAATAAATAATAAGGAATGGTCAATATTTTAATATTAGGGCATAAAAGAAATATTAAATATAAACGTTAATCATAAAACCAAAATTATCCTACAAAAGAAAGAACTAAATATAAAAGAATAAGGGCACTTTTTTCAGCGACTACTGCTTTACATTTTCAATTTTAAATATACCAAACTTTGCTTTTTCGTATGAAATTTGTACGAATTTGTTAATTGAATATAAGCTTAATTAATCGTGACTTTTTAATTTTTAATAAAATTTAATTCTATTAAAATGAATGAAATTAATTATGTTTAATATGTCATCCATTAGAAAGTAAAAGCAATGTAATTCAATTTCCATTACTAATAATGAAAATTCCATGGCAATAATTCAAAGTATGGATTATTTATTGCTATCTTCCATTGTTAATTAAAAGTAAAAAGTAATTGAAATTTTCTTCTATTTCTAAGCCAATCTAACGGATTACTAAAAATATCCCACTCTACCATCCAAATGTAATTCTTAATTAAAGCTCGTGCTTGAGATTTTTCGAATTAATTGAAACCATAATTCGGGCTGTACTGACACTAGTAACAGTGATCGGCGGTGAATACAAGACAATGTTTTAACAAATTTTTGTTTTTGTTACAAAAATCTATTTTTCTGAAATTTACAAAAAGTACAATTAGGTCTCGTGGATGTGAAGTAGATGCAGTTATTTCGGTACAATTGTAATTTCAAATGGTTCATATCGACGATCTCGTTATTCGCGTCCGCTTTAAAGACCAATTTATCCGTTCGTTATGTTTTCACAAAGAAAAATGTTTGTTATCAAGTAAATATTATATGTTCTTGTTTCGTACCAATTAAATTATTTTCTTAAATTGATAAAGTACCTTTTAAATGAAGGAGGTATTTACTTGATGCCGGAGGAGTCCTTTTAAACAAAACCATGTCGTCTTAAATCTACCGAATAGTTTCTTAATTGAAGAAAATGATTTACTTGATATTAGGAATTTTTTTCATTATACACATATAGAATTACTTATACTATATTAATAAGCGACTATTACAATAAATGACGAATTGGTCTGAAGGTATGAATTTTTTGATATCCAGATCGACGATCCATGCGCGCCATATAAATAATATTTTCAAACAGCCATAAAAGTCCTTTGGTCAACACAGCGCCCCATTTATATCTCCCGCGCTCCGTAGGTCTAAACTACAATAATAACTTTTCAATTCCCTTCCGCTCGAGAAAACATTCGGGTTGAGACTAAGCGCCGCTCAGGCATCTCCCCTATATATGAACATACGCATGTATATATATATATATATATATATATATATATATATATATATATATATACATGAGCGAAAGTTTGTTATATATAAGCACTGTTTGTCACACGTGCAAGGCTTTTGACCTCGCGCGTGCGACAACCGACAACTTTAGCCGCCGCAGCTTTTGCGCAGGTGCGCGATCCCCCAAGCCTCGAGTACATCTCGAGTATTTAATATATATATATATATATATATATATATATATATATATATAATATATATATAATATATAAAATGATATACTATAATATTAATTTGGTGCGCGAAACCCTCGAGATGAGCTCGAGCGCGCACCTTACCTTGAACCGTTAGTATAAGTCACCGTAGTTATAAATTTACCTAAAAGAAAAATTGGAAAAAATACTTATGCTTTTATGTTTCGATATATATAGTATTCCATATTCTTTTGGAAATAGATATTTTTCTTTTAGTAACATAATATTGGCTAAGAAGCAAATAAGAATCTAAATTTGAAGATACGTCGTTTTCGTCAAATCGTTTTCGTTATCGTTTAATTTTATTATGCCTTTTTTCAAATCTCAGCGACCATTCCGGATTCGCCATCCTGCATTTCGTTAGTCCGATATTGAATTCTCAATCTGGCCACTCAACGAGACCTCAAGTGTACTTTCACTTAATTCTCTTATCTCTATTGGACATTATTTTCATAATTGAAATAATAGAAAAATATAAGTAAGGCATATAGACATATATATATATAATTAGCATAGGGTGGTAGCTGACATTCTCGAAGTCGATTAACAATCATAATGCGAAACAACATTTGACATTACGTAGCATCCGGCAACACGGGTCGACGTGAAATTCGTACAATGAAAATGAATAGTCATGTCTCGAAAATTTTGGGTCACTGAATTTGTATTTGGGTTTTAAATCGATCCATCTTTTCGAGCGTTTTTTAAATGTCTAAATCTCAATACAAAAAATCCGCTGTAATAGCGGATATAGCATGGAAATATCATATCTAATAAATTTTACCTTTCGAGTGCATTTTTCAGTTTACTTTCCGATTCGATATATATTTTACAGATTTACCAATTAAATGAATATTTTCAACTGTTTAATTAAATTTTTCTTTGCGCAAGTCAATCCTATGAAAAACTCGCAAAAATAAAAGTAAAAGTCTACTTTTATGTAGAAATAACTTTTTTATTTACAAAGAAATCCTCGAACGGAAAATTTTTAAATCTTAAAAAATTCATTCTGTTTGAACAGTTAAAAATTAAATGAACAAAGGCCAATTAAATAAACTGTTAAATAGACTTTTTTATACATTGAAATTGAGATATACATCATTGAACTGATATGATAGAGCAATAAATTCTAAAAGAAAAGTAAAAATTAAAAACTTTATATTCTATATAACTTTGATTATATATTGAAAATATTTCGTTGCCTCGAGTTACATGAATCACTCAGTAACTCAAAAAGTAGTATTAATAATTACGAAATAGTAGATTACGGAACAATTATTAATATTTCGGAAATATAGCTGATTAGGTAAATGTTCCATCTACTATTTCTTATTACCGAGTGTGGGAAAAAAGACTTGCGTTTCTATTAAAATAAAAGTCGCGTTTATTTTTTTAAAATAAATTCATGACGAGCGTGAAAGTCGACGCCGGAGATAAAGGAGGCTAAAAATTACAGGAGTAAAATCCAACTAGTGAGTTTGTTAAAAGGACTATTTGGCGTACTAAACGCATGCGCGATATGTCTGTTATTAAGCATTATTGTGAGAAGGTTTATTGCCCGAGCGAAGCTGGATAGGCAAATCTCACCAGGTATATTATGCCATGGAAGAAGAAAAGTTAAACAATCTAGATTGACAAATGAATACTTCGAGTTTATGTTTCTAAATTATGTTATCGAATGATTCTCTATGTACAAAGCAAAAGAATGTATCCTTTAAGTGTATTCAATAAATAAAATTTACACTTGTGCCGAAAACATTACCCAAAATATGAGCTATCAATATGCAACACCACACCTTTCTTACATTGTTTAAAAAAAAACACTCGAGTTATGGCTTTAAAAAAATATCCTTTCTACTCCCTCTAGAAACGCATTCAATCGATGCCTCGTTCACGCGCGCGCGCGCATACACACAACACACACAGTCTTCAATCCCATCAGGAGCAGCCGCTATAATCTTACTTCTTTGTTCCAGGACGAAAAACTGTTTCTCCTGCCGTGGATCTGCACGGTGATCGCCTGCAGCATAGTCGACATATCGCACCTGATCTATCTCTTTTTCTTCGTCTCGGTAAGTTTGCGCCTCGCTATCGGCTTTTTAATAGCCCCCCCCCCCTTAGCCACCCACCTTTGATCGACTACGCCGGGGGGGGGAGGGCGGTGATCGAGGTGGTTCGAGAACGATTTCGAATTTTTGAGAAAAAGCATTTCGAAAATTAACACCTGCTCGATGATTCATATCTGTGTATACAGATATGACAATTGATGCTCTTTGAAAAATGTGCATCGATCTGTTTTACATCGAAGTTGAAGATATACATAAAAAATTGTAAAGCTTTGAAACTTTTGATTAATATTTGAAATGATAAGCAATACCTGTTATTTAAAAGTTATATTCTATCGTCACTGTTGGAAATTCAACTATTTTCATGATTCAAGGGTAATATGGAAAATAATAATAATATCTATAAGGCCTGAAAAAATTAAGCCAAATAGAAAATGAATTAAAACAGGTTGTTACATTAATTTTTGTAGATTATTTAAGTATCTATTAAAAAAAAATATCGAGTAAATTTATGATTATCAAAGCATCTCTTTGGCTCGGGAGCGCCGCGCCGCTCGACCAGCCTTAATTGACTGGCTTACGCGCTCGACGTACGATGCGATTTGCATTTAGAAGGCCAGTCCGATATAGTCTCCCTCTAATTTGCCCATAAAGGAAAGAGTCCACGTGGCACGTACTACATACGTACTTCGCTCATATCAGCGCCCAGCAGGGCCTTAGGAATTCGGTGAGCGGAGTTCAAGCGAATAAAGGAAGATTGAGTTTTTAACCGGCTAATTTTCGTGCGGGCGGCCGTTTCCCGACCCGCACCGATCGACAATGTAATCTTTTCAAAGGTAAATAAATCAAAGTTACCCGGTCATCCGGGACAGTTCGAAAGTGCCCCGGCAAATAGAGAGGCGATTGGCCAAACGCAGTTTAAATTTGGATAAAAGCCTGAAATCGTACCAAATTCGCCGTTTTACCTGTCAACCATAGTGTCGGTACAGATTTTAACTGTAATAGTTACTGCCTCGACGATTAGTTTTCGGAATAACCGATTTAAAATACCTTCGATGAAATTATTGCCGAATAATGTATTCTGAAAAATAATTTGTCTGCCCTAGCAGCAGAAAGATGTTTCGAAGCAGAGACACACATTACTCTCTTAAAAATGCAAGAGAACGTTTTTCCACGAAATGTTACATATTTTATTACATATCCTTTGCCCGATCACGTTGATAAATCAACTTACTTCCGTCTCAATCAACATCGTGCACGCTCATTAGCTCTTTTAAATCGTCAATAAAAATTTTCGAATTTCACGAATTATGTATTTGAGATGAGCCGTAATTAATCATGGAAATGCAACTCATTGTTATTTAATTTATATGACACTATCACCTTATCTTGAACTAATTTATAAAAACATCAATTTAGATAAATAAATCAATAAAAATTAATATAAAGTAAGGAAATAAATGCAGAAAAATAGCTTCATCGATGCTTGATCCAAATTGGACCATTGTTAATGATATTTTTATTTTGAAATATTCTTCCATACGTTAAAGATTCTCATTTCAAACGTCGTCAAGGAATAATTGACATTCTACAGATAATCGACGGTATTCCAAAAGTTAAATAAATTTTACATGAGTACATCCATAAATGGAATTACTAGACACAGAAATTGCGCCTTAAAGGAATACTATAAAACTTAGTTATACCCTAACCATGCGCAAAGTCTGTACATGATACGTCGTTAATTCAACAATGATGTAGCAAATAAAGATCTTCAAAAAAAGGTTAATCTATCTTAAAAAAATATATGAAAATTACATGGTATAGATCTGTTCTTCATACAAGTAATATACAACTATGAGATAGATATATAGTAATTAATAGATCCATCGATTGGCAAGATAAAAATATTTGAATTCGTAAAAAATATACTTATAACACGCACATAAAAACATTATGATATCAAGTTCAAAACTTCGATAAGAAAATTTTAATTAATACTAAGCATTCAAAATAGAATAAATAGTGTAAATAACTCTTGGATAGTTTCACAAATAAATTCTTGTATTTATAGTTGTTTAATTAGTTAGACCACTTGAAAACTGGACATATTTGCGTAGGACAATCATTTAAAAAATTTTCATAACTATAGAGTACCTATTGTAGATTAAGGAAGAGATCAGAGAACGCGGGGTAAGCGAAAAAATACACAGTAATTTTATACAATGTTTAAACAATCTTCAACAGTGATAAAATGACATAATTGGCTTTGATGATATACATTCTTTAATTAAAATTAAAAATTGTATCTATGTCGTCTGTTCTGAATTAAATTAATAAATGTTCTCATCGGTCTTACAGATATTATGACATTATATCATTACTAATATATGATATTATAAAGACTGTAAGATATTATACGTACGATAAAAATATTTATTAATTAATACATTCTTTAATGTTTTCGCTCGTATAGATCGACCGCCTTATCCGCCTAAGAATTTAAGATTGATTCGCTCGCTCAGTTTCGTAAAAAATGCACTTATGCTTTTTGATATAATAATTAACGATTCTCGTTTTTTTTATTGAAATTCTGAAAATTAAAAAAAATTCTAACAAAAGTGTTAATTTGTTTATAGAAGTACATTTTTTTTCTCTAAAAGTGTTTTTTTTTCAGAAAAAATGGACTGAGAACTTCAGCTCCTTTTCTATGTACTCGATATATTTGTATACATTTTTCTCGACGAATACTGCTTGTGTAGCAGAAATTCATCGAATAATAATCATGTATTTGAATAAGATCTACCAATTTTCTGAAACATTTTCATATGTTTCGAGAAGTTGATCAGTTCGTATGTTTGGCCCTTGGGGCAGACTCCGTGCCCGGGCACGGCACGTACCCACCTGCAACACGTGTACGTGACAGATACAATATCCGGATAATTGTATAGTCCTTGTACAATCTACTAAACACAACGTACTAAATTCAGCATAAACAAATATACGCTTGAGAGCATATTACATATATCATTTATACTGTATAAAAGTAAGCATGACTTAGCTTGATGTTGAATTGTGATCCATTATCAATTAATCTAGATCAATGCTTTTAATTTATTTATACTTAAGCACGCCTAATTTATTCTATTATAGTCTATTATACTTGTATTTCATCTTCATTACGATGATTAATTTGTTATCTTATCTTTAATAGTCTAATAAACCATTCAGTTCATATGTCATTAAATTAAGAATCGTGGATATGTTTTTTTCATAGCTGTAATTTATATCATACAGTTCATAATAATACGTATACAGTAATAAATATAAACAGTATAAAAAGAAAACGCTGCTTCAATTACATGGCTTTATTAGAACTTCTAATTAATTAATTAGTATATCTACGAAAAATTTAGATAGAAACTGTATAATTTCAAATGTTACTATACTTAATAACTTTGTCCAGTGCATATTTCTGCGTTGCAGTAAAAAATAGGTAAAGTATTACCGTTTGATTTTTAATATATGCTAAGTTAAAATAAAACATTTTCCACACAAATTTTTCAAGTACACAGAAAGAAAAACATTACTCAGTCAGCGTTGAATAACACATCGCTTTAGCAATTTTTGCTTTAAACTGTATTGTCATTGAAACTACTTACTAATATTAATCATTATTTTACAGTGTCATAATATGTCACAATTTTGTTATTGAATAATACATAAATTCAAAACTGATTATATATCATAACCAGTAGTCCCTAAAATTCCTTTATACCAATTTTCCGTGAATACACTGATTTTTTTTTCAAATCTCGTATCCCATCGTCATTTGTTCCATTTTCTGAAACGGATGCTGTAGTCGTAAACTAGCCACTTTGAAAACTGTTATGAGGTCAGACAATTAAGTAATGCGACCGATTTTATTTCTCGGCCTATGGTAACACTGCGAACCTGAAACTTCGCCACCGTAATAGTAGATCCCTACTCTCTCGATTGAGAACTTGACGACCCTTGCACGATAATTTCTTCATCAGCTGTTTAGTGTTTTGTAACAACGCGTAAGTACTGCAGGTCACGAAAATGGAACAGAGAAACTCAGAGCAACGGAGCACGATAAAATTTTGTGTGAAACTGAGCGAAACCGCGACAAAAAATTATGAAAAAGTAGTGATGCCCTGAGTCGTAGTCACATGCTTCGGTAGCATGCTGATTTTAAAAAAGGCCCTGACAGCGTCAAGACAAGGTGTGGAGCGGAAGGCCAATTTAAGTGCCGACCGACGCAAATACGCAGTGCGTCCGCGCCTTTGTTCGTCAAGACTGGCGACTAACCATTCGAATGTTGGCTAACGAGTTGAATATTAACCGAAAAACAGTTAGAAAGATTTTAACCGAAGATTTCGCCATGAAAGGCTGTGCGCAAAGATGGTACCGAAGAGCCTTTCAGATCATCAAAAAGCCCACCGAATGAACATCGCTCAAGATTATCTCGAGCAGGTTGAAAGTGATTCGATTCTTCTCGATCAAGTTATTTCTGGTGATGAAAGTTGGTTCTTTCAATATGACTCCGAAACTAAGCGACAAAGCCAACAGTGGCTGTCCCCTGGAGCGCCAAGGCCAAAGAAAGCGAGAATGAGCAAGTCCAAAGAGAAAACCATGTTCATTTGCTTCTTCGACAGAAAAGAGGTGGTATTGCAAAAGCACAAAGAGTTGGTACCACCTGGACAAACCGTAAATCAAGTATTTTACCGCAATGTGCTCGAAAAATTATGAAAAAGGCTGCTCCGAGGGCGTCCAGAGATCGCGAAGTCTTGGGTTCTGCATAACGACAATGCTCCCTGTTACAGTGCGTTCAGCGTCTTTCAGTTTTTGGCGTCTAAAGGCATCGCAACATTACCACAACCATTCTATTCACCGGATATGTGAACTTACGACTTAATTTTTAAACATGCTCGAGTTTTGTATTTTGTCGTATTACTTTATTGTCTAATCTCCTATATATGCAACATTTCATACCTTTCTGACATTCTTCACCTACGTTAGTTTTCATATATTAAATATGACATTTACTCAATTTTTATAGAAAAGTATAAGAAATAGAAATCTCCAAATTCGCCTCCTCTAAAGATTAATAACAGTTAAAGATAATAACAGTTTACAATTCGTCGACTATATTTTTATACCTTCTTAGTCTCCATATGAGAAAAAAATAGTATTATTATAACATAAATGTTTAAAACATGAGTCCAAAAAACGAGTTATCGATATATGTTTTATCAATTGAGTAATGTTTCGACGGGAACATTATAATACCAATACTTAGTGTCCGTTGAACTGTGCTTGTTAGGTCACAGCTATCGACTTTTTGGGTGCAATAAGAGCAGCACTAATCATTCTGAAATAGATTGGATATTTGGGCATAATAATGTTCAAATAATAATCTTCAAATCGTCCGCGGCGTAAGCCGACACCTCCGTACATATCACACTAGTGTTTGATCTGTATAGCACACTGTCAGAGTAAGATTATTGATGTTCTGCAATTCATCACAACCTTGACACTTTACCCTTCTTATTCTTAATTTTTTTTGTTACAGGACCATGATTACCTTTCAATTGCAAAGTGTTTACTGCAACTTTGTCAAAGGTGAATCTGCCGATTCACACTGTCCTTCTTTTTCTCTATTATTCCTCTTCCTATTTTCAGCTTAAAATTTAAATTTTTAGACAACACTTGATTCATTTGCACCAAATGAGATTACCATTCAGAAAAATACTCCGACGACTCGTTCTATAAACAAAATGTTTGCTAAAAAGGGTAATAGGAATTTCATGCCATTTCACTCTCATATTCTACTTCAAAGCCATACAGACTCTACTGCAATTGCAGCAGGCGTAGGATTTAGAAGTTTTTACAGAGTCGTTTCTTATCTTGCCCGGACAGTCAAGTCAAGCTCCCGAGCCATTAAAACTCAACGTTCCCTTGATTTGACTGTCGCTCATTTTCAACCAGAATAATTGCGGTAATTAAAAGAGTAAAAGGAAGTAGAAAGAAAAAAGCAATTTCACACTCCCAGCATCCGGAATTTGTGGGTGCCCCATACCTGTTGGGCTAAAGCACCATTGGTATAACCCTCGTAGATCCTAGCTCTACTTTTGTCGTTAGTTTTGTTTCATATACTAAAAAATAAAGTTGTCTCTGGCAGACAACGTAGGACGTATATAATAAAAAAAGAATCGCTTAGTTATCTTTTAATTACATATTCAATTCCCGACCGTTCCTATTATTTATATGTACTCTAAAGATCTTTCATCCATTTCAGATCATTATGTTGATTTTTGATGGTCTTACAGTTGATAGTGGATTCTGAATAATTGCTTATCGTAAATCGTTTACAATATAATTAGATAATAACTAGTGTATAGAGTTACGCCCTAGTACACTCAATAAATTTTTAACGCACAGAACTCGATTTGACTCGTATCATTGTCACCTTCGCTTCGCTCAGGCGGGAACTTACATGCTGATCAAGAATTTATGTTTATAAGTAAAAGCGAATCTTGTCTTAATACCAGTGTTATTTGGCTTATTTGATATTAAATACTATATGGAACGTATTGTCAAAATATGCCGTTGTCGTCTGGCAAAGAGGCTTAACTGACTTCTTGCACGTTCTACATTTTTCACCGCTTGTTAAATTGTTCAGATTGATAAATTCAGCTATCATTATAATTTTAAGAAATTTTTATGCTTTCAGAATCTTAGTCAAAACCTAATAGAGTTATCACATCTTCTCACTCTTCCCTAATTTAATTTAGTAGAATTCGATCGCCTGGATAAGATTTTTATAGTACAATAAGAATGTGCGAATCATTTCGTACTTGTGCCAGTCCAAACCTTACTCAGTTAGGCCGATGTATTTATTTGTATTGATCTCTATAAAGAACATTGACCTACTCCAAATATACGCCTGATTCAAATATCCTTGGCGAGATTTTATTTTTTGATACAATAATTAACGAAAAAAAAAAACAAAGTTTGCACTTTGCATGTATGAATTTGAAAAGTTCTTCTCAATTTACAAAATTCAATTTTAATAAAAACATTAGGTACACAATAAAATAGAACATGAAACTTATAGAGCTCTAAGTCACGGAATGGAAGGAATAATTTTTTAAAACTTCGCGCTTGTTCACCAAATATTGGATGAAAATGATAGTATCACTTATTTATCCGATCTAGTTTATATTGCAAGCATTACGGGATACTTGTTAGAACTATCTATTATTTCAACATCATTATTTAAGTTACCTTAAATCCTTCATTATATTAATTCTGTCGCGCCAAATATGTAGCCACGTTTTTAACAACATTTATAAAATCCGACTTTTTACATAACATTATTCTTATACCACAAACAGGATAACCTATAAAATTAGTATAAATAAATTACACATGAATACTTCACAGACAAGTGGGCACCTATGATCAGATATGGTTTATTCAAAAATCGCCCATATCTGCGTATTACGAAGTGCGAAAACAATGGCCAAGCAGAGGATTAAATAGGGCCATTACTGGTATAACTCAATACGCTCGAGATGCGTTACTTGAACCGGATCAGTGGATCGTGGAAGGTCTACGACCTCAAAGCCCGGACGGAATGTCGCCGAGAAAATGTATAAAAGGTGGGCCGGGAAGTGGCATCGCGGGTATTAATCAAACTCTCTGGAACCGCCTCGACAAGCAGTGGCCGTATTTGCTTAAGAGTAAAGTCGACGGAAAATTTTGGGACTTGGAATGGTTTAAGTACGGGACATGCCTCACGGACAAGAAAAGCATGGACACTCCAACGAAATACTTTGAAAAGTCATTGGAAATGTTAAAGGAGTACAACATGGGACCTTACCTTCGAACATACGAAATTAAGCCTGGCGGAAGTTACTCAACGGAACGAATCTATTCTGTGATTAAAATTCGATACAAAGTCAATCCTCTCTTGAAATGTGTGGTGGAAAAGGTATAAATAAATATAATCATAATGTAAAGAGTTAAGAATGAAATTATATAGTTCTAACTTATTTCTTATTTTAGACACCTCGACGGCGACAATATCTTCTAAAAATTACATTATGCTTCAACAAAACGATGCACTTAGCACACTGCAATGAAGATACTTTGGATGAGTGCGATGATGGAAAAACTGTTTACTATCCTACAATTTTAAATTAACTTTTCGTTCAATTATCAGGAATATTTTCATATCTCTTTGAAAAGTCTGAATTTTGAGAAGTCTGAAAAAAACTATAAAATATAATTTTGATTTTTTTTTATTAACTTCTGAGGTATATATCATTATTGTTCTGAGAAATATCTATAGGCGTATTCACAATATTACTACAAAAATTCACAAAAAAACTGAATGTAAATAGTAAAACATAACATTTCAGAGATATTAGTGATATTATTGATAACGTAAAAGAAAACTGCAGGTAGAACTGCGCAACTGGGCAAAGAAAGAACATGATCGAAACTATTGTCAGTATCGTCTTTTAAGGCGGAAACGTTTCCGGATCCAGAGGCTCCAGCTTCAAAAGGAGAATATCGAAACATACTTTATTTTTTCATCTCAGTACTTTTACTTCATAAAAGTAAAATAGTTAGGCGAGTTTAATGTGTTCCTAGCATATAGTAAAAGTTTTAAATACATCTTCTCATGTATTTTATAAAAAATTTGTATAAAATACTTTCCGAAAACTCGAAATATATTAACATAAAAAATTTAATTATTCTATAATTAAATTAAAAATTTAATAATTCTATAATTAAATTAAAAATCAGTTCACTGATATAGTCAGGTGTCCTCCTGATTGTCATAAAGGAAAACATAATAATATATATTCTTAACATATTAAGAAATTTACAGCTTATAAATCTTATATATATTTTATAAAAACTTTATACAAAATATTTTTCTCAATTCAATAATATATTAAGACATGAATACATATATAATAATATATTTAATTATAAATTTTTTCATAGTAAAATAAAAAAACCTTCATATACCAGAATATTTGTACAAAATATTTTTCTAAAATCTTCCGAAATAGATCAATAAAAATAAATTATGTTTTTATAGCTTTGCCTACATTAATAAATATAATAGTAATGTATACACAGGATTAAGGTATATATATATATATATATATATATATATATATATATATATATATACTACTTAAATCAGCAAATTATTATACCACGTGGTTTGTTCTTCCTTCCAATGACAGATTACTATTTTCAATTTGTATAAAATTCAGATTTTTGCTTGTATATAATTTTAAAATCACTTTCAAAAGTGGCTTGGGTTCAGACGATAAGGGCATCGATTTTAACTATCGTTAAATATCGGACTTTGCCTGCCAAATTGAAGTTTTTGAATGGTACAAGTTGGATTCCTGCCAACCGAATTTTTCGGAATCTTTTTACAAATCAGTGTTTTCCTATTTCTTGGAGGGCGAAAATTGAACTCAGTATATCAGAATCCTTTAAAAAGTATTATGTAATCTGCTTAAATAAACAAATAATATCTTGTTATATATAACTTTTATCTATAAATCACTTATAATAAATTATAAATTATATTTATATGTCTCAATTATTCAGATTACGATATATACGAGGTGTGTTAAAAAAATAACGAGAATTTTCATTTTATGAAAAAAATATTTATTTATTCATCAATATCTACTTGGTCCCCTTCAAAGTAATCCCCCTCGGATATAATGCACTTGTGCCAACGCTTTTTCCAATCCTCAAAACACTTTTGAAACTCGATCTTATAATAGCTTTTAGCTTTTTCAGCGATTCGCTTGTAATGTTATCTATGGTTGTAAAATGACGGCCTTTTAATGTTCTCTTTATTTTTGGAAATAGAAAAAAGTCACATGGAGCCATATCTGGCGAATATGGAGGCTAAGGCATCGTTAAAAAATTCACAAACAAGCAATGAAGTCTCAGCAGGTGCATTATTGTGGTGCAAAAGCTATGAATTGTTTTGCCACAAATCGAGTGCTTCACGCAAACGGCGTTGAACTTGTAGGTAGTACTCCTTATTGATTGTTTGACCTTGTGGCAAAAATTCATGATTCACTATGCCATTAAAATCGAAAAATACAGTGAGCATAACCTTCACATTCGACCGCACTTGTAGAGCCTTTTTCGGTCTCGGCGATCCAGAATGCCTCTACTGGAACGATTGAGCCTTAATTTTGACATTATATCCATAAACCCATGTTTCCTCACCTATTATAATACGTTTTAGTAATTCTGCATCGTTAAGTTTATTAAGTTTAGTCTTCATTTAGCGACTTCTGAGCAACTTCCATTCGCCGCTATTTTATTCAACAATTTCGGAACAAATTTTTCTGCCACATGTTTCATATCCAAAACATCCGAAAAAATTCCATGGCATGAGCCAACTGATATGCCAACATCATGAGCGACTTCTCTGATTGTGATTCGGCGACCGTTCATAACTATTTCTTTCACTTTTTTCACGTTTTCATCGATTGTTGATGTGCTTTGGTGTCCGGATCGTTTGTCACCATCAACGATTTCGCGGCCATCTTGGAAACGCTTATACCACTCGCTTCACTTCACAATAATGAATTATTAGAATAAATAGCAGAAGAATGTTTACCTAAAAACATCTGTTTAGACTCTTGTGTCTATTTTTGTCTTAATGTATTACTGAATTTAGAAAAATATGTTATATAAAGTTGTTATAAAATACATGAGAAGATGTATTTAAATTTCTTACTATGCTAAGAACACATCAAACTCGCCTAACTTTTTTTACTTTTGTAAAAAAAATTTTTATGGATTTTGATTAACATTAATGAATAATGTGTTTATTTTGAATTAAGATGATAAAAACGTATACATTAATTATTTATGATATTTAATATGCACATAGTAAAATCTATATTGCATTTATAGATTTTTAGTAATATTGAACAGTCATAGTAATAACGCATATCAATTTACAAGCATCATAGATGATTTTGGTAGCTTTGTCGCTGAATGTATTATTTTTAAAATAAAATTAATTCACATAATCTTTCTTTAGGTGATAAGCAATAGTCATTTTTAATGTTTTTCTTTTTTATAAATTTATAACGAAAATACGTCATGGCTTCACATTCTTTCACATCATATAATAATTGTTTAAATATTTTAAGAATATCATTCAAATGATATCTTGTAAATACACTAGATAGAGAATTATTTATAATCAAAACAGAAATATAAATCCCAAGACACTTTACTGTTATTTTATAATTAAAATATGTTCTTTTTTGCAGATTTATTTTCATTGACATTAAAAAGTAATTATTTTGTTTTGATTTAAGATGATAAATACGTTTATAATATTATCTATGATCTTTATTATACACGTAGTAAAATTTGTATTGCATTTCTAGAATTTCTGTAATACTGAATGACCATGGTAATAACGCATATCAATTTATTTATAAGTATCATACATGATTTTTGTAGCTTTGTCGCTGACTATTATTTTTAAAATAAGATTCTAAAAAATTCAATATATATTAATTATATAAACTTAATTTATAAAATAACATTTCTAAAAAATAATGATCTGTGATTCCTTATCGGATAATGTAGACAAATAAAAGTCTAGCAACATTTAAAATAAAATACATTTTAAAGCAATTTTCATGTCCTTATCACTTTTCAAACAATCACAAATAATTTCAATTATCCCATGCCTGCGATCTCTATACTGAATTTTTAAACTATGAAATAATTTCACTAATTGAGGGATAGTATTACGATCCAAAACTGATTTAGCCATGAGAAATGTTTAAAGAAGTGAACATAAATGATTGAAACGCTGTGTTACAAGTAAGCAAGTCCGAGCAAGAAAAGTTGCAAGAAAGCCATTCAATTTTATATTTTTAAGTGATAATTCAGTATTTATAATTCTAATGCGCAATGAATCAATAAAATTGATCTACAGTAGTTTATGCTTGGAACAAAATATTATTAAATTTTTTTTTAATTTATGAAAAAAAAATATCAAATTTTTTGTATTAGAATAATATGCAAAAATAATAACCTTATAGTTTTTAAATGATAATAAAATCTTGAAATAACAGTAAAGACAGTAATCACACTTTTTTAAAAGAACTGCTATAGGCAACAATCGATCTTTATATTCCTCAAACTTTACACATGTATTAAAAAACAAATTCTTTTACATACTTCTAAATTAAGAGAAGCATTTATTTTTATCTCGAACCTTACTTATTGAAAATTATGCTCTGTTATGATTACGCATGTTTGCACTATATGTTATGTTATATTATATATATATATATATATATATATATATATATATATATATATATATATATAACCATTGGTTGTGTTCATGCACATTTCAAGCGCCTTGCTATAAATTTGGCTGAATTTTTTGCTATGTGTTTACTATAGTTATGCACGGAGTTTTATATTAAAAGCTACTTTTTAATCAAAAATTCTGTCGGGAAACGATTCTATACTATTTAGGTCATAAATAGTATATACGCTTTGGCAAATTATCAATAAAGAAGAATAAGTTTTTCAAAGATTGATAATTCGAAACCCCAATATAAAAATAAATAGTCTAGCGGCCGCGCCATGCCGGCAGTTCTCAGACTCGCCTTAGTGATGCTATCGCGGCACTTGATAAAATCTAAACCAAAAATTTAGTTCTTAAAACATCATTCTTATATATTTTATTATCGAAAATGTTTATATGACTATTTTCCTATTTTATTTTGTCCCAAGCTCATAAATAAAAACTAGAAGACTTTTTTTAAATGAGTGAAATTTCAATATGCCACACCAATTAATATTAATGTAAACAGACGCAGCGATAAAGATTTTTTTAAGATTATTTTTCAGTTTTCTTCGACACCTTCTATGAGGTGTGAAGATGACTTTCGCCAGCGCTTCAGAAACTTGAATGATCACTCTATTATTTTATAGATGTTACATTAATTAAACGAAACTTCATTATTTTTTATTTAAAAACTCATATAATTAATCATAATTTATGCTACGCATCTTTAATTAGATGTTCAATGTTATTATATTTTTTTAACAATGCGACTAGAACCATGAAAATCCTGTACCTACACTATGGACATTTTTAGCAGTTATGCTTGCTTCCAATAGTAGCACATTAGATTTTGAAATTATTTAATGTAAAAAAATATTTTTTTAAAATTCAAGTTACTCTCTCTTTGCACTGCTTACTATGTTAAAAAAGTGTTAATTTTAATGTTCACAAAATAATGTTATTATTTCACCCTCTCTCTGACACTCCCTCTCTCTGTCTCTCTCTGTCTCTCTCTCTCTATTTCTCTTTCGCTCTCTCTCTCTCTCTCTCTCTCTCTCTCTCTCTCTCTCTCTCTCTCTCTCTCTCTCTTTAAACTACTACGGACTATTAACCTCTAAATGTTATTCTATCTTCACTTTAACTCTAAGCAGTGCTGTTTGGAAGCAACATCGTACATATTTACGACAATAATTCTAAGTAGTGCGACATCAGATTTAGTCAGGCGTATCAGCGCGTATATCGAAAATCTATTCAAGGAAAGATCAAATATCTTTTTTTTATCTAAAGGATTATGTTTGGGACTAAAATAAATTTAATAAAATGTTAGACACTTTATTATAGAAGAAAAAGTATATAATTTCATTTAAGATTCTGAGAATTAATTTCATTCTAGTTCATATATTATATCAATAATATTTCAAACAGCCACAATTTTCTGAATACCCGAACCGTTCTTATTTTGATCGAGTATAATTAATAACAAATAGACACACGTTTGGTTCATTTTATTTAAGGATTTTGCTTTTCTTTTTCTCTGTTACAAAACGCTTTGGAAAAGTAACCATTCAGTAATTAAATAATATTTAATTCTGTACCGAATAATTACCTAAACAAAATATTAGAAATTGTTATTATTTTTATATACTATATTTGAAAAAATTGTATTTATCCTTGAAAATATCGCATGAGATATCCCGAGGGTGCTGGAACTTTGCACTGCTTTCAGTAATTAAATATTGTCCTTAATGTGTTTAATTAATATGTTTATCTTAGACTTACTTTATAAAATTAAACTAATCATTTATTCACACATACTTTTAAATCTTACGCGTGTTATAATATTAGTTGAAGCCTGATAGCATAAATTAGACATATGCAAATTAAAATATTAAATGTATAAAGAAATTTTTTATATTTAAAATATAGCTGTTTTATACACACACGCACACACATACACACATCTATATATAGTACTAAGTTAAAAAGTACTAAGAAGGTTAGAATCGACTGATGCGAACATTTTATATGATATAATATTAATTCGAGCTTGAAAGAGAGAATAAGAATTATCAAACAATAAATACTAAAATACGAAGATAAGAAATATATAATGGTATTACTAAATTATAATGTTAATTAAATTGTAATGTATAACTAAATTATGATGTATTCTTAATATAAATAAAAATAGGCTACTGAGAAAAAAATTAAATAATCAATATAATCAAACGGTAATATTTATACATATATTCATGCTTTATTATATTATATAGCAATAAATATATTATGGAGAATTTAAGAATAAAAGAGATATATTTATATGAAGTTACTTGTGATCATTTAATTAAATATGATATTTAATTATTATACTTAAAAAAAAATATTAGATTTTTAGTTCTAAATATTATAGCTTGTAGCTCTATATATTAAATGAATAGTATCAATTTATAATTAATTAATCATTACTATTTGTTCTAAATTATACGTCATAAATTACAAACTTCATGAAATCTAACCTATAAAGGAGAGCCTAAAACTATATGTATGGGTCATAACTTTTTTAAAATGAAAATGAATGCATAGTTTTCATAATCTGTAGGTTTTGTCTTATGATAATTTTAAAATAGGAATATCAGAACTCAAAATGACTGATCCAATATGACTGCCTTTTTTTAATCCACTAACGTTTGAACAGGCCTTTAAAGACATTCAAGAAAAATATCAGCTTTTCGATAGTTTTGAGCAATAATATCAGCATCCTATTACGAAAATTCATCTTACTGAAACAGTTGTTTCTTGTACAAGTGACGTAATAGAAGCCTCATATTTGTATTTTTTACTCAATACGTTTGAACATTTATATGTGAGTTTGAGAAAGCCGCCATATTGGATCCGTCATTTTAAATTTTATAATTCTGACATCAGAATCATAAACATGCTTCGACAAGCATTTAAAGAGCTTCTGAATCGAAAAATTTTTTTACAGAATATTTGTAACATATTCTCCAAGTCAGACTCCAACCTGGTCATAATAAAAGAGATGAAAAATATAAAATCCCAGACAAGTTATATCATTTCTAATATACTTTAGCACAGAATAATTCAGGGAAAAAAATATTAAAAAATCATTTATTATATATAAATAATATAAGCCGCAATTAATAAAATTTAAATAAGCACGATTTTCTAGACATACTTACTCTAAAAATTTAGTCATTTACTTAATTCAAATATCTTTATTAGGTTATGCAATCAATTTGATCGTTTATCTGATAACGTACCTCGTAATAAACTAATTTAATGACAACTGGATTATAAACAAATTAAATGCCTAGGGAGAAAGCACTTAAGATATCGACACATACAGTGATGAAATATCCTTAAATGCTAATTTAAAGGAAGCTGGACGGAGTTTTTTTTTTCATATTTCGTTTTAATTCAACGAAAAGTCGTCTTATACTCTATTATCGAAATCAGGCTAAAATGTAAATGCGATGCCACTTAACTAGAAATTCAAAAGAAACGCAAATGAATTCCAATCAATGATTTTAATTTACTGTCGATTAAATAACTGTAGTCGACTTCCACCTGTTTGCCATTGTAATGTATTACAAAAAATTCTTATCTGGAAATTAACGTTCTAAGAAGCTGTAGAATCGTGAAAAAAAATAAGAATTTTAATCTAAAATATTACATTAAAACAAACTACGTAAGAATTATCTTGTTTCATTTTTAGATATATCAAAATAATTATTGCGGAAAATTTGCTTCTTCACGATATTATTGCTATAATGTTGCCATATCTGTTTATCTTATCCAGTATATATTTCTGTGATGCGAAAGTGAATAGGTATAGTATTATAAAATTATCTTGGGTATAATAATAACTTAAAATAAAGACGTATGCCTATTACATAAAGTTATTTTTACCGTTAGATTAAGTTAAAAACGTGTGAACAATTTCTGTACAATAATAAGGTTCTATCAAACATTGACAATTATTTAATAGTATATTGTGAATATATCTGTACATCTATAATGAAAAACTGTAATTTCCTTCAGCCATAGAGACGGACAGATCAGTACACTAGCACGCGCATGTTCGTTATACCGATTTTCTTTCTATAGGACTAGGAAAAATATTCCCAAATATTTTTTCAATCTAGAGGCAGAAGCATTAAAAATATGCAAGTTAAAATGTTTATTCAATTAAAAGATCATATCTACGAACAACAGAATTTACTCTTCTAGGAGAATAATAAACTTCATCAGGAGATATAAAATAATTATTAATAATGTTATAAGTAAAGATATTTGTGGATTTTTTATTTAACCATTGAATTCAAAAATTCTTTTAAAAAATTCATGTATGTCATTTCGATATGTGTAAAGATTTTGGCTTTTAACATTACATCATTTAGAAAAAACAACAACAAATGTTTCTCAATGTAAAAACTGACCTCACACATCATTTTATACCATCAATTGACATTGGATTAATTTTATAAGTGCTCCTATAAATAAAAAACAATTACAGATACGCAAATAGTATAAATATGTTTTATTTTTATAAGATTGCTCATGCTGTTTTTTTACAAAAAAAATTCAAGTTCAAAAAACCAAGAAAATGTACATATATTATTTGGCCAGTTCAAAATACTTTTTATTCTATAATATTTGAAAATACTTGTTGAATAATATCTAATCAATGATTCATTCAATTTTTCGACTTGCGTTATATTACTATTTTAATACTGACAATATACCGACAAAAAACATATTTACAATATTGGCAAAGGAAAAATTATTTCTATTAAAAATTTAAGATTTCTATGAAAAATTTCGAAAAAAACTAGGATTTTATACCTAAATTTTCAAAAGTAATAATAGAGGAAGTTATATTTCGACTTTTTCCCATCTAACTCTGCAAGTTCTCACGAAAATCTATCGAAAAATATTATATACAGTTTGTTCATTAAAATCTACCGAAATTTCAATTAATTTAATAAATAAGGTTATTACAGGAAACTGATTCTTTATTGAAGAATGCTTCTTACACAATGATTAGAAATAAAACTTAATTTACCTTGCAGAGTAGTGGGCGACTACGATCACATAATGCTGGTTCAAAAATCACCTATCACAACGTATTTTCAACTGCGAAAGGAATGGCCGACAAAAAAATTTAACAGTAAAAAATGCGGTATCTCGAAAAAGGCTTGTGAAACAATTTTTGAACCGGATCGGTGGATTGCGCACGCGCTATGGCCTCATAAAATAGGCAACGATTCGCCAAGAAAATGTACGAATAGGGGGCCCGTATCCGTCTATTCGTGGGTTAACGAACCTATCTGGCAACGTTTGGATAAGCACTGGCCTATGTTACATAAAAATAAATCGCTAGGACATTTTTGGGACAGTGAATGGCACAGGCATGGGACTTGCCTCACAGATAACAAAAGTCTTGACACTCCGCGAAAATACTTTGAGAAAACTTTAGAATTGTTAGATTTTTATAATATTGGCACTTTGCTCAAAGGATACGCAATTAATCCAGGCGACAGTTATACATACGATAATCTATACGAAGTACTGAAGTATGATTTGGAAGTTATACCCAGTATAAAGTGTTGGACAGATCGGGTATATAAATATCATTATTGCAACAAATATCGCAAACTATGTGTTAATCCATGCCTTATATTTTAGACCTCTGAACAAAAGCAATATCTTTGGATGGTTTCGCTATGCTTCAATAAATCTCTGCACTTGGAAAATTGCAACAACACTGGCTACAATTTTTGTAACGCCGAAAAAATGGTGATTTATCCAACAATTTTAAACGTTTAATATAACTCGCACAATTATTAATATAAAATTTGAAATTGTAATGTTTATTAGAATTCGAGAATATATTGATATGATATAATTTTAATAAGAGTTAATATAGATGATTATTTCTCCTCTGCAATATTATTTCTACTAAAATTTGATATAAATAGAAGACAAATCAGTAAGTAGCAGTATTTTTTAATTTGTTTTTAATAAATACGTTATATTATATTGGGTACTCGAACTATTTTAGATCCTGATCCCCTTCGTCACAGTAAAAATGAGCAATTGTCAAAAAAAAACAATAAAAAAAAAATTTTTCTTTCAAAGTTGATATAAATATATAAATTGTAATGCCTCGTCATTTCCGAAGTCCTATAATTGTCACCTTTAATTTAAGGTTTAGGGTTGAAATTATTATTCCTATCCATCTTAAATTCTAAACTATAAACACCAAACAACTAATATGAACTTCCAACGAATTTATATTCTTTTTTGATCCACTTATTGTCTTTAAGCTCTTGTATGTGATTAGATATTGCAATAATAAGTGAACGTTGACTACAGTTTCGAAGAGTCCAACATCAGATCACAAAAGCTATCCAAAAATAACTTAATATTTTTTATGTGAAATTGTATAAACATAATAAAAAATACAGAATGGCATCAAACTCTAACGGAAAGAAACTCGTTATGTTTCAAATAATTTATTGATTATTAAGATATTGATTGTTGGAAGTCTGTTTTACAACTAACTTTTTTTACCGGCTCGAGTAGACTGGGGACGGCTTATGTACTTTTTTCGAATTCTCTTCCGCTTCAGCATAGATAAAAATATAAGTATAAATAAAAATATAAGTTCACGTTTCCACATATAGAATTAAATGGTTAAGGATCGAACAAACTCAATGTATTCAGCTAAACATTCCTGCTAGTATTTATGTGCCAACAAACCTGAATACTGTATCCAAATTACTATGAGAAAATTTCATAAGTGTTAAAAGTATTATACAATATAGGGGATTTGCTTATAAAATATAGATGTAGACTGGATAACTTACTGAAGATCTGCATTTCGTAAAATGAACAACAATTTAACATATAATTGTTAAAAGTACTACTGCAGGTTTCTCCAAACTCAAAATAATTTAACAAATATATAAATTCAAAATAAAAATATATGTTAATAGACAAAGTCAAACAAAATCAAACATTTATTATTTCAAATTTTTATAAATATTCTGTCGCTCTTATGGATGACTAGCATGAATAAAACTTTTATCCTTCTCACAGTTGACAATGCACGACAATCTTATACAGCGAAAAATATTCCCATAATCAGTTTTATTCAATATTATTCAAGAGAAATTTACTTTGAAAAAATTAGATTTGTTACTTGAGAAGTCAAGCATTTCTACGAAGAAAATTTACGGTTTTTCTTCACTCGTGGCGAATTTTACTTAATAGTCTTTTTACTTATTTCGCACTCACGAATAGGCAGTTCGTAATATTTAAATAAATATCTATTACAAATTTCTTGAATATACTCTTATGTAACAGAATTTTATTATCTTATGACTCATTGAAAGCAAATACTTCCAAAAAATATTCTTAGCTACTTTCATAAATTTTAGAGCAAAACTATAAAATTTTATCAAACGAATTAGTCCATATTAAAATAATATATGGACTCATTTATTAATATTATTAAGTAAGTTTTACTTATCCTGGCTAAATGAATTTCGAAATACAAGGCCTTCATACACAATAGTTCGTTATTATGTTCAAAATAAATTTCGTTATTCTGAAGGCATATTACTAATAAATTTCTTCATTAATAAATAGTGTTAAACAACAAAATCATTTGTCCATGTTCCTATTCTTTTATATTCCTATTCGGCTTTTATATTCTCGCTTTTTTCACTTAAAATTTCTTTCTGATGTTCATCTGCTTTTTTCTTTTACACTAACAAGATTCTTCAGAAATCTGTTTTAAAAAAAAAAAAGCTGTTATAATCTCTTTTACATACGATCGAATTAAAAAAATTTTATTTGCTCTATATATTTGTCTGAAATATTAAGAAAATTTGTCAGCAGATTGCACTATATTTCCAGTTCGATAGACAACGCAAAACATTTGAATATAACCTCTGTACGTTGCATATGATACCAAAGTGTCTCCGTTTCTCGCTACCAAAACAATGCTGTAAATCATTTATGAAGAAATAAATCCTTTTCTTCTTTCATTAACTTTTGCTTTTAATCTATGCGTCATAGGATGGTACGTAGATGATATTTTTAGACAAGTCTCTGTTGAAAAATAACTCATTCGAATCACTTACGAATAAATATCTACAAAGGAGGCGAATTTCTACTTGTACAGTATCTAATCCACCTCGATTTTATTCATTGTAACTATAAGAGACACTCAGGGACTGTACAATCAAACTTCTCTCCTCGAATAAAAATTAAGCCCTCTTCTTGATAAATTTTATAAAACTACAGTGTCAGAAATTGCTTAAGTTATTTATCATTCCGTATTCGTTGAACTAGTCAAAATTGCTCATAACGTGTTTCTTTAAGCGCTATGACACAAACTTCAATGTAACCACTCATTGCATGTCCATATTACAACTCGAGACGTAACCTTTAGAAAAAAAGCTATTGGCAAATATCTCAGTGAAAACCTGGCTTAATACTACAAACATTTGGGTAAAACTCTATAAATTATCCGATATATCATAGATAGCCATTTCCATATTTATCTATTCAACTGTTATTTGTATCTTTGAAAGAAGATTGTGAACTCTCAACAAACCTGACAATTGACATTTGGTCAAATCTGACAGATTAGTTTCCATCCGTGCGAATGTTCCTCTACGGAAAAAACTACAGTTCATTCATTAACAGTCGCCATACACCACATTATATAGACATGTTCATTGTTTGGAACATGTTTGCTTCGAAATACACTACGGTTAAACAGCTCGTTCTGCTCCCTCTGTACCCAATAGGGTCACATAGAATTATAGCTAATGCAACATTGACCACTTTCACAAGATCTTATATATAAAACTGGAAACCTATAAGTTCAAACACATTAACGGGTTTAACGAAAGCAACTTAGTCCGTTTATTTCTCTCTTAAATTAGAAAATTCAGTAATAAAATAAATAGTACTCAGTATATATAATAAATACTCAGTAAATAGTGTCCTCCCAATGCATATTCTTTAATACGTTATTTATGTCCTGAAAAGGAAACGTTTAAAACTAGAATTCTATTATCTCCCCTACCTATTACTATTTAAAACATAATTATAAATTTCTACAGCATTTTCTTTCTGTTTTCTTAGAAATTGTGTAACAGCTGTATTATTTGAAATCATTAGCAAAGTATCAAGCCAGTTATCAGAATGGTTAATGAATACATCATAAATCTTAAATTTACATATGAAGGTGAAAATAATTATTAACGCATAAATAATTTAATTTCAATATTCATAATAACACAAGATCATATAATTTGATATTGGTTTCAAAAATTTATATAATTAGGACACATATGCTTCTTCTCGGTCATATGTTTTAACGAACAATTCTGAATATTAATGAACGAATTATTAGTATTAATGAACTTGGTGAGGGTTTATTGTAATATTTTAATTATTCAACGCCGATCATATTTTAAAAAATATAGTAATAACAATAAGCGATAACTATAATAATTCTTAGAAATGTAGCGAAAAGTAAAATCCAATATACTTTAAGAACACATTTCTGATCGCCCAGCCAATGTAATAACATTAGTTAATCATAAATCCCGAACACAAAATTTTTTTATAATATACATTTTTATCTTTTTCAAACGAATTTAAATACTGTTGAGGCACTGTGTAGGATACTTTACAAGGATATCCATTTACTATATTTTCAATTTTCTATGAAACTCTTAACGACTTTGAGCTTATACTAATGTACAGTATGAATACGTATAGTCCACTAATAACTTACCATCCGTTGGTCGTAGCAATTCTTCATAGATTGTTTGCTTTTTACACAGACTTATACTGAGAGACTGTACAGCTTATTATTTCATAAATTTTTGTTAACGCATTAATCTATATTAAACGTCTTTAATTACTTTCTAATACGGGAGAAAACCCTCACAAATATAAGCACCTTTATTTATTTAGTGATTCATTGTTTCATTTTCGATTTTATATAAAGCCTTTCTATTTATGCTTCTAAATTCTGTCGCTAATTAGTCACGGAGGTCTACGAACTATTTGTAAACAAATCACATGTAAATTTGTACGGCGCCGCTTGTGTCAATCTGTCGAGACCGGGACTTGAACTCAGATCACCGAATTACAAGCTCTTCTCTCTAATGATTGAGACACCGTCGGCGACAAACTCTTTTATTTACTGTCTAAATACGTGTAAGCTAGAACAAAAAAAAATAAATCTATTAATTAAAGTAAGTAATCAGCGCAGTTATTCAGCGTATACTAGTCAACTTATGTTTGTTTATTTGACATTTCGTCCTAAGGTTTTGATTCAAAGATAAATAGTTTTGTAAAAAATGAAATGCCATACTGTCTTTTGTCAGAAAAATGTCTAAGGAAGGTCAAAGTAAATGCGGTTATACTCGTAAATTACTATTAATTCAATAATAATGAATATGCATCGATAAAAATTATGATATGCTTCTATTCTTTTATTTGATTTACTCTTGATTTTCACATAATCCTGAAATTCTTATCCTAACTTTGATGGTCTGAAACATTTCTATTAATTAGACATAATTTTGTATAATTTGTATTTTATGTTCTATGTTTTTCGATGAAAGATTACAGTTTTAAACCTAAACTACAATAAAAACATAAAAAACAAATTGCGCCAATATATTCTTTAAAATATTAGTTTTTAACATTAAGTTAATGCTCAAACTATATGTCCAGCCACCAACGAACACAGTGCCGACCAGCCTCTTTCTCAAGTTCCATCATCTGCTAGCTCACTGTATTATACAGAAAGCTGCAAAAAGGAGAACGGTACTAAAAAAAAATCTGTGCAACTTGAATCATTGAAACGACCCCTTTGGTTGAAACGTTGAGAGTTCCTCGTGAAAAGACGACCCTACCTTTCTTAAAACTGTCTGCACAGCCATTATTGTCCAGAAAAGTACTGAAATACCTTGACATCAACGGTCTATTGCTCAAGAGAAACGGGACAAGAGGCAACGAGAATGGCGAATAACCTTCGCAGCATGTCGCCCCTGCTAAGGCCGCTAAATGTCGCTGTCACCTATTTGACAGTCCATGACCATCCAGGCCCTTTTGGATGTAGGCCACGAATTATGGAGACGCTTTAATCTAACGGACTAAAACAGCCGCATAATCGACGGATCGACTTCCATCCCACTTTTTCGATAAGATACATTACCGTTTCTCTGAAAAATGAGCACTCAAATTTACGACCTGGATTAGGCACTATGCGGTTGTATTACATAGTCAGAGTTCAGTGCGATACAAAAGAAGGTCTTCATTCAAAGCATACCAAAGTATGGCCGATATGGTGCCCTTCATCTTCCAATACAGCTCGCCCGTGGTTTTCATAAAGAAACGTGATGTTCAGCAACGTTACTACATTGATTATCGTAAGCCTGAACACAGTGACGTAGACTACTCCGCAAAATATGTCGATAATAGAACAGAAGATCAAAGATAGCGGAAGTGCGGTGCTTTGTGTACTTGAGATAGTATAAATTTACGGACTTATGTGTTTCAGAAAGAGGTATGTGTTCGACGAGAAATGATCTGAAGTTTATCTCTAGAACTATTTATGGAGCTGTGGCTGTTTATGACAGCAAAGTGCCAGTATCTGTCAGCCTTCGCCGCGCCGTAGCCGCTGTCAGTAGATCCGACACCGATAGTAATCACGGTTTTAACTACGGAAATAACATTGGATACAGTTATATATTTACAATTTGGCTCAAATTGCATTGCGGACGTAAAAAATTATGAAGTATTCGATCAGAGTGTTTTGCTCGTAAAGAATTTTTATTTGATATTTCTGTGCAATAAATATCAGCTCTGAACATCAGCGAGGCGTTTTCTCGAGACAGAGTCAAAGAAGCCATTGAAAAATTTAATGTTTTTTAGAGAGTATATTTTTATACAAAATTTAAAAAACAGTAATAGTGTGATAGAAACGTGGAGTCAGTCTCTTTTCATTCTTCAAAGGAGCAAGGTAAATAAAATATTTTAAATTGATGTTTCATTTCTATAAATAATAGTAAGTGTTGTATATATTACTTTAATTTGTAATATTCATGTATAACTTTTTATATATACACATCATATTGTGCAGTTAAAAAACCATTGATTAATATCTCTCTTTCTCTCTCTCTCTCCCTCTCTCTTCACGCAGCAGCTCCCGTGAGCGAAGCGCATGCATCTCCTTCCCCCAGATGCAGTTATTACCTCCTTTCTCGTCCCATACCATCTCCTTAGCTCCCACTATTTGCTATCCTATTTTGCGGCTTGAAACCCAGGTGTCCTACCACTGAAAATACTTAAAGAGCTTAGCCTGTTAGCTAGCTAGCAAGAAGCATCTACTGTGCGTCTTCAACAATTTAATCTAGAATACTTATATATCCCATCCTCTTCCTTTGGCATCGTCTCCTTCGAGTCCAAATCAAAGTGGAGAAATTATTTTAAGAATTAGTGCGATGATTATGTATAATATACATATATCTATCTATAGTCTTTTGTTCCTAGTAAACAAGTGCTTGATATTTGATTTAAAGTAACAGACTTGAATTCAATCATACATATGGATTCGCGTAATTAGAAATATACACATGTCAGCAACGCTGATTCTTTTCGACGTCGATTGAGAAGTGGTGACTTATCGTACCGCTTGACTATAAATTTAAATGCAATGTAAATTAATGTCTATCATCTATTTGAACAAACTATCGATGAAATAACTGTAATATACTTTGACTTGTTTGCTATTTTGATATATGAGACAACAAATTATCATCTAAAATAAATTATCATCAAATAAATTTTCTAAAAGGCTATTGACGTAAACATATAAGAATTTTAATCTGAAAGGTTACATTAAAACAAGTTCTCTAAGAATACTCAGTTATTATATTATATTATAAATTACCTAGAAATTTGCGTCTTACTACATCTTACTAGAATGTTATTATATCTTCTTATTGTATGCCGTATATATTTCTCCATTGCTAAAGTAAATAGGTATAGTATTATAAAATTCTCTTGGATTTAATAATATCTTAAAATATAGACGAATACATATTACATAATACACCTTACTTAACTATTTTTACTTGCGTGAACTGACATAAATTATAAGGTTCTATAAAACATGGATAATTGCTTATTAGTATTTTATTAATACAAAAAAAAACAAAGGTCGTTCAGTTATGCTTTGTTACACATAAACATTACCGACCGCACGCTTTCGCTTTATCGGCCGGTTGTGCTCCAAAACTTTTCATTCTTGCTGAACTTTTCTTTTAATTGCAGATCTGTACATCATTGCGACTTTTGTGGACCTCCACTTTATAATGGGTTCCGAACCACTGTATTTTTTTTAATACAATAGTGCATGTTTATTGTAAAAATATAATTTGGTCTGAGAATAGAGTGTAATAGGTCGATATCAAAGCAGACGGATTTACATTGCACCGATTTTTCATCTCTCTCTCTCTCTCTCTCTCTCTCTCTCTCTCTCTCTCTCTCTCTCTCTCTTCTCTCTTCCTCTTTTTCACACTTTCTCTCGGTGAGTGATTACTCTTCATTTTTCTTCATTATTATTCGTACATTTATAAATATTTATCGCCACATATATAATTATATTAAAAATAATAATAAAATTAATATGTAGTTATAAATTATGTAAATTAGGGGTTATGAACATTATTTTAAAATCTTCTCAATATTGAGATAGAAAAATTATAAATCTATGCAAATTAAAGAGTATTTTTAATTAGAATATTATATTTTTTGCTCATATACTAGGATAATATCATTAAAAAAGCTTACTTTTTTCGTTTTACAAAATAGCATTATATATCCTGTTATTCTATTCAGTGGCAGAGTTTTAGGTTTATAAATACTATTATATGAAGGAAAAAAATGATATTTATATTTGATTTATTTTTATAAGATTTTTTTTTTAATAGTCGAGTTTAAAATACCAAAAATAGATTAAAAATTATTGAACATTCTACACCTTCTTCGACTAATTCTAAAGACTTTATTTTATGATATTTTCTGTAAAGCAAATTCTTTTCAAGTAAAATCTAATCCATGCTTTATTACTGTTTTCGACTTCCAATCACTATAATAAATAGGACGTTTTCATCTTTAATACTGGCAATACTGGCGAAGAAAAAAAATATTTATTTCCCATTTCCGTAGAATTGTAAGGAAATTTTGAAATCTTATCCTTTAAAATTTTGTTTAACCTTAAAATTACACAAGAAATAATAAGGAAATGTTTTTTTCTCAAATTTTTGGCATCCAACTCTGCAAGTTCTCACTAAAACCTATCGAAAAATTTTATAAACAGCTTCTTCATTAAAATCATACCGAAATTTCGATTAATTTAATGACTAAGGGATACTACAGGAAATGATTCTTTATCGAAAAAGATTTCTTACACAATGATTAACAAAAAACTTAACTTGTCTTGCAGAATAGTGGGGACATACGACCAAATAATGTTGGTTCAAAGTTCGCCTATTACAGCATATTATGAGATACGAAAGGAATGGCCGACAAAACGTTGTTCCAGTCGAAAATGTGGTATAACAAAAAGCGCTTGTCAAGCATTAATGGAACCGGATCTTTGGGTTGTGCATGCGCTATGGCCTCATAAAATAGGCGGTGAATCGCCCAGAAAATGTTTAAAATTGGGATCAGGATCCGCTAGTTCGTTGATTAATCAAACTATGTGGAGACGTTTGGATAGGCAGTGGCCGCAATTCAATCAAAAGAAATCGGAAGGAAGGTATTGGGATTTTGAATGGTACAAGCATGGATCTTGCGTAACAGATATCAAAAGTATAGACACGGCAGCGAAGTATTTTGAGAAATCTTTAGAGTTTTTAGATGCATACAACATTGGTACCTTGCTTAAAAGATATGAGATTCATCCCGGAGAAAGTTATACATACGATAATATCTACGAAGTGGTGAAATATGATTTGGAAGTTATACCCAGTATAAAGTGTTTTACAGATCAGGTATTTAAATATCATTGTTGCAACAAATATCGCAAACTATGTGTTAATCCATGCCTTATTTTCTAGACCTCTGAACAAAAGCAATATCTTTCGAAGATATTATTATGTTTCAATAAATCCTTGCACTTGGAAAATTGCAATAATACCGGCTACAATTTTTGTGACACGGATAAAATGGTGACTTATCCTACAATTTTAGATGTTTAACATTACTTGTATAATTATGAATTGTCATATTATTGTATTTTTTGTGTTCTTTATATTCAAACAAAGATTTATTCTTCACCTTACCAACATATTTAAGATATACTTTCGGTATTGTAAGAGTACTCATTCTATTTATAAGCTCGGCGTTAAGGACACAATTTCATTTTTATTTCTATACAAGCTTGAGTCGTCGGGGCACTTCTTAAGTTTTCGAATAATTTTGTTCCGTGATAATTGGCGTCGTTAAACGTCCTTAAACTTGACCTGCCAACATTCATCAAATTTTGTCGTTCTAGGTACAAAATTTGCCGTTAACTATCTAGTAATCATCCATTGATTAATGCAAGTGAGCGCATCATTTACCCTTTGTTAACCCCTAAAAGATCCTTATTTCGCAATTTCTAAAAACAAATGGTAAAACTCAAATTTAAAAAGAAAATCTCTTGCATTATTTTTTGCTAATTATCGTATGTGACCCCCCCCCCCCAATAAGTATATTAATTTCACAGCATTCAATTCTATATCTCGTATTACCTTTCTCAGCCTCTGTCTAATTAGACAACTAAATGTTGTGACCACTCTTCGTAAGAAAATTTTCTTGAATTTCTAAAATGTTATTATTTAAGTGCTTCTATTACCTATTGTACCTACTTGAATTTAGACTGGCCAATACTAATAAACTCGAGAAAAAAATTGGTAAACACGTAAACAAGAGGATCGTATGGACCGACCACGTGTCCAATGCAACAGGAACGTTATTGGAGATGCTAAGCAAAACAAGTACATACTTAACTCGTTCGAATCGTTTGTCCACTGAATGCCGGTCTAATAGGCAATATATAAAACTATTTAATTGTACTTATGTCGACTGCCCATATACAAATTAATAAATATTTTTTTTATTGGTCTTACAGTCCAATCAAGTCAATCTAAAAATAAAAATTAAAATAAAAATAAAAATAAAATAAAAATTAAATTAAAAATTAAATTAAAAATTATAACGACAGTTAGACTGTCCTTGTTTACATTGAACCCCGTAGACTAATCTGAAAATAAAATATTAGCTGTTAAAATTCTTTGTTAGTAAAGTGCAGTTTGACTGTCATTATAATTTTTAATTTAATTTTTAATTTAATTTTTATTTTTAATTTTTATTTTATTTTGATTTTTATTTTAATTTTTATTTTTAGATTGAATTGATTGGACTGTAAGACCAATAAAAAAATATTTATTAATTAATATATAAAACTATATAAATAAAACTGTATATCAATTGCCTATGTAGTATAAAGTATATTAATAACTGATAGTATAAAGTATATTAATAACTATCTAATCCTCCAGCATGTTTACAGAATTTTGATTTTCTAATTGTGTCATTATTTATTTCTCATTTGCTTGCATTTATAAAGTTACATGGTTCAATGCTATCTGTGAAAAATCATTAGTTTTTATTGAAATTAAGAAATACATTAAATTTCTAAAAAAAAATTTTTTTAAGAGTACAAAGAATTTTAAACAACGTCCATCGATATTATTTGATTTTATTCAATAGAAAATCGCAAATACAAATATGTTGTGTATGCTAGATTTGATCGTTAATGTTGGTCTATAAAAACTTCCAAGCTAATATGTAACTAAAGAGGAATACAGTTATTAAAATAGTAATTAATCAATAAACGAGTTATTTATAATTATTGAAGATTTGATATGAATTAGTGTTCTACATTTTAATCTCGTGAAAACAAAATATACTGAGCATTAACGAAAACTCTACAGAGAGAATTGTCGTCTAAATCAGGTCAATTTAAATAGGTATATGTCATATAATGATTTTATATTAATTCAATATGAATAAATATTTTCGATTAAAACTTAAACATTCGTCTTCTTCACTTGCTCTCCATCTTCATAATCGTCAAATTCTTATCTCATCTTCTATGCTCAATCTTGTCACCAATTATAATAAAATATCGATATTTTATTATAATATTCATTTTATACTGTATATTTTAATAGCAATCAATTTACAGTTTTAATCACAAAAGTTACTTCCATAAAACCAATTCTATCTAATTACTTGATTTCAAAAGTTGTTACATTAAGTTAATCTTTATCATCAACGAAAATTATCTCATTAGCTTCGCAGTTGAAAATGTTACGATACATTGGAGTAATACTCGTTATGTACATGTGCGATGCCGCAAAAAACAGGTATATAATTACCGTAAGATCTTTCACTTTTCTATAACTTAATATACAAGTGATAACTCATGTAAACTATTTGATCGCTTATCGAGGGAATAAAGTACGCAATGAGGATAATATCTGAAATTGGCGCTCGTGCAACGCGAGTAAACAGTGTGCTTTACGCGTGGTGTTGTAAAAATGCAATTTTCTCCGCCTATATGTCCCTTTCTCCCTAAAAAAGAAAAATAAAAAAGAATTGAATTGGTAGGCAATATAAAATTACTGTATATTGTATCTGAGTAAAATCGTATTTTTTTTCTGAAGATGTACAAATGTAGGAATTTGTCAATATCAATATAATGAAGCGCCCATTATTACTAAAGTAACAAAGATATGCTTAGATTAAATGTTACGTTTTAAAACTTTATCAATATACCATACGTTGCTAGTAAAGAATGTAAATATAATTTACAGAAAATTCGGCAATTACGATCAACTGATGTTCGTTCAAAAACCACCCGTAAGTGCCTATTATGAAATTCGAAAGCAATGGCCAACAAATAATGCAATCACCAGAGATTGTGATTTAGCCAAAAGAACTTGCGAAGCATTACTAAAGCCACATATATGGTTCGTGCACGGACTATGGCCTCATAAACACGATGGTGTACAACCCCGAAAGTGTGAACCAAAAGTTCCAGGATACGCTTCGTCATTAATCGATGACAAACTCCAAATGCGTCTCGACGCCCATTGGCCGAATTTACTTCCATTTCAAAAAAATCGAAATTGGTATGAAGGAAAATTTTGGGATCTTGATTGGCACAAGCATGGAACTTGTCTTAAAGATATCGAAAGTTTGGACACTGTACCAAAGTATTATAACAAAATTATAGAAACATTAAATAAATACAACATAGGAAAATTTCTTACGGGATATGGAATCAATCCAGGAGAAAAATATACATTCGAAAATATCTACGAAGTCGTTAAATATGAATTAAGAAGTGAACCAACTTTGAAGTGTATGATAAAGGAGGTATATACATATAACTATTGTACTCAAAATGAATTTTGATTTATTTTCTTTTTATCTCATTTTAGAATTCTCAAGAGCAGTATATTTCAAGAATTACAATATGTTTCAACAAAACGTTCCATTTAGAAAATTGCGGTAGCTCCGGAATTGATACTTGTATTGAGGGTATGCCGATAACTTACCCCGCACTTAACGAAAATAATATTAATTAGTAGAGTATATTATATGTTTGTATTTTATGTAACAATTGGCTAGGTCTAGTTATAAAATAATTTATATTTCACCAAAGGTTATCATTACTATGTCAAAATAAATACCGATTAGCAATAAATGTAGTTAATAATTTCTTTTATTTTCTAGCCTCTCTATAACTTATTGTAAAATCAGTTAACTGTTGATTTCATAAAATCAATGAATAACAATTATAAAAAGCACGACATTCGTTGAAAGAATATACTTCCAAAAAATATGTTTTTGCTAATTTCATAAATATTTTCAAAAATATATAACTCCTATCAGAAAAAGTTATCAAAATTAAAGTATTATACGACCTTATTTATTAATGTATATTAAATATATTTCATTTATCCTGGATAAAAGCTTCTCGGAATTCAATACCTTCATACATGATAGCCCATTATTAAATTCAAAATGTGTTTCATGAGTGGAAAAGTATATTACAATAAATTTCTCTATTCAGAAATATTCGGCTTTCATATTTTCAATTTTTCGCTTAAACATTCATTCCATATTTGATCTGCTCTTCTCTTTTATAGTAACAAGATTATTCAGATATTTTGTTTTATTATTTCTTTCATATTAGCTGTTATATTTTCTTATGCATATGTACAGCTACAAACAAATAATAAAAATTTCATTCGCTCTTTTCTAAAGGATGATTTTAATTTTTTCTCTCGTTCTTCCTATAATTGCTAAGCTATTCCCTACGTTTGAATAGGTAGTTCATGAACCCTGAAATTCTCTGTAGCAGCCAATATAAAGCATCACATACCATTACTGAATCTTAGAGCTACATACTTCGTGAATTATTATTCAGATATTAGATTCAAGAGGAATCATTAATATCGTAACAGATTACCTAACTCAACACGAAGAAGTATATAAAGCTTATCGCATATCGATTCATTCATAAACTGATGTACCAGATACATTGTAAGAATACTATTTCAAAAATGTAAAATTAGGAGGCGAACTTAGTTTCAAACTTTCACGTTTAGATGGCGATATAACTAGTACCAAATGTCAGATGTGTCAAATCTAGTACTTATTTTTTATTTTTGGTATTTACCAATAAAATTCAGTTAAGAGACGCTATCATTTTTGGAAACATTATAATTTTTTGATCAGTGAAAAATGAATCGTGATAAATCGGTTTTTCAAATAGTCTTTTTGCACTATTTTGATTTGAAAAAAAGTGTAGCAGAAACTTACAGATTGCTTCAAGAATGTTATGATGAACAAGCTCTATCGCTTACAACATGCAACGAGTGGTTTAGAAGTGGGGATACTGATGTTAATGACAAAGAACGTTCTGGACAAACGAAAAAATTGAACATACTGAATTGCAAGAATTATTGGACTAAAACTCAGCTCAAACGCAGGAAGAATTCGTTAATAAGTTAGGACTCAGTGACAGAACAGTTGGTAATCGTTCACATGTGATGGGAAAGATTCATAAAGAAGGAAAATGGATGCCACACGATTTGACCGAAAGTGCAATTGATATACTCGAATCGGTACACCATCGCACTGTCTTTGCTTACCAGACAAAAAAAGAAGAGTTTTCTGTTACGTATTGTGACTGGTGATAAAAAGTGGATCTACTATAACAATCCTAAGTGCAAAAAGTCATGGGTGGACCCAGGCCAACCGTCCATATCGACACCAAAACGGAACATCGACGGCCAAAAGGTATTGTTGTGCATTTGGTGGGACCAAGAGGATGTACTGTACTACGAGCTGCTAAAACCTTATGAAACCGTCACTGCTGAGATATACAAACACCATCTTAATGATTTGCAACAGAAATTGATCGAACATAAATTAGCAAGCGCGAGCAATAGACGCAAAGTCATTCTCTTTCATGACAATATTCGCCTACATGTTGCCTACATGTTCGCCTACACTTCCGACATGTTCAAGAAGTGCAAGAATTTGTGGATGATTGGATCGCCTCGAAACCGTCATCGTTCTTTCGCCACGGTATCGCCATATTGCCAGAAAGATGGGAAAAAGTAGTAGAAAATGACGGAAAATATTTTGATTAGGCTAACGTATATCCATTTTCGATCATAAATGTCCTTTTCCCTTTAAAAAAGGTCGGAAAGTAAATTCACCTCCTAATATATTTAACAATTGAATCGTTTTACAAAAGCGATGCCTTGCATGAACATTTGTTCCATCGATTAAGCTTCGTTCTGCTTTATAAAGAGGAGTTTTACTTCATAAGAAATATATAAGGAAAACACTTTTTATATTAAATGAAAAGTAAAATATTTTTTACCCAATATAAAATTATCAGTACACTTTTTTACATCTTTTTATTTCATGTAGAAATCAAGAAATAAGAAGTAATCTATTGCCTATAATAAATACATCTCTAAATAGCGGAACAACCAACATTGTAGAATTAACCTTAACCAATCGTGGTAATAACATAGCACTGACCTTAGCCCTCATTCAACTAAAGCATACTGTTAGAAATCGGTCAAACAATTCATCCGTCTGATTATTCATTGAACTAGTCACAGTTCCTCCGAGAATATTTCAACTAATATTAACTAGTGTTTAAAAGACTAATAATTATGATACTAATAATGATGATGATGATATAATAATAATAAAATAAACTTAAGAATAGGTATAAGGATAATAAGAAAGTGGTATTCAAAGCCTTCAATTAATAAATGAGTTGTGCTGTATACCATTCTAGAGAGACTTTTTGTAGTTCAAAATAACCAGTAACTTAAAATACATATTTATTATTTTAGAAATAAATTACACTATTGAGATACTGTGTAGGAATTTGGTCATGTAAACCATTTTTTAAATATTTTTCAATTCATTTTAAAATTTCTATAAAACTCGTAATCGCTCTAAGCTTCTATAAATTTTGCTAGAACTATGGGTTGCGAGAAAGTAGAGACACAGTATGATTACGTAGAGCTAGTGATTTTTTAGGGAGTGATTGAAATAAGCAGAATTTATTAAAAATTTATTAAAACAAGTAATCACCGCATTTATTTTACAGAATTTATTATACATACATACATAAATAATATATACTACTCAAACTAAGCTTATTTTACATTTTGCTTTAATGTAATCATTTCCTACTGTCATTTAACAGCATTCCGTCTAAATCAGGTCAACATAAATGCGATAGCATTGGAAAATTAATATTAATTAAAAAATAATGAATATGATCGGTTTAGTACTCTTGAACATCGTTTGTGAATTTCATTAATTTGTTGAGTAAATGAGATGCTGTGATCAAATAGGATACGGAGAAAAGTACAATTTACTAGATTTCATTTTAACATTTTCAATTTGAATTTCAGTTTTTCCGGGACGAATTTTTTTTTCATATTAAAATGGATCAGAACGGTTCTTTTAGAAATGAACTCGAGTCCTATGTTTTTAAGGTTGCCTTTTAGTTGAATTCTGGATTTTTTTGTAAGAAAATCTCGTATGATTAACACCAGCCGGAAGCGTAAGATAAACTTAATATGTACTGGCTATGTAATTTTACTAATCTGTAAACTAAGCTAATTTATATTCAGAAACTGATATCCATTTGAGTAGTTCAAAGAATTGTGAGAAACTCTGATCAAGTAATATTAATTCCAAGATCACACATTGCTACCTGAATTGTGGCCTCATAAAAACGATGCTGTATGAGATAAAAAAAGTGTAGGAAGAAACAGTATATACTCTCCGTTTATTAAAATGTTTGGATAAATATGTCAAATTTATTATATTTTTATCTAAATTTCAAAATTTTCAATCAATCACACAAAATTTGAAATTATACGATCGTAGTGTTTTGGATTTGGATTTAAATGTGTCAAAATAATTTAATCGGATTTTGGCAATTCTTAAGAAATTCAATGAATAAAATCAACCAAGACAGAACTTATAAGTTTGAAAATCACTACAAAGTAGTTAAATACGAAGTAAGAACAAAACTGAATCTGAAATACTTCGTAGACTATATTTATGTATTACCTTATAAAATAACAATAATAATTTCTATTTTAATAAAGGTGAATCTATATCTCAAGAATTGCTATATATTTTAATAAAACTTCGAAAGATTGTTATGAGTCTGTGTTAATACTTGTGTTAACGATACGTTGTTTATTTACTCTACAATTTTGGAATTTTTTTACGAATTCTATATAAGTGTTGAAATATAATATATAAAATATAATTTATATCGAAAAATCCTTTTCGATTTAGGAAATCCATAAAATATTCATACAATAATATTATTTCTTGATTAAATAAGTATCAGAATGATAAATTTTATAAGTCTGAGGAGGTAAAAGACAACTTTTCTATTATATGATCAAAACACATAATATTGAATTTTACTGAAACCGTATTAAAAAATTTCATCGAAGTTCATTGATGTATTTGTTGTTTTCCAATATTTTTTCCTAATTGCTCAAAATGTTGGAACTTTTTGAACAAAAGGGATTTCTGATTGGGATTTTGATCATACAGACCGTTGGCTCGGCTGTTCGATTTCAGAAGCAAATCACTTCTTCACGAGCCAGTGTTAATAAAGTTATTTTAGTCGTTAAAAAATTAGTATTGCGCCAAAATTTCTTGCTCAACTCAATTTTATGTGGGGTAAGACTGTTGTGGTAGTCGGAAACAGATCGAACATGCAAAATTTTTTATACAAGTATGAAAAAACTGATTAAATTTATTTTTAAAGAGTTTATTAAGCGCATAAGTGAGTATAAGAAATAATATTATTATTATTATTATTTTCGTGTCTAATGTTAGTCGTAGAATTGATCATCTTAATTACGTTTTTCTAAACTGTTAGACATAAAATCAAAAACAATATTATTAATTTCTATTCATACGTATGACATACGCCAAGTGTATAATAATAAAACTTCTATTAGTCCTATATTTTCTTTCTCGAAACTAAACCGCCGCAAATAAGCATCGCCGTCTAAGCCAATTATACGCCTAACTTATAAGCTTATCCAAGTCCAGCCCAACTGAAATAAATTATTAACTGTCAACCACCTGGCCACGGGTTTATGTACCAACACCGTAGCTTCGACTCGACCGCGATCGTTACGATTTTAGTGCGCCCCAAGCCGCGGTTCCCAACCATTAGAACTGTCCAGAAAGCTCTAAACGCAAGCGTACGCCCTTCCCTCCAACCTCGCCTTCAAGAGCTATTCAATTACAGAAACAGTCCATATATTGCATTTGCAATCGTCCCGTCAACTGAGTCCTTGTATATATATATAACACGTCACGTAGATATACGCGAAGAAGCCGCCTTCTAGTTGGCGATGGGATCGCGGACGCAAGGCGCCACCGGTGCGAATATTAGATTACCAAGCCAACGCAACGCGCGGGAGTAGTAAATTTCGAGAGATACGAACATATATTTCTAGGAAATGCGCGCGGCGTCGACTCTCGGCTACCGTCCTCCTCGAGTAAAATTTCACGGAGGAGATATGTCGTAACTTATTTTTCCATAATGTTTAATGACAAGGATGAAACGTTTAATTTCCATAATGTTAACGCAATATCAATTACATTTTTCATGATTATCGTATTACAAAACACGTTTAATGGCATGATAGCCGTAAAGCCGTAAATGCCCATTGCTATCAATCAGTAGAGCAATTAATTTCAATAAAAAATCTGGAATAATCCCCCCTCACTACATTTCTGATCAATTCAGCTTACATAGACCAATATATTAAATTTTAACGACGGCATCATATTTTATTTCACCATAATGCAAGCCACATTTATACAACTATGCAAGTTACAAACTGCACATAACAGGCATTTAATTGACTGATAGTTCATAGTATATTTGGTTATAAATATATAAATCGATGATTAAAATGAATTGTAGACAAAACCCTCATTGCAGATTGAGTAAAGAATGCACGGTATGTGATAATACCACTGTGGATCATTAAAATGTTTAAGACTCCGAGACTGACACATAAGTGCCATGCTTAAGCCATTCTGCTCTCGCTTTTGGTAGCCAACCATGAAAAATTCCACGTAAACACTGCATAATATTTATTTCATTGTTTATCAAGCTATTGAAATTAAAGTCTGACACTTTTGGTATTTTCTAAGTAAAATATCTAACATTTACTCATTGTTTATACGAGTTTCCCGTTAGTAAAGCATTCCCGGAAAACATTCCATCGAAAGCAAGCATTGATTTACGGTATAAGAATTGTAAAGGCGGTCGTAAAACCATTAAAGACACAGCGAACCTAGATTTCCATTTAAGATGGCTAGACTCGCCAAAATTAAAAGAGTCCCCATAATTGTTTTCCGATCGAAAATTGAAGTTGCAGAAACATCATGTATTAAAAAGTATCATATTCAGAATTTTCCACGACAAATTTGAGTATAAAAAAGTTGCTCCAAATGGAACCAAAATAAGGGCAGATTCATAACCCGTCGCAGTGTTTGGAGATATTTACGCATGTTAAAAATGATATTTTTCTTCAATACATAATCATCAATGAATGGTGGATCTATTACGATGCACCGAAAACGATAGCTGACTAAAGTAAACGAGGATGAAAGCCAGCCAGATTGTACGACGATACAGTCGGCAAGCAGGGTCATATGCATACGGCAAATTGCTCATTGAGTCGACGAAATCAAGTACAAGAAACGTCATGCGGCAAGGAATGCATGACTTTTTCAACAAGATCATGCACCAATCGAGAAGTCGATGAAAGCTACGACGAAATTGAACGATTTATGACTCGAATTATTTCCAGATCATTAGCTGCAATGATAAATTTATCGCCTTGAGCAAAGCCTATTTCAAGCCCAGAGATAAATCGCTTTTTAATCGAAAGATTCGAAAATCATTGGAACAATTCACTGTGCAAACTGATTATGTTTGTGCGTAAAGTAGAATTTTGCAAATAAATATTTTTTTAACCGGTTAGTAATGGGAGTTAATTACTCCCTTCAACAATTTGATATTATTTTCTCTCTTACAAGGATCATATCAATTTTTGAGAATTATTATTAATATGAATTATTCTAATGTCATAAATGTTTCATATTTGTGCTATTACTAATATCTATTTAATAAATAGACTTTTATTCTTCTATAAATATATATCAATAATATTTAAGTATTATTGCAATTACAACCATTTTATTGTCGACTTAATAGGTACAATTTGACCTAAATTTTATAGTCCATGAAAATACCAGATATCAAAAGAACTTAGAATATCGACGTCAGAAATGAACTAATTTAATTCGGCCAATTGAACATTAATACTTTACAATTTCGTTAAATGCAAGCAAACATTTATTCCATCATCCGAATTTTTACATAAAAATATTAGGCGAGAAAAACTCTGGAAAATTACCAGTAGCTCAAAATGGCAACAACGTTTTCTAACCATCGTATAATGTCAAGTCAAAAGAAAAATATAAGCTACGTGTAAATGGAAATTGCAAAGTGGAAAAGTACGCAAAAGCACGTAAGCTGTATTCAAGATGAAAGGTGCAACATGATTATAAATGATATGAAAATAAGTGCGAAGAAAGCGTTATAAGAGAGGAAGGCGAAGAAAGCGGTCGGGTAAATTAGAGGGGTATATAGAGTAATCGGTGGAATGATAAAGTAGAAAAAGGGAAAATATTTTCTGATGGAATAGAATTGAACAGATAATGTTAAGAAGAAGAAAACATCATCCACTGTGGATGGTAAGCGTTATAGTTGTTCTTAAAGGCGCTAGTTTGCTACACGTATGTACAAACTCACGTTATCTAAATTTCGATATAAATTTATACGTAAGTAACGAGAAACTTTAATTACCTAGATAAATAAAGTTTTGCTAAACGCAATGTGATTCCTACATTCAAACAAGGCAAAAGTATCACCGACTCAGGACATCCTTTAACCTTTTCCAACTATTTATTTTAATACTGCGCAGCCACTACAAATTAAGTCCAGACACTATGGACAGTTTAATTCTCATTTTTCTTATAAACGAAAGAATAGCTTCTCTGTCGTTCAAAGGACCAGTCTATTTGCTTTTAATTATCGTAAAATTTAGATTTGTTTCCGCTTCGCGCGTTAATCGTTTCCCTTCAGCAGCTCGTGGCGCGCTGCCGGATTTGCGTGTATTTAAATACACTTGACAGTAGGCTATTCATCTTTCTTCCCGTATACAACACATTTTAATTACCTTCTTTTTCCAGCGCGAATATTATTTATTCGCCCGTTAATTACTCTGTCGTTAAAAAAAAAAAAAATAAAAAGTCTCTCTTTTTATATTTGTCAGCCTTTATAAAGGTAGTCACCAGTTTTTTAAGTTTTTAAAAGACGTGAATAAATGTTCGCCACCCCCCCCCCAAGCAGTAGACTTTTTTTTAACGACTTCAGCTATATATTAATGTCAGATTATCAGGATTAATTCAATGGCTTTTTTAGCCAAATTCCCCCCCCCCCTCCGCCAATCTTCCAACGGTCTTTCTTCCTCGCTGAGAGAACCTCTTTGCGAAACGTCTCGAACGCGCAGCTTGACGTTTATACACCGCTGCGCCAACGCCACGTGCTTTACGGCTGCCTTTAAAGGGGCGCCTCGCCTTTGCATCGGCTATTATACATTTATACATATATATAGTTCGGCCCACTGGGCGGAAATAACGACGCTGAGTGGAATTTCCGTTTGAGGGACAGCTAATTAGGTACGGCACCGCTTTAGCTTGTATCTCATTGAAGAAGGGTCAATGAAGCGGATTAAAATTACGATTGTTCAGTTTATTGAAAATTGAATTATATTTTAAAAATATTAACGAGGCTCCTGGTTCGAATTCTCCGTTCAACGAAAAAAAAAAAAAAAATTGATAGACATTATTCGATCGCAGAAACAGGGTAGCGGTGAAAAAAATTCGCACAATTTTGAAGAAAAATTATATGTATACTGTCACATTAACGTATCGTTGATTTCAATCTATTTTGCGTATGGAATGTAACAATTGAATTTATATCCGCAGACATTTTAAACAATCGGAAAATAATTAGAAATAATTCAAGTTTCAAATTATTATGAGAGACGTATTCACCTCGAGGCAAATATACTGCGACTACATTTATTGATTGTAATAAACGTATCTCAGTGTCTTCAAATGTTGAAAATTGATCGCTTTGAGGAGCGAGAGACATCAATATGAAATAAATTAAAATTTGAAAATTAAAAGATAATTACGTGCCATCTTTTTTAATGGCAGTTGGAATTTTTTACTCTAAATAATTAAATTCTGATTGAAGAATGCTATTTTATCGATCGCCCCCCCCCCCACACACCCCATACGTATGAAATGCTTATTTTGAATTTTTCGTTCGCGTATTTTCTTGCCCGTCCCCGGCTATTCTTCATCTCGCGCGCACGAATAACGTTGCTGTCGATGATTCGCCGTAAAACATCAAACTATTACTGTCGGTTACCGACAGCCAATTCGAGCTTGGCAAATGTCAGTCATTTACTGATTCAATGCAGAAATTTTTAAAAATCAATCATGCCATCGAAACGCACACCCCTCGTCGACGTATTCGCGACGCGCGGCCAAAGGCGTACGTCACACGTAATTGATAACTAATTCTTTGCATTTTCCTTTATGTTTCAGCTCTCCTTCAATCCGATAACGGCAATGGTGCTGACGCTCGACTTTTTCCTTCTGTGCCTGAACGTAAGTATTGTATTATATCGTGAGTGCAGCGGAGGCGCGGATTCTCCCGCACAACCTCCCCTCCTGTTGCGCGCTTTCTCGGGCACTCCACTTGGCTTTCAACACATCTCGGTCTCTTTCTTCTTCCACACATATACACCCTCTCTGTCTGTCTGTCTGTCTGTCTCTCTCTATCTGTCTCTCTCTATCTCTGTCTCTCTATCTATCTTTCTCTTTCAAGCTTCCTATCTCTGCTCGATTTCTTAGCTCACTGTGACCTAAATATCTTAAGGACAAAGTGAAAACACAGGGGAGAGCGAGGAGTTAGTCGCATACAAAACCAGTGTCCTAATGATTGCACTTTAGAATAGATTTCATGCTCATTTCGTGTAATGAGTGAAATCACTGATATTATTTAACGATAAAAATTTTTTCTTTAAATCTATAATAAAAAAAAAACATAAATGGTAAAGTAAAATCATGATGAATTATTTTCATGTAGAAAAAATAGAAATGTTTTTATATTCCATTCAAAATATCAGTGCAAAATAAACTTTATTTAATATATGGGAAGAGAGATCAAATATTAAAATTTTTTTATTAACTACCGGTTGTTATAAAATAGTCATAAAATATCGTTTCATATTAATGAATTCATGCACATCAACAGCGAAAGGTACTAAAGTGCATTCTTTTGAAATAAGATCACTGGCACAAAACATCTCTGCATCTTTGGAGTTACCAGAAACTTATTTCTGCATAGTCACTGAACAGTGCTGTACTTTTTCAGATTTTACCCTGATAATCCGGAAGACTTTAGCCAATCTCGAATAAAATGTCTTATTGTACATGTAATCTCTTTCTGTTTAAATATACTGTATTATTAATATTAATGAAACTACCATACACGTGTTCGCGAGTTTGAGAAAAAACATTCATAAATTGCAGAGATAAATTTCTGCTGGGAATTTCTTCCAATTGGATATGGACGATTTACTGATTGTCTCAATAGTGCAATTGTTTTATCTCGTACTATTTGATTGATTTTTATCAAGTATAGCCTCTCAGAGAAAAGATACGATGGACTGACACAGTGGGGGGGGGGGGAGTAGTGAGCGATCAACTTTATGACCTTCAATAAAAAAACATTTTCCAAAGTTATATAAAGTTATATATCGCTGCCAATCGAAGAATAAATTAGTGCATTAAAATATCCAATTTTAACCATGGACTTTTCATCAAAATATCAAAGTATAAATAACACTTGAATTTCGATTCCAAAGTATGTCACTCTATCCAACTCTATTTTTTATTATCGAGAACATCCCTACTTCAAGTTTTAATAAAAAAATTTCAAATTTAGATTTTGAGTAGAGACGAATTTTCAAATTATACTAATTGAGATTGGCATAATTTTGCTATGAAAATTTTCAGTTGAATCCTTTTTCGTTATAAATTCAAGTTTCAATTGAATTACTTCAGCATGTAAATCGTGTATCGTCTTACACTCAGGTAAACAACTGATGATTATTCTCCTCCACTTCGATTTAAAAGATGTCTTAAAATCTTGAATCAATCTTCCAACAATCGCTTTTCTTACACGTCGTATTAAAAGCTGAAAATATCCGATGACAAAAATTTGAACAGCGTGCAGTCATTCACTTGGCGAGCCACCCTGGAACGCGAACGAATTGCTTTTAGATTATAAGAAAGGCGATCGCATACATAATCTACAACGATTAAAACTCGAAGACAGGAATAATACGATTGGGTCGACGGCGTCTTCGAGACTTGGGCTTTGCTCGCGAACTTTTTTAATCCACTTGCGCGCTTTACTCATCAATAACATTTAAGCTCGTTCGGCGCAGTATTAGAGCAACTCACCTATAATTACGAAATGTCTCTGCCAAGCTATTATAAATTTATCCGATCGACGTCGCGCTCGTTATATATCATTGTCGCACTCTATGCAGCGACCTACATCGACTCATCCGATCAAAGATGCTCTCTTCCGACGATGAAAAATACTAATCTTGAAGATGCGCACTGTTTACCATCTTCCGATCTCCAACAGTAACGTTAGATAAATTGACAATCCTTGTGAAGAGGTAAATTAAAATTCATTATATGCCTCGATTGAGGAAAATAAACAGATGTAATTAAAACGTTTTCAAGAGAAAGGAAAAAATGACCGTAGTGTTTTGTAGAGTAAAAATTTTTATTTATATTTACTCGATTTATATTTATCCTTAAAACATCTACCAGAATATCGCAAACTTAAAAAGATGTAGACTAATTTCAAGCTAAGCTACGTGTATTTACGCAAAAAAAAAGAACGGGGGACAAATACTAGAAATCAAACATAAAGCTTGAGAATGATAATATTCTTAGTATATTTATTATACATAGCTACTTTCTTCTTGTGTTCCAGATATCCAAAGTATATGTGATGATCTAAAAGTATCAGTATGACAGTTAAAATCATGAAATTCGATTTGTGACCGAAAGATAAAAGTATTAAAAGATTTAGGAATATTTGTCATTTATCTCAAGATATTATATTTGTTCTTTCATTTAAATAACAACCCTATTTGTAACCCTAAAAATTAAACAATTATGAAATTTGATATCGAAGGATAGCCATCAGATTCTTCTTCAGCTGCCGACGTTCTTTTTAAGATTTGTCCTATGTTTCTGATACCTAATATTGATTAAAATTTAAAATTGTAATTGTAGCCTTCAAATGACAATTAAGGCTCATTAATGTTAATCCTAAAGTGGTTATAAGAATCGAACAGATCTCAGGAGATTCAATACATCTCGCAATTCAAACCAGATATATTTACAAATTCGCTCTCGTTGAAGGTTTGTTCTTCAGCTACAGGTCAATATGAACGTCTTGCCCGTTCATAAAATTTCATACCAGGTCAATTTCTTGTGTTAAAAAAGATAGTGATCGTCAAATTGAGAATCAGCTTCAGGCAACTGGGAAAAAAAGTTAAACCTCTAGTACTTTTATCTAAAACTCAAATTACACAATTTAAAAAATCTTACTGATACTTTTAGATCACCCTTTAAATAAATATGCTAACATAGATTTTATTTTGTCATGTTCCTTACTCTTTTTTTTTATATAACTGCGTTTTAAATATGAATACACTTTCTTTGTATAATGCGCCATATTACGTGTGATGCAGATCGCAATAGTTTCTTCAATATTTTGACAATATTTTAATTGTATCTTTTTTCATTTCTTTCTGAACTAAAAGTGAAATAGATAATTAATTTAAAATTATTTGATTCACGAAACTTGTCGAATCAATTACAAGTAGATATTCATCTTTAGATTAATAGGATTTCGAATGATAGATCTCTGTAAAAAAATATATATAAAATTAGTATTTACTATTGGAAAATACATATCAGTAAATTATCTATCATAGGCCGAGACAAAAGTTTGTATTTCCCATTCGGTAATAATTCACATAAACTATCGGAAAAATATTATTCTTCAGTTCATTTGATATTATTTAGGATATTTTTCAAATTCAATGTCGTAGATGGAATGTAACAGCTATATATAACTCACATATATAAAACATATATCTGGAAAACAGTTCTTTCTTACTTTCATTTTTGAGCCTCTCTATTGTATTTAACGTCCCCGAATGATTTAGAAAGCGAACGGATCGATCTACTTTACCATTCCAAAATTCAGAAAGCGCGCAAGAGATTAACGTGGGTGAAGAGAGGCTCGCAGCATTCATATAACTGTATACCTCGCGTGTAAATCCACCATGTATATTTATACACCAAAATCTCTATCTCTATTCATTCGCACGTACACACGTTCATCCTTTCTTGCTTGGCGCAGGTGTACTCGGTGCTCTGCGTCGTATCCCAGTATCAGGAGTACGCCGCCGGCCGCGGCACCGCATCCGACGACTGCGAGAACAGAGTTAGTATATCTTGATCATTGGTTTGCATATTGTATGCGCCTGCAATGAGGTTGTTTGCATGCTTAATACTATGTACACATATATATATATATATATATATATATATATATATATATATATATGCGTCTTGTACACTAGACGCACGAACTATTTTGAAGTCCATTGTTTGGTATATTACATTGACTTTTTTGTACACGCATTTGTTTGAACAGCCTTGATTTCTGCACTCGACATTGCTTTATTTGTGAAATGAGATTTTAATTTATTTATGTATATCGTCGTTTCCATCATTATTTATGAATATATATTTAGTAGATGTGTTTCAATGTCTGAAATTGTCGAGTGTGAACTTTGTGCATATTATGCTTATTGAATCTGATAGACATACCATATCTAAAGCTCATGTGTATAAGAAGAGATGTATAAGCTATAAGATCTTATTAATCAGTTTGTTAGTTATTCGGAATGTGAACACATTATAATTGAATCTAATACTGATACTTCTCAAAGTCATAAGAATTTATTTAAAATTTTGTTAAAAATCAAATTGCCTTATTTGAATATGGTCCATATAGTCTACTGATAGAATGAAAAATTACGTAAAATTTTTTTTCGCCTTATAGCAATCACTAATAAACCTGATTAGCAAACCTGACTTAATACTAATAAACGTGACAATTAGTTACAAATTGAGCTCGTATTAACTACATTTTGTGTGTATATTTACTATCAAATTCTGAGATACAAAAATACAACTATTCAAATATACGCATATAGATTTCCACTGAATTATCATATATTATTTTATTTCAACCATATTATGAAATACTCGACGATGAAATTTGATGCTAAATGCGATCATTAAACTGCACAAAACTATCATGCCTTCATCATCGCCGACTCATACTGAACCACTTCACGCCCAAGTACGATGTAAGCTTAAGTGGCAAGCAGAAAATTTTGCACCTTTTTTCTCTCTCATATGTGGTGAGGAATATGCGGTAAGCCAGAACGCTAGAGTGGTGCATAAGTTGTGAACTATATGCTTTGTTTAATCTACGAATAAGCCGATTAGAGAGGAATAGATGAATAGCCAGGTAGATAGATGAATATATTGTCTGTGTAATTTTTTATATAAAATTGTTTAGTAAATTACTTAATAAAATTAAGGTATATCTACATTAGATGTATCGGTAATACGTAATCTCGTTAAAAATTATATCAACAATTATATATAAACACTATATAATTGCAAAGTAAGGCAATCTTATCAATATCAACGATACTTACAAAGGTAGTCAATAAATTCAAAAATTTCAAAAGTAACAAACAATGTAATTCGCACATCTATCAATCAATGCGATGAAATAAAAGATACATACTACATATCCTCAAACTCATACACACATGCTATAGTCCCATTAATACATGCATTTATAAAAATCTATAAAAATGTATCTAAAAAAATAGAGACCTTAGATAATACCTGAAATCACCACGCCTGATTTTGTAAAGTATTATTGTCATAACACGATGTCTCTTGGATTCCATGCGTAGCCAATCCAGAGATATCTAGAAAGATTCGAAGCCACGTAGTCATCGACACGTATGAAAACCTTAACTACTTCACACAAGAATTCTGCATTGCTTGAAATGTATTTCTGATGTGAAGGGAGTCATTAAGTATTAAAATTAGTAAGCTTAAGTATTAAAATAGGAAGCCGAAGTATTAAAATTTGTAACTTGGTGAACAAACAATGACAATTGAAAAAGCTCTAGATGCTGTATTTTCCAAATAATCTAAAGAATTCGCCTAATCTTTTTTTTGTTACTTGATTTTAATTATGACTATATTTCAGAGCTCAGACTAATACAACACCGAGCCTGACCACGTTATTCTAAAAAGGTGCAATACTGCTGTCGCCGAAGAATTTAATAATGAAAGAAACCCGTAATAATACTGAGTGCCATTTTTTAACATTTTTATAATTCTACACAGCCCAAAACATTATAGCTTTAATTTTACAAGAATTGGATTTCAGTAAAGCAGAAGCTATCTAATTCCACACCTTTCACACAGCTGGCAAAAGCAAGACTATTCCCAAATCCAGGAAGTCGTGGAACGAACGTGAATGTAAATCTGAGAGTCTTTAGGATAGAGTACATATAAGTTGTTCAAAGAATGAAGAACATGGGAATACAACAGATAAATAATACACATTGGACTGAATCTTGCGGTATACTTAGATCAGTGTCTATCTAATGTGACTTCTCCTCAGAGTTAATAATGAATCACTTGCTTCTATAAAAGTAATAAAAAAAAACTGACGCAACCACAGCTCTGAAAAGATAAAAAAACAAAGGCATTCAAACAGATAAGAAGTACGTCTAGTGCCAAAATATTTACTCAAGTCAAACAGACGAAGTGTAGTGACTTTTTTAATATGCCAATTTTAATGGACTTTGCCGACCTCAACAAAGTAATTTAGTGAAATAAAAAGGTCGAAGGCTCATGTGCATAGGGTCAAAATCAAAAAGATCGTACAAGTACTCTTGCAACTGATTGTGGACGATCTTCTTCAGAATCTTGAACAGGGAGCACCGAATAGAAATCGATCACAAGTCGGGGGGAGGGGAGTATTTTATACCATTTTAATGGAATAACATTTACAATGACCCAAAGATCAGAGTAAACTCCGCAGATCAGGGAGGAAATGATCAATTTAACAACGGAATGAAGAAAATACCGTCGGATAGTATAGATTTAAGGAGGGTAATTTATGAGGGAGAGAGAAAGAGAGAGAAAGAGATGGAGAGATTATAGTCATTCTATGGATAAACTGGAGATCTAGTGATTAGGTGATCAGATCACGTTTGGAACTTGGCCGATTGACACAAGCGTCTCTGTTAAAATTTACACTCGCTTCCTTTACAAATAAATCCTAGATCTTCATCGTCATTCCATATGCTTATTCGAAGCATAAATAGAGCAATGATAAAAATATTAGCAATAGAGCAACGTTCGATAATATGTAAAAAATAAAAACCTTACAAATTCATTTTGAACAACGTTTACTTAATAATTCCAATTTAAATCGAATAATTATGAAATTAACGCATGGAATTAATCTTTTGTAAATTAGATTTTGCCCGGCGATATTAAAACCAGCGCTGCAGAAATGGACTGCCACATAAATATATCGCGCGTAAAATTATCGCGCATGAACTTCCACTTAAGCGATTTATATTATGCAATCCTCCCATTGATCGCATAAATTTGCACCGTGAATATTTACTAACACCTGTCAGATGTATCTATGTCTTGATCTAAATCAGTGTGATAGAGCGATGCAATTAAAAAAGAGAACCGCAGCACGCACGTGAATTTAGAATTTTTTTATGTTTAAGTTTGGTTCAAAATTCCAAAAATTATTGAAATACGTCGGAGTAAAGATATACTAGACGAAATAGTCAAAACATGTTTAAAACAATCAAACACATCTATGCTAATTAGCAATTAGATACTATACAATTCATTAATAAATTATATTTTATAATTATTTTATCTAATGATTTTGTTGATAAATTTACAAAAATTAATGCTTTTAACACAGGATTAATAATGCAACTTGAATTGGAAAATAAATTCCAGACCAAATACGTATTTATTTAATGTAAGTTCACAATGCCAAAATGTGTATAAACGTAAAAGTTTGCGAGCGAGCTAATTGTCTAGTTGAATTAATTGTGAAACTTAATTTCGAGCAACTGCGAAACAATTTCCAAGTTTAGTTCAATTAGTCAACAACGCCCCCTCCCCCCTATGGATGCTTTTACTTTCAATTAGCGGGTAAACTTTGTGTAGTAGGTACGTATATGTTACTATTAATTTCTCAATACCACTGATCGAAACATCGTTAAACTATATCGGTGAGACAGTCGCGAATTTTTTTTTCTCTTAAAGAAATACTACAGCTAGAAGATTATCCGAGGATTGAAAAATGAACAAAAAAAAATGTATCGTCATTGGAGGTAGATTATCAGTCGAATACGTAAGTTGAAGATTTCAAAATGTCCATCTCATTAAGCAACCTTTGATTATATGTATACTCTTGGAATAATATTATTCAGCATATTTAATATTTTGTCGTTTCAAAATAGTAGGAATAAAAAAATATAATAATAACTTTAAAGCGTTTAAAATAAAATTGTGAATAACTTTTTGTATATTATTATACTAATGGCAGTATCTTCCAACATTTTTCCTTTGGTTTTTTACAAACTTTAATTTTTCGTTCTTTAATCTTTACTATTTATCGAAGCTAATGTATAAGGCAGTGGTAAGAAATAATTTATAAATTAATAACTAAAAACCATGGATGTATATATAAAAAAATATGCTTTTTAATAGCTTCATCATTATTCAACAAATAAATTGACCTCTTCAAAACAAAGTCAGCCGAGTTTCCCGCATATAACACGATGGAGTTTCTGTTATAAGAAGCTCGGGATTCACCGAAGGCAGAGAATGCGCTCTATGCAAATGGCTTCATACGAAATGTACGCCAGAAATATAAGAGAAATCAGCTTGACGCTATGTACCCGGGGCTAAATAAAATTTTGCTGCGGTATTATATAACACATTCTCTATGATGCGTCAGGTTATATGAAATTACCAAGTTAATAATGCACCGCCTTTAAAAAAGTATGACTCGATTGACCTACATTTGTAATTAATCCAGATCGATCCCGCGCATCGAAACGAAAATTCAACTTATATATAGATATATATATATATCCAGCCTGAATAACCGCCCACTTATAGCTTCTCTATACATACATAAACGAATAAGTTTTCAGAGATCGACGAACTCGCTCGCCGGATCGAAAGGCGTTTTGGTGAGAGGGGAGTTCGGGGATCCCCGCGCGGCTCTCCCCGCGCCATTATCGAGCTTTGCTTTCCGCCTAAACTTTTCCTTGGAACTATAGAGTCGTGGAAGGGGTGACCGGTGGGAGTGACTCCAAACTAACCCCATCACCCTCCCCCTCCGGCCAGGGTCGTGATTGGAAACCGCGAACAAAGACTCGCGCATAGGTATCGAGGACATAGTAATTGGAATCCGAGCACTTAACCCATATATATATAGCATTACACTACCCAACACATAGAGAGAGTAATCGCGGGATAGGCGCTTCTGCGAGGGGAGGTTCGAATACTCCGAAGGAGATTTGGTCGAGGAAGTGGGGAGGGGGGGGGAGTACGGAACTGTAGTTTTATCTCCAAGGGGTAAGTAGGGGGACAGAAACAGGTCTTTTACGGCCAATTATTATTTCCTCCTTGGCGTGTATCTGATATATATATATATATATATATATATATATATATATATATATATATATATATATTGTAGATCGGAGCATCGAGATTGGAGTTCGCCCAAGCATCGTTGGGAGCGCGCGGTATAAACAGAGGGGAAGCTTTTACGGATTGCGCGCGAGACATGAATTTTATGCTCCCACCCCCCCCCCCTCGTTGCGGACGGTATAAACGGTATGAAAATAGTCGTCCTCCTCGCGCGAGTATACTCCGAACGAGTTAATATTATGAAGAACTTTTCGTCGTTCGATTTTTGGAAAATGATTTTTTTTTTCTCTTTTCCCTTTCTTTTTCCACAACTTTATACACCAGTAATATAAAAATTAATTTATAAAGAAGAAATAGCTGTGAATTTAGTGCAACGTACGTAATCAATAGCATCTGCGCAACAAAAAAAAACATTTTTACACTCGGATATAAAAAACGTATATTGTACTATTATTGACCGATATGGTATTTCTCGTGCTATAATAATACGTATGCAACTTTATAAATTGAAAATGTTTCATTATTAACTAAAAAGTCTCTTTCTTGACAGCCTAGCGTAAGTTATTTTCATTTCTTTTTAATTTTTTTAATTCAAAAAGGGGAAAAACTCATCCCATTTCATCTTTATGGTTGGACTTTGGCACAGTTCTGAAGTTTGTTAGTAAATAATCGCTTTTCTGCATTAATAATTATATCAAATTTTATAATATTATTTACTATATCATATGAATAGTTAAAATTTTTAAATTAAAAATTATAAGTGAAAACGAAAAAGTACGTGATATCTCATTTTCCCCTATTTTCTACTTCTTCGAAATAAATTGGGTTGAAATCCTGAAAATAGTTTTTAGAGACTTTTAAATCAAACATTATCAATCAAATTCGAATTCATAACTTCTGAAAAATTGTAATTATCATTAAAACTGCAACAATGCGTAAAATCCTGGTTTGCATCAAATCCAGTAATTGATTTTGCAAGATCAGCAAATTCGTAGTTATGAAAAAAAATCAGAAAGGATTTTATACCTCGTGTTATCCTCGTAGGATTATCTAAGGATAAAATTTGTCAGAAATTTTTCATAAAATTAAACTTTTTTAAAGCTTTTTAAAAGCTGTAGTTATCGATAGTCCCTTAAAAACATATTTTTAAGGTAATATCGATAACTACAGTCCTAGAGAATAAAAAACACGTATATTCCTTTTGCACCCCCTAAGTAGTGCTTTGGGATGAAATTTAGAAACTGTTTTAGAGTTCTTTTCAGAAGTATCATTTAGAAATAAAAATCACATTCATAGCACTGAAAAATATAAAATTATAAATAAAACAGAAATATATATCTTATCTCTTTTCGCCTCTGTAAAGAATATTAAGTCAATTCTGGAAATCGATTTTTAGAAATTTTCAATTAAATAATCAGTGTCAATGAAGGTCGAATCAATAAATTCGTGAACCGTGCAATTATCGGTAAATCCTTAAAAATACGTAACAACGCACGTTTATTCCTTGTTTACCCACTTAGCTGTGGATTGAGGTAAAATCCGGAAATCAACTTTTGGTAATTTTCATAATTAAACACCCGAAATAGAAATAGAATCCATAATCTTGGAAAATCCATAAAGTTATCGATAAAAACGTAAAATATTTATTTCATCTCTTCTTACCGATTTATTAATTAGGATGAAATCCATTCTAAAATAACACCTGTCCAGCCCACCTATGTATTACATCAAAATCCCAAATCTGCGAGTTCAACAGTTGAGAGTGGATGCTAATGGGTAATTGAGTCGGGCAAAATGTTTTGATTACTTGAAAAATGTTTTGACTCTTTTGCTTACTTACTGTACTTTCCCTATGGCATGTCCATTTTCATATTATGATTAAAAAGCGCTTTCTTACATTATATCAATCGAATTATATTTAACATATGAAATAATGCCGTAAGTAAGAAGAAAAATTAGATAAAAAAGTAATGTTCATTCCCTAACGAATTTCACGCTTTCACTGGTGTTACTAAATATATATTATTCAAGTATCTGTGCATTCAGTTATACAGAGTAACAAATGCGCAAATAACGAATACGATACGAAAATATAGAAAAATCAATTAAAACAGTTTACTGCCATGAAGAATTTATACAGTTCTATAATAATAACATAGTGTCTGTGCGTCGCAGGCTTTTCTTTTAACTTAAGAAATAGTAGCTATTCAATGAATCATTTTTATAAATACGAAAATTTAACGCTGGGATTAATTTCCATAAAACCGACTATCAGCAGTCGAAATACGCGTCTCGTCAGACTGTATACTAAAAATCCTACAAGATACTACCGCAGGACTTGTCGTGTACACGCTATGTCTACACCGAACCCGTTTTCGCCGTTAACGCGAGATTTTAACGACGACACCGCGCGACATCATGGCGAATGCATTCGTAATATTCGCTTGGTGCAAGCTCGGTAACGACATCTGCCGGTTTCGAAAGTAGAAAAATCTGAGAAACATTGAATATTGGCTCGCACGGGAGATCAAAGCAGAGATTTAAAAATAAATTAAATCTCGCACTAATTTGAATTTCGAGTTTCGATGTATGCGTATATATATATATATATATATATATATATATATATATATATATATATATATATTCCTGATTTACCAAGGACAAAAAACGCGTAAATATATTTTATTAGATAGAAATAGCACGATTTTCCTCCTGCTTTTATGGTTAGAATAATTGTCGGATGCTTTTTAATAAATGATTTTTGTTTTGTCTATAGTAATCGAAGACGGTTTCATAGAAAATGTGCACTTTTACATCACCGTGAACGCCGCCTCTGATGTTTTCTTTTTTTTTTCGTGTTTCGTTCAACGTAACGCACGAATCTGGGACGAGAGACAATGGTGGACGACTGTAAACATCGCCACGACGTTGGCGCATTTAATAATGCGACTTCCCGGAAATCGCAGCAGAACTTCCTTTGCCGATATATATATATATATATATATATATATATATATATATATATATATTGCCTAACACAAACCGTTTACAAACTGAATTTACAAACTAAACATCAAACGGCCAACTGCAAATTCAGTTTGAAAGTCGCTTCGCAAATTGTTTAACTGGCGCAACCTCAACTATCGCGAGAAAACGATGAAATGTAGTTGGAAATAGGCTATTTTTGTACAGATGTAGGCGCGCGCGTGTGTTTGTCAATTATGTGACAAAAGAAGACTGATTGTTTAAATCAATAATGTTGTCGCAGATCCAGTGGATGAGGAATAAACTTGAGAAAATGCAAACTGTACTATTCTAAAGCGTAAGTCTATTTGGAGCTCAATTTATCCTGCCACACGTACACGTTCGATGACGATACGAATAAATGAAAAAAAGTAGTTTTTCTGATTAATCCTGCTTACTTATTCTGTGACAGGCAGTTCTGGCATTTCGACGATGAATTTAGCGAGCTTTTTAGCCGAATGCCAATTTTCTAGCCGAAAAGTACGATTCCGTTATATATAAATATAACTCGATTCTACGTGTGACATTCAAAGGGAAAATTTAGGTAAGAAACGAGTAAGCTCGGCATCGGACGCAAAGAGGAACGAAAGACTGATAACTATAATAGTATTTATTCTTGCCTTCCGTTCATGTTAATTCTGTGTGGCTGCTGGTAGACTCTGTGCATTTATTCTAATAACTGTGAATTCGCATTATATTAAGCGTAAACCTTTTGACGAACCGTGCACAGTATATAATACGCTTATATACCCCGACAAAGAAAATTTGTTTGCCCAACGTATTTACTCTGATAAAATATTGAATGGAGGAGAAGATTATACGTAAACTTAAATAAACAAATCTACGATATATATATATCTTCCTCGGACAGATGTGCTCGATTTAAAAAATAACCGTAAACGAAAGCAGAGTCTTTAGAGCCATATATTTTATTACGTATTACGTACAAAGTGTAATTAAAATGGATATCCTTAGTCAATATAAATCGACATTCTTATTAAATCGTAATCCTTACATAAAAGTATCGCCGGTTTTCAAGAATCGGGCGTTAAGAAGATTAAATAGAATTCTGTTGCGTAATAATAATGTGTACAGGGAAATGCTTTATCAGATTCATGAAGTGTCTTGAAAAAATACTTCTTTTGAAAAAAAAAGTCAATTAATCAGTGTCGTTTCGCATTACGCGGACTTCGGCATCTTGGGAACAAAAACCCATTACGTAAGTGGCGTTTAGTTTGTTAATTATTTATTTCGTAAGAGTGTGAAATTTATTAAAAAATAACCTCTTCAGATAAAATATTTCACAAAGGTTTACGGAGTAAATAATGATATGTAATCAAATTTTTATATACTCGTAAATTAAAATATAAGTTCATTTAATATTTTTTGAACCTACGTTTGGAAATTTCAAAATTGTTTTGAAAAAAAAAAAATTACTTGACAATCATTTCGAAATCGACTTAATTCATTATCATCGTCCCATAAGGATTAATGCTATATGACAGCCAAATCCTAAACAGAAATTAAAATGATTATTGAATTTAGACTTTTAATTTAACTCACACTATTGTGTAAAAGAATATATCTTATCACCTCAATATATCTTTCTGTCTAATATTATTTCAGGATCGTCGTGATATATTTTATTTAGGATACGATTAAGTTATGTAAATGTTAGTACTCCATATGAACTAATCTGTATGCGCGCAGCGAAGATTACGTATCTGCTCGCTCATTGAGGCGACTTTAATCCAACCTATAATATATTATGCTAAAATCGAGGAGCTGCTCACTTGATGTATTCGTATTACGATTTCGTAGGATTTCAAATTGATCTTCGAATTTTTGTATCGTCTTTTATACGATAGATTAAATCAGAGCTCTTGCATGTATTATCAGCAGGATGGAATTCTTTTAATCAATTTATTAAAGGAGAAATTGGTTTTATTTATACGTTGATTGATAGAGCCCTTCAATTATAATACGATCAATTTCGTACAAGTAATTTCCAAGTACAGTACACTATTTTAGAATATAACTATCGATTATTTTGCGAAATTTTTATATAACGAAAATAGGGAAAAAATTCAAATAAGTAATAATAACATGAAGAATTTATTGGATTATTTAAGCTTTGCTGAAATTATGTAGCCAAAACTATGTATATGTTATTTTGCTTACTTATACTTATTCATCATTTCGTATTATATAGACATTAAATTCCAATAAGATTAATAAAAAAGATAAATTTTCCATATAATACTTTGTCCTTTTTGTAAAATTCCCTATTATCATATTAAAACCGTGTGAAATTAATGCAATGTTAATTACAAGGAATAAATGAACCATTAATAACATTTCCAAAGATAGAATAAAAAGTATATACCAAGAACCTAGTGTACGAAGTATGTACAGTCAATTCTGTATTATTGTTCAAATTAAAAAAAAAATCCGCCACTCGCGTCAATCAACAAGATGTTAAAAGCAAAAATATAAATATTTCAAATTATCAGAACGTGAAAAAGAAATAAAAGACGATTAATGTAAATTGAATTAGACAGCATACCACGTATGTGGAATATTACTGTAACAAAAAGAACGTGTTTTTCTCTGTAAAGCAATACGGATTTAATAGAAAATAATAAACAATTCATCGATATGGATCATTTATGAGACGCACATATAAGACTCTAGATTTGATTGCCCATGGTCATTAATTATAGACGTATACCCATTATACCCGCACCCATATAAATGTACTTGTTGCCAGGTAACTTCATTTGATTTACGAATTTATCAGCAATATTTACAGTAACTACTTTGATTACTCGAGTGTCTGTCTCTGACTGAATTTTGAAAACTGTTGCGATTATAGATAATAACGGTACACTTAGACGTTATAATAAAATATGCACAATAGAGACTGATGTTTCCGTGCTGTGAAATGATCAAGTATTTTTATTTTTTATTTTTTTTACAAAAAAACACTCAAGGTGGTAATTGTATCACCAATTAAGATACACTTCAAGCTCTTAATAAATAAAGCATTCTAGATCGCGACAAAAATGAACAAAACTTTTTTTATTTTTGTTTCTCTTTTTTTTAATCCTGCCGATTCGACGGCTAAATCATAAGTCTCTATTTTGTGCATTTATTACGGTTATATTATAATTATACAGTGAATCGTTATAATCGTAAATTGGCTTAAATATTGCCTTAGATATTTATAATTAAATTTAAAGGATTTAACTATGGCAAAAATGACATATCCATGTATTTATTCATTTCTACCAGTGTCATGAATAGAGCGAAAAAAAAATTTCTTCATGCTCGAAACGTTGATAATGAAATAAAAGGTGGATTTAATTAAAACTCCATTCTGCAGTAATTGATTCCAAATTCCGCACCAATTATATCAAAGGATTTTAAATTTATGTATGATTTTCAATTATTTCAGCTCATTTACCAGTAAATTCAAATTATTTAAAAAAATACCAATTATTTCAAATAATTACAAAACGCCTTAGAATAGTTCAAAATGATATTTTCTTCTTCGAAATTCAATCGATTTTAAATTAGGCCATATATATATATATATATATATATATATATATATATATATGCGACAATTAAATTAATTGCATATTTATATCCATTAATAACGAGGATCCAACGATTTTACAGAACGATTAGCACCCCCGCTCAGCGAAATCCTTGTCAGTGTACCGCGCACAGGTTGTTATAGAATTATAAATATGTCAGCTTCCGGGCACAAAAAATTCCTCCCGCGGACCTATCGGAGATCGGGAGATCGATCGACGTTAATTGCGGCTCTTGGCTCTCGCGGATATTTGTTCCAGACGGATGTACCGCGGGCTCCGTGGCTGTTTAGCGGAAATGCGGGAGGGGCTGCAGGGGGGTGTGTATGAGCTCGGATTAACCGCTGATTGCGCGCGCTCTATCAAAAGATGGCGTTCCGGGACCCATTTAACGACGCTTTTCTCCGTCCATCCGCATTTCTGGATGATGGTCGCACGAACGACCTGTCCTGTGTTATCCATCTTTGTGTTATATATATGTGTGTATATATATATATATATATATATATATATATATATATATATATATATATATCATTAAGATGAAAGAGATCATAGAAGTTTGCGATATTTTTGATAAAAAAATATTACATCAATTGAAATTTTTATCTGAAAATATAATGGAAATATGAAGTAGTATATAATTATACTTTATCATATTATGTTTCTAATAATATAATTTTCGAACTATAAAATATCCAAGACAATACATCAATTCAATTTATATCTTTTTATATAATTTGACAATTAAATACTTATTATTAAAAGTTAATATAACACAACAGCAACAGCAAGTTTCAAAACTCCCATAAAATTCATTGTTGTCAATAAAACAAAGCCTTACAAATTTATAAATAAATTATAGAAACATATTTTTATCATCCATCTAATCTTAACGCTTATTTAAAAAACAGATAAGAATTAAATTTCAAACTCTCCAATATTTTTATTAGCATTTATCTGAACAATTCGTGAAATTGTAACTAATAAAATATATTAATTGCCAATTGGTTTTATTGTATTTTATTTTGTACTTCAGCCAATAGGCTTTCTTTTATTTTAAAACAATAAAAAAATCTTCTTTCTTAATCAAGTAAAAGACAGATCTCTACCTATACAGAAATTTCTTGCTCTTCTAAAAAAACAAATATGCAATCTTTTACATTCTAGCTTTATTATAAACTTTATAAAGTATATATTTACTATTTAACGATAAGGGTAGACGGAAATATAATGTTTGCCAACGTTGATTTTATTAACTACTTCAACAAAGTCGGTACTATAAATCATTCTTTTTACACTGAGCATCTTTAATTAAATTTCACATGTCTTTTAAAATAGAATTCTGCAAATACGTATTCTTAAATAATTCTCTCTCCAATGCATTTTCTCCATTTAGTCTCCTTACATTGAAACAAATATTGCAGCTGTATATGTATATGTATGCTTTGCATTTTCTTCATTACGGTTTATTATCTCACATAATCTCTCATATATTCAGAGATGAAACTAATTTCACCGCTGTACTCCATCTGCTTCTCGTACCGTCAGCCAAATAAATTAATCCAGGTTAAAAAGTTTTAATTAGTTCGGTGGGAGATAGTTTTCCTGGCAGCCTCCCACTAATCGTCTAACTACAGGGTAATAATAATTCATGCAAAAATACATTCTATTCGCACTATTAATTTTGCCCCGTACCGCGTGCGAGGATTTCTTCACCGTTGTGTGGATTGCGCGAAATTGAGTAAAATTTGAATATTGGTAGATGAACCTTATTATACGGTCGGGCAAAGTTTATTTACAAATGCCTCGCGTTAGATCACGCCTAAATATTATCGGATGAGATGAACATTAGAGTTTTTAAAAATTATTAAAAATTGAAATTGTATGAGCATGAGACCCTCGTTAATCTGATCTTACGTCTTATCGCTGTAATTTTGTTTAAGGAAAGATGCTTAGGTTACTTTCATGCTCCGCCCGTCCTACATATATTTATGCCGCAAAGAAATAAGAAACTATCTATAACACGAGTAAGAAAAAAAAAAACTTTTGAATAAATTATATTTTCTTTTATTATAAGCCCTTACTTAAAAACAAAATGGGGAAAAGTGCGCTCTCCCGTAGCATTATGAAGTAGTTGTAAAAGTGGCTTATCAAATTTATACGGATGAAATAATTTTTTTATGCGCCAGCATTTGAGATTGGAACGTCAAAAGCTTTACTACAAATACAGGAATCTTTCTATATCTTAGCCGCTAAATATGATCTAAAATAAAAAATCTTTTGCCCGATATTATTTAGAAAGAACTGCGATTCGTAAAACCAGAAAAAGGAAGAAAATACTATCGACATAATTTTTTCGTTATCCTCTATGCGCCTAAAAAATATCGAATGCAAAGAACGTTATTCGCCCGCTAATAATGTTTAAATACGAACCAATTTGCTTATCAAAACATCAATGATATAATTTTTTATTTCGATACTTCATATGAACTCGATACGCGTAAAACAAGCGTAAGCGGGGAAAAGCGCAAGTTGATGAAAAAAAGTTTTATTTATTATTCGATTTGTTATAAAAATAGCAATCCATCGATTGGGTAAAGGAGAGGGAGATTTTTTCCTTTAAGATCTTTCCACTCGCCGGGACCATATATTTACTTTATCTTGAGTTTCTATACTTACAGAAGAGCAAGCATTTCTATTAAAGTACCGGCAGCACTGAACCCCAGAACAAACATAAATAAATATAGTATATGTACGTAAATTTCAATAGCGAGTTATTATATTAACACGAGAAGTATTGTTAAAAATTATTTCTGCGCTTATGTATTTTAGTGAATTTTAGTTATTTTATATAACATGCGGGACAAGCTAAAGATGATTATCTTTTATTGAAGAAATTTTTTCAATAGAATCAATTTAATGGAATGTAAATAATTGTTTCATCTGTCTGTCTTTATTGTACATTTAGCAAGAATTTGTACATTTCCATTAACCTCCACAATTTCGGTTTTACTCCCATGCTGTAGTCACATTTTTCACGTTAATCTGATTAAATCTTTAAACATTCGTCTAGTTTTTCTATTTTTTGTTTTCTTTTTCGAAATACTTAAAACTTCACGACCATTAATGAAGATAGTAGTAGTAAAACAAGTAGAATCTAAATTGTTATCTTGGTAAATTATGTGATCCTGCGAAAGTCTCGCGGTGCAGTAGATTTTTTCGTAGAGATAATGTCCCAATCGAAAAATCGCCACCGCGTAACTTTTAGGCGCCTCAACGACAACGAATCGAGTCGACGACGAAAACTGTTGGAAGTTCTTGAGAAGCAATTTTCCAGCTTATCGCCGCGTGAAAATTGACCGCTGCGACTTTCTTCGGGAAATGGGCATATTAAAAATAATAAGAATAATTTAATCATGAATAAATAAACAATAGTAAAAATAATTTCTTTTTACATTAAGAAAATAATTTCCTGTTATTATAATAAATATTTTATGAATAGTTCTTTTTATTTATGTATTTATTTATTTATTTATGTATCTAGAATTTCATACTAAGTAACTTATGTTATATGAAATCTATCTGAATGAATTTGTAACTTAGAAAATTAAATTTGATTAGAAAATTCAGATATTTTAGTTGAAACTCTTTGATCAAAGTTATTTGTCAAATATCCAACTTAATTTACTTACTTATAGTAGGATAATAAAAATCGCGATATAGGTGTATAGAAAATATTATGCTTAAATGTGAGAATTTTATCAATGAAAGTTTGGCCTAAAAAAAATTTCTTTGAGTCATCTAAATGATTTTGAAGGAAGAGAGCAGCAAAAATTTTGGCTTCTTATCATTACCAATCATTATAAATTAACTTTGAAATACATTTAAATCACCACGGAAATCACTTTATAAAATAGCTTTGGCTTGTCATAATAATAAAGCCGGATAAATATATTTTTGATTTTCCATTGATTAGTAAAAAAATTTTAAATCGCCTAAACGATAATCTATCTTTAAAATAATAAATAAAATTAAAAATAAGTATGTTTCGATCTGTTCTAGATTCCTGTTAAAAATTTAACTTCCAATCTTATGTTGATACATCTGAATTCTCGCTTATCTTAAATACTCGCTAAAGCGACGAAATGCGGCGAAAGTAAAAAATTCTCTCCTTTCTTTATACGCTCGAGTTTCGCAATAATCGTCGCGCAAGGATTAGGTGCGGACGAAAAATCTCGCATCTCGCAACGACGAGTTAATTCCGTGTATTTATACTTGCGCGCAATGCGGAGAAACAGAGAGAGAGAGAGAGAGAGAGAGAGAGAGAGAGAGACAGAGAGCTGATTGAGGAGGAAGGGAGGAGCCGACATAAAGAGATAGCTTAAATCACTTGGGCTAACTTCCGCCCATTGCATACATCTCTCCCTTGTTTTTTTCTTTTTCTTTTTCGCTTATATATGCACAATCGCACAATATATATATATATATATATATATATATATATATATATATATATATATATAAAGCGCACTATTTTTCGCCCCGCCCAGCTCATTATGTGTTCCGCGTGTATTATTGCGTTTTTACGCGCTCGCCGCCTTCGCAATTTGACTTGCTAATTCCTTCGAGTTTTTAATTTTACTCTCCCTTGGATTTTCTCCGCCTCTCCGCTATATGCTTTCCATTTAAAAGCTTTTAAGTTTTACGAACTACCTATGTATACATGTATATATATATATATATATATATATATATATATATATATATATATATACATGAGTGAGTGATAAAACGCTCAGTTCCTACGCGGAGATCGCTGAATATCGTTTCGATAAAGTTCGAAGAATTTTGCCCGCGATGCTTTCTCTTTTAACGCGCTCAAACAAATGGTTCGACGGAAATCCATGAGAATCCATTTATATAATTCGTAAAATTTGCTATATATAAATCAACACTGGAAGAAGCGAATTATTGTTAATCAAATAAATACTAATTTAAATAGTATCAAAATCAGTTCATTGATTTGCTATAAGAAGTTTCAATAAATTAATTTTAATTACTAATTTCAATAAATATTTATTCGCTACTATTCAAATAACCGCATCTGTGTAATTTAGATACAGGGAAAATATATTAGTGCATGTCAAATACCGAGCTGCCCAAACCGAAGATCGAGCCCTATTATAAATAATGTTTATATTACTAAAATTTGCGTGTACTCTTGTACATGTTGTTGAAAAGTCAATTGGTATAAAAATCATACGGGCCGATAGATCTCTGAAACTCGTATATACATTTCCGAAGGCTTTTGTTGCACTCAATACGAGCCTGAGTCTCAACTTTTCTTAGAAATCCTAGCATAAAGCTGTCAAAATAGCGGTTTCTGGAATTTTTTGTGATTATATAGCATCGTAACAAAATTTTTCCTCAAAAAAAAAAAAAAAAAAAATTTATGCCCATCTTAATTTTAAACCCTTCAGATTGCGTAGAATTAATTTCGATGTATATTTTTTACTGAGTCATCATATTTTAAAGCTTCACAATTTCATAAAATATTATACAAATATATCAGAGAATCCAGGCTCACAAGTCCCAAATTCTAAATGATTTTGATTTTTTCAAATCAGGATTCCTGACTTTTCATTGGTAACTTTCAGGTTGTTTATTTTAAATATAATAAATTTTGGATGTGTAAATTTGAATTCTTTGTTATAACATATTTGCTATAACATATGCATTAGTGGGCTTTTTGTAAAACTAAGATAAAAAAGATAGTTTCAGTAAACTCAACGCGATTAAAAAAAATCAAGACCTATACTTAAAGACGGTCGTAAGAGTTTTACACGTGAAAGATTTTGTGACGATGTTGTATAGTCATAAACATTCCTAAAGAAAATTGGTTAGTTTTGCAACTTTAAGTTAGGATATCTCGGAAATCGAAACCAATTTGAACCTCCATATTCTAGATCCGCGCGTGAAAAACCTTCGAAAACAATGGTTTTAGTACTCTGGCTTCTGGATTTGAGATTCTATATAAATTTGCTGACCTTTATATTAGACTGGAATTTATATATATATATATATATATATATATATATATATATATATATTCGTTTACCATTTTTTTAATATATAGAGTATAAAGACTTAATTCACATTAGTATCGATACTGAAGTACCTGTTCTAATCTGCCAAGTGACAAAAGGAAAAGCGATCAAATCGAAATATTAAGTGCACCTAAACAAAATGAATCGTTGTTTATAAATTAAATTTTGATCATTGTTTAAATAATTGTCTTACATTTTTTGTTCCCTGCACGATACTCCCCTACCTAGTGCCCGATGTACAGATTAACTTCACCTTAATTTACATCCAACCCATCCACTTCGTATTAGCCCGGTATTCTAGGCGCGTTGGAGGTTGGCATAACGTATTATTGACATAAGCCCGGCGGGGATAAATGCCGGTCGAGTGGTCGGTCCATTGGAGCTGCTCCGAATTCGATATACGCGTGTCAGATTTCCTCGGCTAGTCGAGTGCTGAATTCCTGTCAATCTCGCAGTATCCAGACGCTCGCATTTTTGCGGAGTTTGGAAAACCATCCAATTCATATACAGAAAGGGAAAACATCCGAGCGGCAATGGTCTTTAATTTACCTTATACGCTGAGTTCATTAAGTACGTAAGCCTCATTTTCCAAGGTTATAAATTGTACCTTGATAAAGCAGGCATTTCTCTCATCCTTTACCTTGAAATACACGTAAACACTTTAGGGATATAGCCCTTAAGCGTTCTTAGAGGTTTAATCTTGTAAGCTATTACACGCAAGCGCAATCAAGCGGACTCGGCGGCACTTGCAAGTTTAATCGCGTCAAGTAATTCTTGGCTGGTCTGTAAATCTCCTGGCGCGACTTTATAGATTCGAAGCTTTTATGGAATCCGAGATGAAAAATAGTGATTTTGTCTTTTGACGAAATGGAAATAATCTAAAAAAAAACACTTTCTTGGAATATAGATAGACTTTCTGGTTGATCTTGAATACGTCCTGCAGAATAATCAATTATTCCAATCTATTATTGAAATAATTTTTATTTCGACAATAATAAATACTAAATAAATCTGCACCTATTTTCATACCATCATATTTTTTTCTTAATATAATATTGCCCATGTAGCAATACTTTAAAATCCAAATTTCATGTAGTTGCATATCTGCAAGTTAAATATTATAATCAACATCTTGATATATATTTTAATATAATGATCCATTATATTTTATATCGTTAGCTTTATTTTCTCCGTGACTAATATTTAATAATTGGCCTAGAATTAAAAATGACTGTTTTAAAATTAATTAATTAATATTTATATAGAAATAGATTATTTAGTGAAAACTCGCTCATTATAGCTACAGCATTTTTTGAGATTATAATCCTAACAATTTTTATAAAATATAATGAATATTAAAAAATTGTTATCATTTGCAAAATAAGACGCATCATAATTATTTTTAATTATTCTTTTATTATAGTACTATTATATAATAACATTTTCCAATATTACAATGGAAGAGGAATATTATTTTGCTTGAGCTTATTTAATTGCTGGCTATTATTGTAATCCGCACCTGTCAGTTGAGAATGTTGAAGCATTTATAATTTTTAATAAAAATAATTTAAACTAATTGACATGCTTTTAACTTTAATTAAAAAAAAAATACTTCATTTTCAGTGCTCGAAGCCAAATACTTCTCATGATGAAGTTTGACAACGATGAATATTAAAGTGGGTATGTTTCTTTTAACAAGAATGAGACTTTTGATAAATCAAAGGGATTTTCGATTAATTAAACGAAGCCGAAGCCAGTAACGTATTTAAGAATGTTCAATTAAGATTTCTAAGAATAAATAATTAATTTTGATTATCTCTAACTGGATAAATATTATTATTGTTTATCTACTATCTATAATATATTCGAGTAAATTGTCGAAATAAAACTATCGAGATAAAAATACACTTTAACCATATCTGGCCATAAATTGGCTTTTAATTTTTTTACTAAAATTTATCGATGGAAAACTTCATAGTGTGGAGCTTCCTCATAAAATAAATTCTTATTTGATGGTTTTATCTAACTTTAACAAAACTTATTCTGATCATACTTTTACATTATTTTAATATCTCTAAATGAAGGCTTATTCGTAACCATGCTATTAACTAGAGTAACTTAAATATTGCTACTTTTTATTACAGGTTTAATGAAAAACGCCTGAAAACTTACGTGACTTCTTTCATTTATATACCCACAATGGTATTCGAAAATTTAGTAGTATAACATTTAAATAAATTAGTATACAGCACAATCAAAAGTTTTATATCTCAGTATAAATTTTAAAATTCATTTAAAGGTAGTTTATAAATAAACATTAATTATTATGCTTCATCTACAAACTTTACATGCACTTTTTGATTGAATCATTCAATGTTTTATTTTATGCCATAGCATGTATAAATTTTTTTTATTATCAAAGGAATAGAAAAAAAAACAAGCCCAGACCAATGATTTATTATTTTTTGTCCTAATGATTTTACAATCACGTAGTTGGTAGTAAAAGAAGATGATATTTGGATAAGAAGTGAATAAAATTTTGCATAGAAATTATGTTTGAATGAATGAAACAAATTTTTTTTCAATAAGTCAATTTTAGTTTTCTATCCATATGTGCTAAGAATTAAAACATGAAATAAAAATATTACATTTAATTTTGAATTTAGACATAAACACATAAACTGTCCCAATTCACGAATACACATATTCATAGAATGTTTAACCTAAAAAAAAACTCGATCAGAGATATAAGATTTGCCGCTAATTCTCAATTTTCTTAAGGGACTTTCGAATTCAATCTTTACCTATCGGGCAAAAAATGTTATAAGATTACAAGAAAATATTAAATATTGTGAATTTTATTTGCTTTCATTCTACATTGCCACAAAATTTCAAGCAAATACATCAAGCGGTGTGGAACTGATAAGGTCCGAAAAATTTCGAATAAAAAACCTATAAATTTTTCTCAGAACTTTCTCATTCCCATGCCGTTTCTGGAAACTTTTGAGGAACAAATAATAGACACATAAAGGGTATTCTTAACTCAAATTTGTAAAAATTTAATGTTTATATACGATATCATTAAAACGGAGTACTTTTTACTCTATTGATATAAAAGAGTAGTCGAACCGTATTATATAAAGAGGTGTCTTTTTTTCTATTATACCGATTGAGTAAAAAGTGCCCTATTTTAATGAACTTTGTATATAAGCATTAAATTAGTCCAAATTTTAATTAGTCATGCTCTTGACTTACATCTATTTTAGATTACCGCAACGTTTCATGTCAATGCATGAAACGTTGTGGGAATAAAAACGTTTTAAAAAGTGTATTTATTAATTTATATGATATTTATAATTTATGATAAGGAATACTTTAGAATTTTCTCATTTACCCACCGTTGGGCGAACCTGCTTAAAGCTTGTAAGTAATATAAAAAGTACGTAAATAAAGGGAAAAATTAACGAAAATTTACGAGAATTAAATTTTTACATAAAATATTCGAAAAAAGGGAGCATTTTTTAACTAAATCGGTATAAAAGCAAAATCGACATCCCATTAACAAAGTAAGTTATCTCTCTGACGATATATGTTCACTTCTCTATCTGTCCGTTCCATCTCCCCCGTCAAAGTCCTCCCAATTTCCGAGGCGATCGGATGTTTGCCCCGCGATTCTAATTCCAAGCGTTTTTATTATGCCCGCGACAGGTGCCCGCCGTGCGCTACACCGCCCAGGCGGCCACGACTACGGCGACCTCGTGCCTGAGCTCGCGGCGCACCCTGATGGCGGCCGGCGAGAGCCTTCGCCCGGCGACGGGAGCCTCGGCGACGACCCTGACGCCGACCCAGAGCCCGACGACCGGCGGCACCACCACCCAGATCACCGGCCTCGAGCGCAGCCCGGTGAGCGAGCGGACATCCGTGGCGCGCAAGCACGTCCAGTTCATCCCCGAGACGGCGGTGACGGCGGCGGCGGCGGCGGCGGTCGCGGCGACGGAACCGCCCGCCGAGATCCGCACAGGTATTGTACACCTGCGCGTACCCACGCTCGTATGCCTCACCCTCCCGCTCTCTCGCTATCTTCCTTTCTCGGCTCCTATCCCCATTTGTGCAATCTGTACGCGTCGTTTGCGGCTAATGCCGTCGAGGTCGTTCTTTCGAAACTGCGCGCACACAAGGAATCGACGGCAGGATTATCATTGTTATCATTATTATTATTTGTATTATGTGTGTACGGTTTGAATCGGATACGCGGCTTTAGAGCGCTTTAGTACCTCCGCACGCTGTCTGCACACCAATTGAATTTAAGGCGCATTCTGAAATGTAATTATGGTTACCGCCGGAGGAGGCGAAGTTGTTTCTTTTAAAAACGTCAACGACCGGTATGTATGTGAAATTTTGTTTAAATTGTCTTTGCTGTCTTAAACTGGATTAAAATTTAATCTTTTATAAACGGATCTCCATTGGATAATAACAAATTTTTAAACACGTATAGCTAGCTTTGAAGCATAAACGCTTAAATCGTTGAACCGTAAATCCTCAAGTGGTTAAACGTTAATTCATAGACCGTTAAATAATTAAACTACAGTACCGGATTAAGCTTTTGCGGAGCCTGGTGCTAGAATCGTGACTCGGCACCCCTTTTAATGTTGGGATTTCGAGAGCGTACGTGAATATAACTATATGTTTTGTAATTACGGATGATGAATTCACTTCTATAAACAACAAAAATTTCTTCAAATTCAAAGAAAACTCAAAAAATAAAAATACACAAATTTACAAATATTTTTCTCTACTTTTTGTAGTATCAAACTCACTTATCAAATTATCGAAACTCAGCTATTTAAGTAGAACTCCCTTTTGATCATCAGAAGTGCAATTTCATTAATTACATTTCATCATGCATTGTTATAAATCTATGTAAATCTTTTATCCGTTGCAACATTGAAAATGATAACTCGCTTTCACTATCTACTATAATAATAATCACAACAAGTGCAAGAGTACGTAAACAATTGGAAAAATTGGCATAATTGCATTACTAATCATCCACAATGTTATAGGACAATTTGTATTATCCTTTTCTTTACTATTTTTACGATGTAAGTAAAAAAGATAGATTTTGCATTGTTACTCGAGGCAATAACTGTTTTAATCCTATTAATAAATTTTTACTTCAATTATTTGAAGATCCATAAATCCCACATGCCTGGTTCCATTTCTGCAGCACCAATGCTTAATAAATTATTAGAAATCCAAATAAATTCGTAATGCAACTGTAATATTCACTCCGGATCTTTCATTCCATAGGTAATTTGTCAATTATAACGTAAAGTGTTTGGTTTTTAAACTTTTCGGATTTGTGTGCAATTTTAATATGCTTTTCTTTATAGATTAATCGATAGAAATGTGTACCTTTTACTCGACTCTGAATAGTCCAGACTAATTGATTTCTTATGTAAATCGACAACAAGATACCCATATTTTACTTGCTCTACTACTTCAAGTTTTATGTCTTCGAAAAATTGTTCAGCCGTTAAATTTAGGAATTCTTCGGAAATTCTTTCTGACAACTAGAAGACTTTACTCCGATCAGCATATGTGTCGATATGTTGTTTTAACATATGATCGAACTGAGAAATCTGATGTAGGGTCCCAATATAGCTACTGTTGTAAATGGAACCGTATACTTCGTTCTTCCCATAGAATGGTAAACCATTTTCTGCTGAGAACGGATTATTACGACGATACACTTCAAGATTGTAGTCCAGTAATTGCTGCAGTTTCTACCATATCAATTATTTGTGGGTCCGTACAAAAACTCCATAAGTATGATAATCAAGTTACAACGTCATGCAATGAATATGATCTCTACTACTTTCATGAGAGCAAATTCTCGAGTAAATCAGTTCTTCGCTTTTATTACATTTCCATAATTCGTTTATTATAAAATTATTGCCTTGAGCATCTAAAAATTTTTTGCATAGTAAATTCTTTAATAGAATTTTTTAATTTAGGCCTGACTGTTTCGGTCGAGCTTCTTTAGTAGTCCAATTGTGAAAAGTATTGAGGCTCGGTACATCAGTAAACTCTGAAACTCTAAACTCTTAAATATGTAACCCATCAAATTTTAATTCTGAAACTTTAAAAAATTCCATAAAGGCTTCATAGATCGACGATTCAAGGGTTTAGACTTTAAAGAAAAATAATTTAATTTTTTATTTCAGTCTTAAGATTCTTATCATTGTAATTATTCATTTTACTCGAATATTTTCCTGAACAAAACACTCTTACAGCTCATAAAATTACGACCAGCGAATCAACCATTTGTGAAACTTACAATGGTCGTGACCATAGGCCGAAGTCCCTTAGAGCACGTGTTAAAAATGGAAGTGTGCTAGAAACACGTTGTATTGGATATGAAGATGTTCCAAGGCGTTTTTTTTCTTAGAAATTCCGATCCATTGTAATTCGACGAATTCGACCGAGTCACGGACGATAGAAGTGACAAAGTACGTTTTGCTCTTGGCTTCATTTATAATTTCGAAGATTTCCGATAAGTAGACGATAATATGGTTTTGCATTATACTAAACAAACTTCTGGATCACTTTTCTGTACCCCCCCCCCAATGTACCGTCGTTTGCTATTTCATACTCTGCATAAGATAACAAAAGATAATAGTGCGATTCTATCGTAATAGAAATTGTGCCATGATGAGAGATCACGCCTACGTACGTTTCTACCGATTCGAAAAATAAGAAAAAATAAGTCCATCATCGATTAAGCATGTTTTATTATAGTTCTATCTAATATATTATTTCTTTAAATAGATATTAAACAAAACAACAATAATATTATCTATTCTTTTATTAGTAATTTCTATATTTCTAATATTATTTTCTTTGCTCGTAAATCGATCAAATTTAATATTTAGTTTCAATTTTCGGACGAGTTTGTAAAGTAAATGGAATTATCGAATTATCTTATATAGTTTCCTTCTGTCGCATAATTCTTGTAGTGACGAAACCAAATTTTCGTTGATTAAATTTGACCCTGTTATTCTTGGAAATTATAAAAGTTATTATATATATATATAGATGAATCAAGTAAAATATATACTTAAACATGTATAACACGAACGTTCTTAAATACAATTACAATTTCATAATTGAAATGTTAAATTTATTGTAAATAAAGTTTCAGTTTTAGATTTTTTGAAGATCGTGACGAAGAGTATAAAACATAAAAAACAATGCAATAACCAAAGTAAATGTTTTCGTTCGCTTAAAATTTTTCGACCTCATAATCATTCCAAAAGCTTTCAAAGACAAATTCAAGAACACCATCTAATCTCATATAATCTATTTAAATAATTCAGCATCAATAGAAATTTCTCTTTGCATAGAAAAAAAATCTATTTACCCATTTAAAGAACTGAAAGGAATCTTAATTTTAATTTTTCCAAAATTACAATATTTTATCTATGTCCATACAATTTAAAAAGAAAATATCGAACTTGTTCAAACGATGAAACTTTTTATGTTCTTATATGAATATTTAATGTAAATATCAAATGAAATGAGATTCAATTTGAATAAAACGCCATAGACTGTAATCTTGCTATTTTTTTCTGCTTTTTTTTCTTTTTTAAAATCCATTGGAAAAATCCACTTTCTTGTACATTGAACTTACATCTTCGTTTATGTACAAAAATTTATCCATAATACCCGCGCCTCTTCCAGCATTTCCATCCACCAAGGAAACTGCACGCGATGCACCATTGAGCCCCCGCACTGATCTTCTGATTGCATGGAAATAACAACTTATACAATCCAATTCATTTCTTTTCTCGAAATATTTTTTTCTTTCAAGATTTCGACGTAATTTTTTCAATGGATGCTAATGAGTATTGCAGAGTTTTTCAAATCTTTTCAACCACTAAAGTAGCCGCTGTATGATTACAAAAAAATGACTTTAAAGAGAAATTTTCGATTTTTTTCGACGATTTCTCAAACTATAAAAATTTCAAATCTACGATAACCAGGCAAAAGTTACAAAAGATCTTTATTCTAGTAAACTATCTATAATTTTAGGGAAAAAAATAATTTAATACTATTAAAGCAATGTAGAAGAGCAACAGTAGCAAACGAATATTTAGATCTATATTGTACTGTGGTCGAACATAACCAGTTAACTTAAATTCTCAGACTGATTCTAATATTATTCTAACTTACCTCCATGCCATTCACATAATTCTAAAGAAAAAAAAGGTCTCCTTTAATCTAACTTTTTCTCAAAGCTATCATTCTTCTCGAATAAATACAGTTAAAAATTGAAAACAAATACTTTCTTACCATCCTAATTCTAGTGGTATAAAAACACTCAATTAAATTCTTCAATACTCACAGCCATCCATATTAACGAGTTCAAACTTATTTCCAAAATAAAAAAAAAAAAAAAAAAAAAAAAAAAAAAAAGAAAGAAATCAAAAGCAAATTACCCATTCTGGTGAATTTGACAAAGAATCGGCCATTACGCGTTCTATCCGTGTTATATCGATATTGTCATTGTCTATCTTTCAGATGAGAAGGTCGCCGATCAGCTGAAATCCTGGATTTCGACGGGGCATCATCCTCGCCAGGAGCAGCCAGCGGAAAGGAATCACCGAGCCGACGCCAAAGTGTTTGGCGCCCGCAACGGCCGCGTATGAGAAGAAGGCGCGCGGATTTAATTGCCGCGGCGCCCCTGTAATCTATAAAGCTGTACGTTTCGTATAATTAAGATCGTTGTAATATGTTATTGCGAGAAAGTTAGGCAAAAAAAAAAAAGAAGGCCAGTTTAACGTGTAAATAATCGACCGTCTCGCACATGAATCTTAAGCAACTGATGTAATTCTGATGTAATGTGTAACAATAACGTTCAATTAACTAACTGCAAGATTTTCTGAAAAGCGCGCTACTTGTACACGGGGCTCGTTTTTAAAAAGCGCGTACGCGGAAAGAAAGTCATGCCAATGGAATCGGCTACGGTGTCCGACCGATCACGGAGATGTTTCACTCGAGCAATGGAGTTACGATTGAACAAGCCCCACCCCCCCCCTCTACTTGCTTTCAGACAAATCAATAAACCAACGACGCTCCATTTGTTATGCAATCCAAACTTCAATACGCGAACGTAATATAAATCCAAAATAAAGCCGATTGTAAAATATTTTAACTCGATCTTCTTTAAATAACAAGATCCTAGAATTCGGAAGGACGTAATTATAATTGTGATCTCGAATGTTGGATTAATTCGATATTGAGTGCGAATTAGAATTGTGTTTTTCCGATTTTCAATTAGAATCTTAGTTTAGAAACTTGAATTGGGACTTTTTGCGCGGGATTTCGATCATCCCATTATATATATATATATATATATATATATATATATATATATATATATATGACTTAATGTTATAGCATTCGGAGCCAACAAAATTTTGTATCGATAAATGAGATCTGTTACATGTACTATGAAAAAATTAGAAAAAAAATTCTTAACTTAATTTTTTGTTATTAATGTACATACTTAAAATTTAAATAAATAAACAGCTAACGGCTTAAAGTTCTCAATCTTATATTTATATTTCTACGATTCTGACATTTTTATATAATACTATAATCGAATCATTTCTGTAGCTAGTCATTATATTTTATTTACAAGAGCGGTGTTTTAGCGTTTCTATATTTTTTATTATAGATAGTTGACAATTGCGTAACAAAATACAAGATGGCGCTAAAAATTTGTCTCTTTTTATTTTCCTTATTACAATGTTTATCGTTAAATAACAAATAATACATCTAGGCATAGCATCTTGCCAACAGCAAAATTCTGAAAAATATGATATGATTGTAAGAAAATTCAATTTGTATATATGTGTGAATACGTATTCAAAAATATGTATGAAATGTATTAATAAAACTAAAAAAAAAAATTGAAAATTATATGAAATATTTCTAATTCAAACATTGATATTTTAAATCGACGTCCAATAAAGCAAACGCAGAACATGAAATGATAATTATTATAACTTAAATGAACATGTACATAATCCATTGCAATCGAAGAGTTTAAATTATATTCTTTAGTCGATTATTTTCTATGTAAAATAGACTACTTTATTGTTTGCAATCGACAAAATAAAAAGTTTTTCCTACAATCACAAATCTTAAAAAGTTCGTACAAAAGCAATAGACTTTATAAAACTGTTTTTTATGTTTTTCATGTTTTTTCCCTTTACAATTTATCAACATGTAATACTCATTGAGCGGCTACTTCCAAAGTATATACTTGAAAGTGCCGAAGGCTACAGTAAAATGAATTTTTACATGCACTTTTGTTTACGTACGAAACGAACGAAACAAATTCAAACATTTTTTACAAGCATATACCTACAAATATCAATATAATATAATAATAATATGCAAAGTTTTAAAATGATTTTTTTACGTTCTCCTCAAATTCGTAAAATGAATAAATTAATTAGATAATAGATATTCCTTTTTTTTAGAAATATTAATGTTATTATAGCGGGTTACATATAGATTATTTTTAATAATATTTGCATCAAGAACTAAAATCTTATTAATATGTAAAGAATAAGAAGATTAATTGTGATGGTAAATAACGTTATTGTCGATAAAATATAAATAAATTTAATCATACCTATGTTATAACAATAAATTAAGAAAGAATCTCAATTCGCCAATTATTATTTTGTTAAAAGTGTACATTATATCTCTCTGTAAAATATAAATTATACAAAAATTTTGAAAGCTAAATTTATTTCGACTACTTGCAGAGCATTTTTTCAATAAATGTCGCATGTCTCGATCACGTGTTTTTTTTTATACGCAGTTTGAATAGAGTTTTTAGTGTGAACAAAATCCAACTGGCTCCATCATTTGACTATTCATGAATAATACTTTTGATAGCACAAGTCTGCCAATAACGTAATCAAATGTAATAAATTGAATTGAAGAAATCCTAATATAAAGATGAATATATGTGAATCGAACGCGTAAGTATGAATAATTTTTTTATTTTCCATGTGAATAAATTTAAATGAGAATATGTCTCTCTCGTTATTCAATTTTACGACACAATTTTGAGTTTCTAATTGAACAAAGATGTATGATTTATATGTGACAATGGTAAGTTTTTTTATGTTTATGACTCATTTGGATAAGGTGCAGCAAAATAATGCCGATTTTTATCTAAATAATGTGTGGTAAATGTAAACTGAAATGAAAAAAGGAAAACGTAGAGAAAAATCGTGAACTAATGTAAGTATGCTTGTAAACATTAATTGTGTAATTATCTGTTAATTCATCCGATCGAAAAAAATTGCCAGATATATTTTACAATTCATTTTTATGTACTGTTGATTATAGTTTATTTACATTTTTAAAATATATACATATATATAAATAATAATTACAAGAACAACGTGGCCAATTTAAATATAATATACTAAAATAAGATACTGATAGAATAATATACGTGCATATCTGTGAATAAGTGACGTTTCATGTCAAGTTGCTATATTCTACTAATTTGTTAAATTTAACGAATCACTACTAATATTTTAACAAAAAAGTTTACCAATCATGTTGTAACGAGGGCTGCCATCGCGGGTATCCCGTTGATAGTGACACGGAATGTAAACCGAAATTTCCGCAATTCAAGAAAATTCGGTTGCAACGCGAGAGAAGCGTACAACGAAACATGAGATATCCTACATAGCGTTTGTTTAACAATGCAATATACAGTATTATTGTCGGATATTATCATCTGAATTGCAAGACAAGTTTGTACATTATTATACACACAATCTAGCAGAACGTGCGACGAAGTAGTATTTGTATGTCCGCTCGCCTTATACTTCCTGTGCTCGTATTCATATCTCCTTCCTCTTTCAGTTCTCGCCCATTTCTCTCTCTTCATTATAATCTTTCTATATTTTACTGGGTCTGCCCTTAATATGACAGTCACTTAGTTTTCTTACTTACACATTTATTACTGATTTTTCTTCCTTTTCTGCCCTTATACTTCAGTCCTCTTCAGTCCTCGCTCACTTCTCTCTCTCTCTCTCTCTCTCTCTCTCTCTCTCTCTCTCTCTCTCTCTCTCTCTTCTATTTCTCTCTCTTCATTAAAACTTTCTATGTTTTATTTTATTCTGTCTTTAATTTTGACACACCTTTAGTTTCTCGCCTTAATCTATATTTCCGGTTGATTTATTTTTTGTCTTTCTTCTTGTGATAGTAGACAGGAGGTTTTTCATTGTCCATGTAGTCGACTCGCTCAGACTTACTTTTTCTTATTAACATATTTACTCTTACTCTTTAACATATTTAATTCCAGGTAACTCGCTGATTGCATTTACAATTGTAAACGTTAAAATGAATTGATATATGTTTCACAAAACAAAAAAGCAATCCTTAAAAAGTTGTTTATTAGTTGCATTTCCAGAAATTAACTGTCGTACATTAGTATATAAACAATAGACATCCTAGCCCATTTCAGATAGGATAATTTGCTTCTAAAATATTTTGAAAATATCTAGAAGATTCTCGTACATGCTATCTATGTGTATTGAATGATTTTCTTTTAATTCGATACGTTAGTATACGCTCAGTGTATAGTCGCTTCGATCGCTGTACGTAATCCCATACATATTCATTGCATGGAGAAACAATGTGCCAATACCGACTGTTTCACGCATCATCATTGTTCGCCCACTTCTCCTCACCACTCTTTATTCTCGGGAATTATTTTTCCATCGACTATTTTGTCATTCTCTGATAAGATTTTTCATTTTTAAGAGTTGAATATTCTGCATCTCATTTTGTTAATAGCCAGTAGAGGTACTATAGGGATTTTGACATACCTTGGGTGTATATAGATGAGAATCCTTTTAGAAGCTTCTAAAAGGTTTGAGAATGTTCCATAAGTTTCTCCAAGGATTTCGAAATTTCGAGAGAGTTCTCGCGAAGATTGCCCAGAATCCTTATTGCGAGGATTTAGAGGAGAGAGAGCGAGAAACCTGAACTATGTGCTCAGCCTTCGAGAAAAATTGCGAGAAAAATTCTGGATCATGCAGTTGGGACTCGTCCTTCAGCAATAGGGATTCTAGGTCACCTTCGCGGGATTGGGTGAATTGGATAGACCTGGATTGGATGAATTTTTTTTAGACATTCTCATACCTTCTTGAAGAAGCTTTTAGAAGAAAGATCACATATACATACCCTAATTATTCCTACCATCACAATACTATTGATTTCGCCAATCGATTGCAACAAGATAGATCAAGTTCAAATAATATATGTATATATAACCCATTCTTCCATAACAATTTACACCCAATTGTTTCACGCGAGATTTCATCAAGTAATTTTCCTCTTTTTTCAGTATACTTTTTCAATATTTCCATCAAACTTTATGAACTTTTTCTTGTTCCGCTGAAAATATCATAAACGTTACATATCGACTGTTTGTTACAGACTTTAATGAAATAAACAGTGTTGATAGATTTTCGAACTAAGGGACTAAAAGATTTACCAATTAAAAGAATGTATATATTGACTGATATAAAAGAGATGGAAACAAAATATGAAAATAAAAGTTCTTCTAAATAAATCTTCGAATTAAATTTATTCGATATCGATTCAGTGTTTCATATTTAAGAAGATCAATAGTAAGGGCCGTATAGGTGCAGACACATTAATTTGAAGGGGATGATTGGTTTATATAAGCTTAGCACACGCTCGATGTAAAAGTGGGTCCAAATATTCCAAATATCCAGCCTCTCATAATAGCTGCCGCTTTTACTCTGTACTAACTTCTGATGCGAAACTACGTAAAAGTTTTCTAAGGCATTAAGATTCAACTACTATGCGTCCAAAATCCAGCATAATAAATAATTCAATGAATTATTATATTAGTGAATTGCAAAACTGAAAATTCTTCATCCGGGCAAATCAGAAAAAAAATATAAAAAAAGAATATATTATTTTATTTTATAAAACGTAAATATTCAAATTTTACATTGAAAATGTTTCAATTTAACATTAATCTTTTAACATGGATAAAATAAATATAATATATTAATATATACTTTTATAAAAATGTACTTTAATAAATGAAAAGTGATCAATTTTAAAATTACTCTTAAATAAGTTAATAGATTTAAAATATTATTGTTAAATATTAAACTATTATTAAAAAATAATATTTTGGTCGTTCAATTCAAATTAGTCACCATTTTCAGTTCATCTTATAAAGTGAAGTATTCGCATTTAACCTAAGCGCTTTGAAGACAATTGGATGTAAATTCATGACTGTGCGAAACATATCTCATGTGTCTTTGTATAAGGAACAAAAATGTTAATTTTGTTATATAAACACGATTCACTAAATGTTAAAATGTATTTTTAATTATTTAATTACAATAAATTATAAATGTTAAAAGATGACAATAATTATTACTATAATAATTTGATTAACTAAATATTTATTAATTTTTATTTCAATTTCAAATTGACACTTTTGTAAAGTATAGAAATAAGTATAAAAAAGGTACCTTGCTTTAATTAAATTTTCACATCTTTTTTTAACTTTTTAAAGAAATCCATTATTACTAATAATTATTAATAATTTATTCGCGTGAATAATTAATAAATTAGATGAACGCAATATAATTGATAATGTAATTTCTTCCGCAATGAAATACTAAAACCCTAATGTTATTTTACAAGAAGAAATGTTTATTTTATTTTATTTTATTTTATTTTTTATTTTATATTTTTAGTTTTAATTTTCTGATATAATTTATTGTAGTAATAAGTTTTATTTCAGATTCTACGGGGGTGTTCGTAAACAAGGACAGTCTGACTGTCATTATTTTAGCTAATATATGATATTATAGACTATAAAAAATTAGTAGTTAAATTATTCGTTCGCGCCGGCAGCTATGCAAAAAATATCCGATCTATGCCTGTAAAGTCGCGAGCGGTTATGTATTTGCCTCCCTATCTCTTCGAGAAAGCGCGGCTGAGCAAGTGCTCGCCCAATTTGAACTTCCTGAAAATCCTAACTTTTCAAACGCGCGTGTAAATCTTGAAAACTTCATTCCGTAAAACTCTATAAAGTCTATATTCTGAACATGTAAAATAAATTCTGGGTCGCTTCGTGCGGAATGGAATTCTAGGCAACCCTCTAGAAACTCATCGAAGGTTCTCTCCTGTTCACACCTGAGGTGGCCGAGAGGCCCTAATGCTTGTATCCACTTACGTTCTTCCTCCTTTTTGAAAAAACAAGAGGCGAAAAATGCTTTTATCACTGTACCGCGCGTGAATTGTGTAATAAACGATAATGATCGAGGTGTGAAATGAAAAGTTAAAGTTTGAAAGTGCGTCTATAAATTAAAAAATTAATGTATTTGACACGTAATTCATTCTTATTTATTATGTAACAACTACTGTTAGCATGTATAAAGTTCCAAAGAAAATCTTTTCTAATTATAGAATAGAAATATATAAGGCAGAAAATTAATTACGCAAAACAATTTAATTTAAAAAAAAAGCATTTATTTCTGTCATTGTTTTTTTGTTATGTTTCTGAATTATTTATTTAAATAAAAATTTATAAAGCAGATCTCGCTTTATTATACATCATTTCTAAATAACTAAACTAATCTTCAAACATATTGTACTTCTGCAGTGATCCATTAATAGTAACTTTAAAAATAACTATCATCGTTGCTACTTACAATTTGTTAGAATGACTTTTCTTCGCTGATTTTTCTTTTTATTATTACTATTATTTATATAAAATAAAATCGTTTAGCTGCAAAAAGAAAAATTAGCTTTCGACGTGATGTTTTAATTTCGAACAACTTATACGAGATCTAAGATCGTTAAAAAGTATTCCTTATTTACATACGGAACAATATAGAGGCTCGATATTCAAGTTCCATTTGGCCAAATTACGTATTACAGTGCGAGGATATTTTACCTTTTCTCGCTGACCTCACTAACATTCGAACATATATCTATATAAGAGAGAGAGAGAATTAAAATTAGAATTTTATTTATTAGAGAGAGAGAGAGAGAGAGAGAGAGAGAGAGAGAAAGCGATTCTATGGGATTTCCATTTGGCCGGCATCGAACGCTTCCTTTTCATCATCGGGCGATATCACGCGCAGGCACCTGTCATTCCCGGTCAAAGCGACTCGTCTTTTTGCATTGACATTGCGACATTGTGGCTCTTTCTACATCGTGCGCGGTACACGAAGATTTTCCAGAAAAAAAGCTTCTACGGCAACATATATAGCGATTTTTAAAGTACATCGCCTCGGCAGCCCCACCAATCCGTATATCCGTCGTTTGGATTTTGTTCCTTAAGAAAAATATCCTTATCGTCTCTATTATATTCTTAAATTATTTCCCTTCTTTCTTAAATTCATTAAAGTTTAATAAAAAATTATATTTAACGAAATATTGTAATATTTTAAATATTAGAGATTTTTAATAAATATATCGGTTTCGATGTATTATCGTGCTTAAAAATCATTATTGATACTTCGAGTATAAGAAAATTGTGTACGAGAAAAATTATGTCCGTCCTGTAAATGTGTACACTCGATTGATTCCTCTAAACCAACGAATTTTTCGCATATGTTCTCAGAATTCGTTTTACCGATTCGAAACGTGCGTCACAATCAATATAACAATTCTTGTCACACCAAGGCACACACTTATCGAATACGTTTATTTTCACGTTAAACGCAGCATTTAACACCTGACATGAATAAATCCTCGGTTTATCCGTCTGTCGCAGCCGCTCCGGGGCAATCCACGCCGCATGTAATTATTAGCATCAGGCGTGCAGGGCTCACGTGCTATACATATATACACGCGCCTATGCGCACATTGACTTCTGTCAACGACGTAATTCCAAATTACTACGGGTGTACGTGCGTGTGCGCGCGAAATGGGATTCTCGCTCGAAATTGCGCGTAAACTAAAGTTCCAACTGCATTTTTAACAAATTCCGATTCCATTCCCAAATTTCTAAGCAACATATGAATCTAATTTAAGTATTTATGTAACGAAATGATTTAAGATATATTATTTACTATAAGTATAAAGCAAAAACATATTTTGAATAATATTTAATATAAAAAAGTTTTAAAAAATATTCATAATAGAACCGCCGGCATGGCGCGGTCGCTACATAATATATATATATATATATATATATATATATATATATATATATATATATATATATAGTCGCAAAAAAATTTTGCCGATATCACTGCTGGCCACATATTTTGATTGGATTATTAAGTTCCAATCCATTGTACACTTTGCTGTAGCACGTGACAACTTGCTAAGTGGCGAACATCAAATTAATAAATAAGCACACTAACTTATTCAGTACACTAACGTTTCATTTAATCAATTGTTAAAATAGTTTTACACATTAATTGCGAAACTTATATTAAACCCAGAAATAATCAGGTAAACCTTGAGGCACGTGTGGTGATCCTTCATTAGTGTAGCACAATTTTTTAGTGTTCGATATACTCGGCAAGAATTCGCCATTCTCATTTACATACGTTCCATCACAGAAGTAGGTATTACAACCGTCGTAATACGTTCTTCCCTTGACGCATAATCTGTAATCTGTAAAATAATAATCATAATTCGAATATGCAATTTATGAAACTGATCTACAAATTTTGTTTCAATCACTATGTTAAATTATATACTATACATAAAATATATAAAATATTCGTGTGGACTAATACATACATATAAGTAGAATAATTATCACCTGTCAGTGAGTCAATAAAAAAAATATTACAAACAATTCGTAATTTTAAATAAAACAAAAAACGTAACAAACAATTTCAAAATTTATGGTAATGATAATTATGATAATAATTTTATTGAAACTACGACTTTGTCAGTGCCACCTCTACATAAGATGCGTAAGTTTTTTATATTAGCCTACGAATCCTATCAAAAGTCTTTTTAGTGTTATAAAACTACTATAACACTATATTACCCTCGGTAATTTCAGGCCCGTAAAATAATTTTTATGGTCCATCGGGAGTGCTAGAACCGTAGACTTCATTTCGGGGGACTTGGGAAAATTTCAGACCCATATACGTAATTTTTAGGGTCCCTCGGAAATGCCAGAGGCGTCGATTTAATTTCAAGAAATTCGAAGAATTCTGAACCATATACGTAATTTTTAGGGCCCGTCGGGAATGCCAGTGACGTCTACTTAATTTTAGGGCATAGCTTCCAGGGCCGTAGAAATAATGTCAGAGGCCCTGGATAATTTCAAGCCCATAGTCTTAATTTCGAGGCCCCTCTTATTTTCTAACGCTATATAACATTTTGGAAAGGATCCATTTTTGTAATTAATTTGCTCTATCTAATATTTTAACATTATCCGAATCAATGTTTATAAAATTAATTACTTAAACTTCATCAATCCCAGCTCCAGTGGCATTATCATAATTTACATTAACCGATTTGCGATGTCGCTGTTACATGGATAGCATATCATTTTTTCACACCTTAATTGTATTGCATATCTCAGCAGATCAATGTCTGCAAATGATCTACAAAGTAATTTTTTATCAAAGCTTTTTTTTAGACTATTACCTTGTATCGCTTTAAATTACAATAGTATATGTCATAAAACTAGTCATCTGGATATGTAGCCTACAAATAAGAAATCTACATATATTTATGCATTCACATCGAGGCGACAGGTTTTTTCCACACAGCATCCAAACATAAGATCAGATTTTTCAAGATGTAAAACATCGTTTGCAATCCTCTTTCTACATGGCGATATAATAACGCGTATGTTGCCCGATTCATTATTGGAAAAGAAATGGACTTGTTGATTTCATTGTCTTCTATGGATTTGTATAATAGTTATATAATGGTTTCGACTATACGCCACTAGCAGTTCCGGATGAAAATTCGTAGCAGCAGCCCCCGCCTGTCTTCTTTGTCGCTGCGCTTCGTAAGAACGCACGTACGTACTCGTCGTCTCTCATCAATCCTGTATCTTCGGAAGAAAATGATCCAGAGATCAACTGCGTTACTTACCGAACAGAAAAACGAGCAGCGACATGGAGAAAGGAACGGAGGTTCGAGTACCTTTTTCTAATAAAAAATCTCTGAGAGTTTAAAGTAACCTGCATCGTTTCAAAAAGCCCATTTCAGGACCACAATATCGATTCTTTTCGAATCTTTTCGGAGCCGTTCCTGGAACATTTTTGGTAGTTCTTTTCAGGGTCGCCAAATTATTCAATATGTGTACAATATTTACTTTATCAGGTTTACAGTCCTCTTACAATGACACTCAGACTGCCCTTGTAGCAGTCGATAAAGCGAAAGCTAGGTGCGGCCGGGAATGTTTATGTGTAACAAAAAAAATGTCCTTGTAGTATAATCAACCATGGTCGTCTATTCTATATCATGCTTATGCAGAAGATGTACATTTTTTTATAAAAGTGATGAAATTTATAAAAATATCTTTAAAAATCTTAGTAAAAAATTAGAGCAATTACGAAATAGAAAAATTCAAAGCATACAGTCTTTAGAATCAATCAACTTTGTAGTAAGGGATTCCGGTGCAAAAAGTATAGCAAGTAATTTATGCAATCGTTACGAATATAATATTTATCAATTTAAAGTAATGAAAAAGATAAATGGACCGGCGTCTTGTAGCCACACGAGATTGAACAATAATAGACCTGTGACGCCCTTTAGATATTCTCGGCCACGCGCGCGCGATACTGAACGAACCAGCCTGTCCTCCCAGACCTAAAAGCTCGCGTAACCCGCCGAACCTCCTTCGCGCCAGAGATTCGAGCTTTCCATTATTCTTTCTTAACGACGAATTCCCAGTGAGCGCAAGTCGTAAGCTCGGGCGTTGATTAGATACCTGACCTTTGTGCACACCGCCGGTCGCTATTATCGTTTGAACGACTTAAAGTGGTTGCTGGACTGGTGCGCGCTAAGGTCTTGTGCATTGGTCGATCTAACCAGGAAGATGAACAAACTTGAGGAATTGAAAGTCGTAACGAGTAAGTCGTCCGATTGTCCATACATAGGATCGAGATGAAATTGACGAGGAGCTAGCACCGTAGTCGTCGTGGATGACCTATGTCTAGATTAGAGGAAATAAGAAAAGAGAAACAGAGAAAGAGAGAGAGAGGAAGAGCATGGCGGGCAGGTGTCCGAAGATGATCGGGCTCTTCGAGTGTCAAACAATATGAATCAGGACGCGTTATTCGTCGAAAGACCTCTTTCCCTAGAGCGTCCTTCATGGGCCATATATACATACGCCATGAAAAGCAGTCCAAGATGCTTTTATGCGATGCATCCCCTGGCTTCCATATGCTCGTACAAATGAAACCGGCAACAATGTACGTAGTATATGAAAGGAGGGGGGGGTATTTTGGCATAAAGAAATTCGATCATATCATACAGCAAAAGAAAAATATTCTATCCTGTCGGAAAAATTTTACTTTCGTGCACATCTTATTGTAAATAAAATTTTATTATGATTAAGCACACTTATTTCCAAAATAACTAATCCGATAATTTTAGTAAAAAATGTGCCTGTAAATGGATAAGCACAAACGAATTTATAAATTGAGCATCTAAGAATAACAGTTGAAATGTTTAAAACAATTTTAAAAATGCAACACGCTAATTATTTATCTGACTAAATAAACGTGGGAAACATGTTACTAATAAATGGTATTGAGCAAATATTTATAAAGTGAACTTCTTACATATGTCACTACTTACAAACGCTATTGCATTACCAGAGAACATATAATACTTAAATACATGATATAGTTTTCTATAAAAACTGAAAAGACATTTCATAGGATTTATAAGCTAATATAAACAAACTTACGCCCATTATTTAGATATGACATTGCCTACGTAACAGTTTCATATGGAGCATTATTATAATTATAATTTTGATCAATTTTCGCTATTGATTGATAATGAAATTCTTTGCTACGTTTCTTGTGTTATTTTTCATTGTGATTCGGTTTCAACTATTATTTAATTTTTGTTCAGTAAATCCTGACCAAGTTACCGAAACGTTGTAACTAGCAGTCTAATTTCTTAAATTATCTTTTTTTGTGCTTGTATCGAAGGTGCTAACTATTCTGAATATACAATATATCCAAATATTTTAAAAAATACTAAAAAAGCTTTTTGTAATAACACAAAAAACTTGATAAAAGTTACTGGACCAAATTTAAACCTTAGCAATTAGTAAAGTTTCATAATCACATGTACTAAAAGAATATAAAGTGCTGATTTCATATAGAGATATTTTCTTTCCATCAATACCTTTTTATTAACAAGAAAATGACACAAGTTTCGAATAATGAATTTAACAATTCTATCTAAAAAAAAAGTGTCTTCAGAGTTGCAAAGCATTGGCCCTTAAATTTTTACGGCATTAATTGTTGAAATAATCAGAGTTATTACACTCAATCTGAACCGAATCCTTCTCCCATTAAGTCAAAAAAATTTTGACCAAAAATCTACAAATTATATAAAATTTATATTAATAGCTCAAACGTATCTGTAAAAATTAATTCTTAGTTTTGCTTTGCATCTAGTTTGTAAGAAGTAAGAGAAATATCTAGCTGATTAAAATTAATAAAAAAAAATATTTAGTAATCACAAGATGTTAGAAAGTAAAAACACTAAAACAAAAAGAATTTACTCAACTTAATTAACAAACGTAAATAATCAATTCTTTTCTTACTAAATATATTTCTTAATTAATCCATTTCTAATTTCAATCTTTTATTTAGCTCTAAAAAGATATTTCGCTACATATGTAAAAAATACTTCAAAATTATGTATAAAAATGTCAAATTAACTTATTTATATAATATGCAAGTTGGATGAATAACAAAATCACAAAGGAATAACGCAATGAAGTTAATTTTATAAAATAATTAAATATCATGAGAAGTAAGAATAGATTTCTTTCTTATTTACAATTGTTAATTAGTTCGTAATTCTAAACCTCCATACAGTCCGAGACTGTTTGTCTCAAGTCTAGTGTAAATATTGGAATCGAGTAAATGCGAGGACCCTTTGAATGGTACCGAGGAGGAGAAACGCGAGTAGAATGATGAAGACAAATATACTATAGAAACGAGAAAGAAGCACAAAAATGAAGTTTTAAAGTTAACTGTTTTAACGGCTTAACTCTTTAACGCTCAAATTAAAGGACTAATAGAAAGTTGCCAAATTTGTAGTAGTAATTTATGTAAAAAAAAATAAAGCTAAAATAAAGAACAAATATTTAGAATTAACTTTAAGATATATCGTGAAATATGGTGTACAATGTTTTACATTGTATAAAAAAACATTGTGTGGGTCATTTCGTATCAGATCTTTGTCTCACGTTTACGAAACTATTAACTATTGCGCAATCGCTATCTGTCTTATTTTTATCTATAAAATTTTCCTATTTTTGAAATATATATTATATAAAATTTTTCAAACTCGCCTCTAATTCTATATTGAAGATTCGGTGTCTTGGTATTTAAATATTGAAGGAAAATTCCAAATATCTTATACGTAACTGATAATTCTAAGAATATCGAATCGTATACAAAATTTTTAATACTCAACAAGAACTATTATTAAGTATTTTTCTTATATAAAAAAATCAATTTCAACTAAATAAATTATTTGAAATAAATTATATTTCAATTCATTTCTTGATTGACTCTATACAATCGAAAATCAGATGCCTTAATTTTTCGATGCATAAAATATCTATACATTCTTGAATACATCTGTAACTTTTTCACTATCTCCAAATACATGTATTTGAAAGCCGCTCCGTGTTCGAAACAGATATCTTAGCTTTATTTATCTTTGACTGTGTGTAAGCCTGTCGAAATACTATAGTAACGAATACAAAGTGAAAATTACAAAAATATAAGATGAATATGAAAAACTGCTATCATGCTGAGCAAATGTACAAATTTTAATATTATTTAAATATGTATCAAGAAATATATGGATTCTTAGATTGGTTTTACATTTAAACGTTATGTAAGTTAAATATTTGGTTTTCAAGCAATACTATTTATTATTATTTGATGAGATGTATGATATAATACATATTTTAGAAAACGTAAATGGTGAAAAATTTTAATAAAAATTATTCATTTCTGTATGTAATTCATAAGTTTTAACTAAACTAACTAAAATTAATTACAGTTAATGTAGAAAAAAAAGGAAAAAGAAATTTCCTTCACAAACCTGCATTAACGCAGCAAATAATCAGAAAACTCGTGAAGACAAATAGAAACTTGAATTCCATAATAAAAAGATGGCGATTCATTTATATTTATTGATATTAACTGTAAGAGTGGTAAACAACTGAAAATCTTTTTATTTATGAAAGAATTATTTCTTATAACTTTTTGTATCTACACATTAATAAATATTGATATATTATTTTTACAACATAATACAAAAAATAAATATTCTCTAATGCATGTGTCTACAAAAATTGTCACTGTTTAATATTGGCTTATTTGAATTTTCTCTTCTTTTATAATTACACCATACAATCTAATTAATATTCTAATTGACTTACGCGTATCAAAGGTACATAAAACTTGCATAACCCGTAATCATCAACAATGAAATTGAAATTTTATTTATACCGGGTTTCTAGTTTTAATCCCGGACGTACATGAAAAACAAAACCGAAATTTAATTTCGATGAAATTTAATATCATTCAAAATAATATTTGAGTTATGTAATTTACCGTATAATAGGAATATCATTTGACGAATCCTGTCTATTAAGAACATATCACAGTTTAACGAAAATGCCCCTCAATCATTAAAAATTTCTTAATAAAAGGAAAAAAATAATGAGATTGTATTTACAATATCGAGTAAAAAGTAAATCAGAATTATGATTTATTCACTGGCAAGTATGGAAACGCGGCATCGTCGTACTGTGCTTAGTGTTATGTGGTGCAATTTGTATTAATTTACTCTTCTACAATCACTTATTCCCGCATCTTTACACTCGCGAGTACCAACCGGAAGTCGATTCAATTACACTATTATCGCGTAATTTTATTTTTAAATTAAACTTTGTTCCAAATTATATTTTAGAATGCAAACATTTTATAAATACCACTATTGTAAAGGTTTGATAGTTATACCTCTACATAAAATAAAAAAATCTAATATTTAATTAACTATAATAAAAACTTAAAAAACTATAATAGAACTGCAAATAAAACATAATTGTTAAATGTACTATTACTCTAACTTTTCTATTATCGTGATTAACACGTGATAACTGCTTTGTTGTTGTCTTCTTAATTACTTTTGTTGTCGTATGCGGAACACAGCTCCGCGCGAGTAGAATTAATCTCAGGCAACCTAATATTATTTTCAGATATTAGTCAGGGTAACTACCGAATTATTATGGGCCCTGCACAGACTTGAGTAGCTTACCTGTATTTTAGATTACAGCACCTCTTACGGCAAGTTCTGAACTAAATAGCTAATTAAGAATATTTCCAATATGGAAGTATAATACTCTTTTTAACAATTAATAAATATACGAAGAAATATTGAAATTAAGTTTAAATTATTTAATTTTTTCTATATTATTAAAATTTTTAATTAAATATTTCAAAAAGCAAATCTAAAAATAAAACTCGGCATAAATAAATATATTTAGATATTGTTTACGAACAATACTTCATAATGATATAAACAAGGAAGTTAATAATAATTTAAATGAAAGTGTTCATAGTAATGTAATTAATTAATAAATATAATTTCCTTTTATTCTATATGTTTTGCCTTGTTGACTTATTTTCCTGTGGTCCATCATATTATCCTAATTTTTTTTTTTTTAATTTCAAATAAATAACAAATTTAATTTCTAACAAATTAGATTTTTTTTAATCAAAATTCAACTTATTTATACATTTATTTAGTGAAAAGTATCTGTAAAGCTTAAACTGATTTAAATTCTATTTCAATTTTGAAGTAGATAAAATAGGCTTTCTATTTTACGGAAAATTATTATTATTTGTATAATTTTTTATAATCATTGTGGGTGATAATAAATTTTCGAACAGTAAAGTAAACGCTTGTAAAAATACAAATTTCACTTTTCATTATTAATTTCATATATATTCTAACAGTTGTCTGATCTGTAGTATTAAGTTACCTTATAGTTTACTTATAATGTCTATTTTGTTAAGATATATTTGAATGATATTATTTTATGTTTAAACTTGGAATCGAAAATAAAAACTAATTTAGATATTTATCTTTGCATATCTTACACGTGGCATCAAAATATATAGTCTTAACCTTTTTTATAAATAATATTTATATCATAAATATTTTATTTTACATACATAACTACAACTCTCTACACCCGTATAAAAGACTCAGGTTATATTCGTGAAGGATATGAGCTAGCTCATGTAACTATTCTGCACATGGGCGTATATTAACTTTATCTTTATCAAGTAGCCTGTACAGACCACGAATAGTAACCCGTTACTTTCCTGTACAGATACTTTTCATGTACCTGGTCAGAGCCTGCTCCACGCGCTTAATCAATTTCTACTCAGACTACGTTCAGGTACTCACTCGTATAGATATACACTCGTATATGCATACACTCATATACACACACATGACACTAATTAGCCTTCCATATCCACGTCGCTTATCCTGAATAACGCCAAGAGGAGGTTTGTAATATGCCATTTTGTGGGTCTTTTTTTCATAGTTCTCGCATGATAATCAAATCTTCCGTTATTTTAAATATCATATTCGTATTCAGCAATCAAAATACATATAAATGTGTTTGTTGTTTTTGTTCAATGCACTATAGCACGTTATAGCCCTGTTGAAAAATACTTTTTGATTATGTATTTGGATGTTTACAATTTTTGTTTGGAATATTTATTAAATTTTTTCACATTTTTCGAGATAAATACGATAAGGCTTTTCGAATGTCGATCCGATTATACTTTACTTATGTAATAGTTTTTACGTATAATATAGTTTTTAAATATAAAAGATATTTTCTGTTTCAAAAAAAAAAAAAAAAAAAAAAAAAAAAAAAAACAACATGAAGAGTGCAAGCGCTCAGTAAATGTGTAAATACGCAAATATTATATAGCATTCCATGATATTGCATCGAGTGCCTCCTAGTGAAAGTATATACAAAGTATCATCTATTAACATTAATGCGTCAGAGTAAGACAGAAAGCGAAAATTTTTTACTAAACCTGGTTTTATTGCTTTCACTCTATGTTCAATCAAAATTAACCTAATATATTATTATATTTATATCGTAAAGGCTCTTTAGTAAAAATGCTATATATATATATGGACGCTCATATTGCCATTGAAGCTAGTCTGAAAATTTATTTTTTCGGGATAGACTTTCGAAAAGCACCGATATAGAATTTTACTGAAAATTGGTGCACTTACGTTTTTTGCTGTTCTTATATGAATATAACAGTAGCTTTTGGCTGAAATTAAATTTTCTTGGCGAAATCAATACAAAAACCATAAAAGATTATGGTTTTTGGTATTTATTTGAAAATAAGAAAAATTTTAAAAAATTTTTCAAACAACAGTTGTACTTCAACACTTCATCAAATACATAGATTAAATGAAAAGTTAAAAAAGATAAAATCAATAATTGAAGATGAAAACATTACCATTAAGTTATTTCATTTATTAAGAAATTAATATCTAAACTTAAGTAACTAAGTAATTAAAACCTTAAAAAGTACAAATAAAGTAAAAGTAAAATATCAAAAAATTAGTCAAAAACAAAAATCAGTATAAAATCAACAATAAGGTTAAATAAATTACTAATTAAATGTTTTTATGGCGCACATGTATCATATACTTCTGTAATCATTTTATAAACATCATACTGTAAATTTTGAATCCATCGAACGCTATATGGGGTATAATAATATATGGTAACTGAAGACTGCCTTCAATGGCATCAATGGCAAACTGGCACATTGGCAGGCTTAGTCCATTAGGTAACATGTACGTGTTCGAGCTTTTCAACTAAGACTAATCATGACCTATAACCTTAGAGTGTATACTTTATATTATACCTACAGGGTGTAATACTTGTTGAAATTCGTTGACTCAGATTATCTAGCTCATATTTACGAAATTTGATCATGCGCTTGCGCTATGGTTGTATTGGTCCTTCTTTAATAAGCCATTCGATTGAATATTGGGCAGCACTGAAGTCTCCCATGCTAATCGGCAAAAATGATTCAATCTGATCGTTCAAGTTCTGACAAAGTTTCTCATACTATAAATATTTTACGCGTCGATATCAATAGATTGCACAAAAAATTCTCAATTCTAAAATCTTATTATTTAGACGAAAATTTTGATTCAATAACAATCGTTGAAATATTTTTAAAGTCTAGCATTAAAATAATATATTCTGATCTAACTGTACATTTTGTAGATTAGATTATTTCCTCTATGCCAATGACTCTCAATTTACACTAAATCACTTGCCTCTTTGCCAAAATCAGATTTGAGCCCTTTCTGAAGTAATATGGCTTATAGGATTCGCATTGTTGGTACCTTCTCTTGCTCTCTGTTCATTTATAATAATTTAATACAATGTTTATAAATTTTTACTTTTGCAAATCATTTTCAAAACTTTAGATACATGAATTAATGAACGATTTAGCAAGTTTTCTATCTATATTGTAAATGTTGCAAGCGCGGAGATGGAACAACTGCGTATAAATAGTAGCTGTGAGTACGGTATTATTGATAGGTATTATATCTATCAAAGAGTGTTAAGTGTAAGAACTATTGCTGCCCACTTCATCTCCACGAGGTCTCGCTGGAAAACGGTGGGCTGGAATAATTCCTATCTAATCTTCCTCACTCCTCTTCTTCATATAAGCATGGTTTTTTGCAATCAAGACGAGAGCCTCCCCTTGTGTGCTCTCTTTTGGCGGTACATTTCGCAGAGGATGGTAGGCTTCTTTAACCCATACACTGTCGTGATTTGAACCTTCAAATGGCCCTTCAAAAGTGGCCAAACTAGTGTCTTATATCAAGTAACAACTATATATAAAGTTCATGTCAGAGTCGATCCTATAAATAGGCTTCCTGACAATATGTAAGGTTAATAGTTCAATATAAATAAATAATCTTTGATAATTATGATATTTTATATAATTCACTCTTCTTGTACAAGTATAATAATTACCTTTGGATAAAGTATCTGTCCATTTTGCACTTACTTTTTCCCTAAATGTTATTATAAATGTAAATACATAAATGTACTGAATAACTGTAAGTACCTTTTCAATATCAAAATTAGTTAGTAGCTAATAAAAACCTTGAATTATTTATTTTTAATTTATCACTTGGATTACTTGTTATTCCCATGCCATATCAACTGTGTAATATTTATTTTTATATACTATTATAAATTATTTTGATGCACCATGAAAATGTATAAACTTTTAATGAAACATAATATAATTATTTAAAATCAACATATAGAAAAAAACTTTAAACCTTTTGATAATGATTGAAATTAATATTCTAAAGGTTTATGTAGTAATTCATAATAGATCTTCAACGTGTTCAACTTTCATTTTATTTATTTTTTTTTCACACATTTTGTTGATCTTTAGTTTGAACTACCACTATTAAAATATGTATCGATAATGTAAATAAGAAGTCTTCGTTAATGTAGTTATTTGACAATAAATTTGTTTGATCAATAAATACATTTTCTCAATTGCAAAAATAAGACTATAGTTAAATTATTCTGTAATCACTAATCTATAAGTATAGCATTAATAGAAGTCATATGGGCGATTTGATACTCTTGTGATAATTAAATGCTGTCGAAGTATATTATGTTTTATTTTCCATTAGTAATTACAAAAAATCGAATTTTCTGTTTTTAAAAATAAACTTTTAATAATAAACAAATAAATATTAAATTTAGTACATTTTTTAGTCAATTTATGAAGTTCAGATTGAGTTATAATTATTCACACCTTATAATTCTTAAACAGTCAAATTTATTTTTTATGTTATACAGCATTAGCACAATATTTTGCTTAATTTATTTACCTTACAATTTATTTATAATTACATTAGTTAAATATCGGTTACAAATAATTCAAATAAAAATAATAACACTTATATATTTTTTTAGATGCTGACCTTCACAAATAATTTGCAAAGTATTTTTTAATATTAATTTTTAATGTGCTAACGTTTCCTTATATTTATAAATAATTTATAAAATCCAGATAAATACAATGACTAAGAAATGTACAAGTTTCGTTAAAATTTATATACACTTTAAAATAGATAAGAGTCAAGCCATTTAAATGATTCTTAAGAATAAAGATGAATTTCTTTACATAACATATTACACACTGTTATAGCTTTAAATCTCCATAGGTCAAGTAGAATCAAAGATAAATTCAATTATCTATTAGATTATTATTTCACACAGCTTAATACGACACTCGCAATGATGTATTTTTTCTATTGCACAATCAACAATATCAATTTCTTCCATGCTCTCCAGTCAGAATCTGAATTTACAAATTAATTTCTGGATTCAAGTTTATATAATAAAATATTCTGTACATAAATTATATAATGATTTTGTAATTAAAATGTAATTTAGAAACGAATCAAGTATTATGTTTTTTTTGTAACAGTCGTGAATGGCCGCCAGTTACATTATTAGATATTATATTATATATATTTACATAAAACTAAGAGTTATGCGCCCAAACATGTTGAAATACCATATAGAGATATTTGGTATTCAATTTAATAATAAATTGTGTGTGTGTGTGTGTGTGTGTGTGTGTGTGTGTGTGTGTGTGTGTGTGTGTGTGTGTGTGTGTGTGTGTGTGTGTGTGTGTGTAAAATGTGTTGAAAGTAAAAATTATCAAAAAATTAATTTAAAATAATTTGGACAAAGCGGCTTTCCTATTTTAACAAACCATAATAAATATTACGCATCTTTCTCGCTGCTATCTCTAAATTTTAATGGGGCAAATATAATAGGACTCCAAAAACTGTTTTTATCATCGAATATTAAGCAAAAAGAAAAATGTGGAATTATAATAATTAATAAAAATTAGACAGAATTTCGTTCGTTTCAATTTTTTGCGATTTCGCAACAATTTTCTTCCGAATAATAGAATAAGTAACGTTGTGCTTTGATCTATTAATAAAATTAAGCATCGTTATTTGTGATATATCGCTAGGATTATAATTATTAATGCTACACACACTTGGAAAAAGAGAAGAAAACAGGCAATAATATAAACTATATATAGAAGTTAGTAAAATTTATATATATATATATATATATATATATATATATATATATATATATATAAAAGTAACCGATTATTTTTGCAAAGATATTAAATAAAAACCAACAGCTTGATCAAAGTAAGTAATAGAGTAATGAATAAAGATGATCTTGAAATACCAAATATGGAACAATCATGAAAACTGAAGCAAACATTCGTATGTGCGTGAAGGCGATAATTAGAATTATTTAGATTTATATATATAATGAGAAAATCTGGCTTCTGATATAAAGCTTCGAGATCCATTCTTTAGTTTTAAAGGGTAAGAAAATTGTTGCATGATGCACACACACAGTAGATAGAGAGCTGAACTGATAATTCGATGGATATTGATCGGCATGATATTGATAACAAAATAATTGAGTTTCAAAGACAAAATCATTAATAATCATGATATCGTTTCGTCAGATTATATAGTATAATCGTTGTATTATTTGTATATATTAAATATGACATTATCAATGCACTGAGCGTGATGATTACACATGGACATCACTGTCGATCTCCGACTCTACATACACAATTTTCCGAATCAGTATGAAAGACATTAGAAAATGAGATAATGTGCCCTGTACTCATGATATCCTTATTCAAAAACTCACGATCAACGATCAAAATTAAATAAGAATGGAGAAAACCCAAAATCAGTATACGATTAAATGAAACCAAAATAAGACAAGATAAATTATTAACATCAATATTAAATAATACGTACTAAGGGCCTTTATAATAAATATACATCTGATTGGGAAAGTCAATGATTGTAATACTAGATAATATCGAATACAGATCACGATTCTATAATATAGATTTCAAAGTACAGTTGACAACTGAACTTATCATTCTTCAATTTATCATATATTACACTCACAAAAGCTGGCTCAGATCTCTTAAAGCATCCTTTATCTCGGTTTTGTAAGCGGAAATGGATATATTACAATCTTGAATTAACATATGAGTTACTTTTAGTTTGTGGATTTGCACAAAAGTTATAAAAACTATCTAAAAATAAGAACAAAAGAACAAGAGAGAGCAATTTAGGAATAGTGAAAAAAAGCTATGAGGATTTGAAGATGCATAAGGTCAACTCTTATTCATCATCTCGTCACTCGAGATACCGACCGATCTCATCTGAAATATAGAAAGATATTATAAGACATATAAGTCACCAGACATGCACCATTCATGTGTACTAATGTACACGTGTATTTCATTAGTTTTGAATCAAGAGGAGAGCGTGGGCAGTGCTCATATACTGCCCGCACTCACACACACACACACACACACACACACACACACACACACACACACACACACACACACACACACACACACACACACACACACACACACACACACACACAATCACGAGACAGTTGTTAGATGAAAGATTAAAAACATCTCTTAGAGTAGTGATGTTAAAAACATCACGAAACTGATGTTGTTGATCGTCGGGTGGCTCCGAAGATGCATTATGTTTGATTTTAGATATACGAGATCGATCAATGAAGAGTCGGTCTTGGACCACCTGTTGGTCGAGGAAAAGAACAATATAACTGTTGTCAAAGTTTCAGCCTTCTGCGATGTTTAATTTGCGTTTGACAGCCATCGAAAGTCAAGAAACTTTTATGTTTTTACCTAAATAAAAAAACTTTAATCTAGTGCAGTAATTTGATTCTTACCTTTGTAAATGAACAACGAAATATTGGTGCAGCTATATGAAGTTTACAAGAACCTTGTACCTTCGTTATCAATCATTAACTTTTAGAAAGCTGAATTTCAATGCGGTTATACGAGCATTATTGGCGATGAATATTCAAATCGTCCAAATTGGGTCGTCTTACCAACGTCTATTAAAAACAATACAGTGTTAAACGATCGGAGTTTAAGATAGGCGTAAGATTTCTAAGGCCACAGACATATCATACGGATGAGTGGTTTAAATCCTGAGTGATAAATTGGGTATAAAAAAGTTATCCACAAAATGGGTGACTGTATCAAAGGCATGTTTCGCGACCTATCAGCGTGATCCTGTTCAGTTTTTGCGTCATTACGTAACGTGGGACAAAACATAGATCGATCACTATATGCCAGAGATAAAAAACAATCGAAACAATTGACTTGGAAACCGAAAGTGCTCCAAAGAAGACGAAGATCAGTGATATCGGTCGATAAGATTATGGACTTTTAGCAGTTACGGGTGCACGCTGCATAATCTAAATAAATTACTCAACGATTAATGAACAGCAAATATTATGAAACTGTATTGATTCAATTCAACAATGAATTTAAGAGAAAACGTCCTCATTTGATGAGGAAGAAAATAATCTTTCATCTAAACAATGTACGCGTTCACACGTGCGCCAGTTGTCATGGCTAAAACTAGTGAATTTAAATACGAATTACTTTCTCATTCACCATATTCGCCATACTTGTCCTCCACCAAATAATTTTTGTCTGCAAACCTGAAATTAATAGGTTGATTGGTGAAAAGAAATTTGACTCCAAAAATGATATCACCGAAATTTCCGAAATCGTTTTATTCGAAGCACATCAACGAATTGGGAAAAAGTTTAAATAAGTGTATCGATCTAAAAGATTATATTACAAAATAAAAAATTTTCGTCCAAAAAAAAAACACTTTTTTGTTTATCAAGTGGACTATTTATTGATTGACCCTTGCAGGAAGTTGAGCATAGAAGCTTCACTATCGAACCTCTTATATACATTGTAAGTTATATATATATATAAAATATTTTCCTTTTGTTGTCACGCTGTATAACATCTTGCATCTATCTACCAAACTCTGTGCCCTGCGATTCCCCAGATTACTTCACGCGAATACACGAAAATGACTTGCTGAAAAGGGCAGTGAAGAAGTCCCTCTCTATTATATTATGTTGACCTTTTTGTTACCTTAGAAAGGTCAATCCCGTAAAAGTTTCTATTATTTACTCAACTTACAATATGCTGGATGTAAGAAATAATTAGCACTACACGTCTGCATCATTTTTCCTCTTTTTTTTCAAATCAACTCGCGAAACTTGGAATCTAGGTGTTCCTATAAAACAAGAGTATATCCTAATCTTCGAGACACCCATAGTATTACTTCTGGCCTGAATTTTATATATATCGATTTGACTAATAGTTTTCGCGTTTCCTTTATTAATATAATAAGATATTTTTGCTGCATTATCATCTGCATCCGGACATTTTACAATGTCGAAGTCTATATTTTAGTATTAAATATAATAGTAAATTATACGCTGATAATTTATAATTATGAACAACTCGCATAAAATTATTATTATGATGGTTGCTATTATTATTGATTTTATTATTATTATTATTATTATTATTATTATTATTATTATTATTATTATTATTATTACCATTCCCTTCTTAATTCTTGCTTTTCCTACTAAATTGTGGTCAAAATCACAACTGAATATTAACTCACATCTGAATGTCACCTCTTTTATAATTTGAACAATATTTGTTTTTCGAAAATAAAGAATTTTGTTAAAAATCCTTGAACGTAAATAGGTAGCTGATAATTTCTTTTACCATTTTCGTTTTATATACTTATATAAAGAGTTTAAATTTAATGCCACTAGTATTTCTCATTATATGCCTAGATAATAAATTCTTCTTCTATTCCAATTTATGCAGAAATGATGAAATTCTAACTATTTAAAATAAATTGAAAAAAATTAGTATTAATCCAGCAATAAAATCCTTTAAATGATTTGTTAAAAGATTATTTCGTGTAGAAAATGTGACACAGAACGAAATTATAATTATGAATCGACATGATTTAAATAGTAAAATTATTTTAAAGAATTCAGTAACCTAAATTATTTCTAATTCATTATAAAAGTATACGTCGATAATCTTTTCCATCACTGACATTCACACAAAGTAAACGAATGGGCAGTGAATATATATGTACTTAAACGTAAAAGTTCCAGTTATAACTTGAACTTTATTAATTCATATATTAAATGTTAATAATTATTGTTAATTATTATTAAACACTGATTTCCAACTTACTCAATTTAAATTTTTCAATTTAGTATCTCTTTTTGTGAAAGACTTTATTCTATGTTTAAATATAATTTTTTAATTTTCCATACATGTTAATTAATAAATATATAGACTATACACATATTTATTTTGTGATAATATAAATGAAACAGTATTTATTAGTAAATAAATAGATAATCTCACAGTTTCTCAATCTATTCTTCATTCTTGACCTGGCAAAGTCGAAACTTTCATGACGTTATGGGACATAAAATATTCTACGATCTTTTTAAAGGTTCACTTAAATAAAACAATTTTCTTATAATAATTATAAATTTATTTGAATGCTTAGCTGGAAATAATATATTTTGCGTTACTATAAAAGAATTTACGATGTTCAAAAACATTTACGATATTTATTCAAATATTTTAAATAAATAAAATATAATAGCAGGGAATAAATAGTATAGTAGTATTTATTGATGAACTAGAAGGTATCTACATTTAGTTTTGCATCAATCAGTTATCAATTGAAGTTAAGTAAGTTAACAGACAATTTTTAATTAAATGGACATATACACGTAGCTATATTATTATTTAATCGTCCAAATAAAATTTTCTTAATAAAAGATGCTCAGCGTCATTTATTATAAACAACATTATACATGACGATTAATGGACAATAAGTTTTAAATATATTACTGTAATCAAATTGAAAGGTGAATTTCCAATTTATATTTTCCGAGTTTTTCCATTCTACAAATTTTTTTCTGGAAATTGATAGTATTATTAGTAATATCTTTGCTAAATTTCACATCAAAATATACATTAGTGTTTGAGAAACGCTTCGTTTTGAAGGGTGCTAAAAGTCAATACAACATCTGGATTTTTTAACAAGGAAGTTGTATTATATTTTGTTTCCGGAATGGAATTTCGACTGCCGAAACGTTGAGGATACTGCAAAAGCCTTTGGAGATCAAACCCTGTCTTCAAAAAATGTACACAAGTGGCACAACAAGTTCAAAACCGTCCGCGAGAGTGTTAAGAGGAATGTGTTGTCAAATCGGCCAAAAACATCGTCTGATGATCATCACGTCAAGCAGGTCAAAGAAATTGTGCTCGAAAATAGTTAAGTAAATAGGAAAGATCTTGACGATTCACAAAAAACGACCGGATCTATGGCAAAACAACTCTTGGTTTCTGCATCACAATAATGCGCCATCTCACATGGCACTGGTCGTTCGCGAACATTTTGCGAAACATTCAACGCATATTGTTCCGTAACCTGCTTATTCATCTGATTTGGCTGCGTGTGATTTTTTTGCTATTCAACAAACTCAAGAAATCGCTCCGTAGACACCGTTTTGACTCGATTGGGGAGATAAAGGCCGAATCGCTGTGTGCTTCGGAAGCCATTCCGAAGGAGGACTTTGCCAAGTGCTTTGATGATGAGAAAATTCGTTGGCATAAGTGTATTGCAGCGAAAGTGGATTACTTTGAAGAGGATGAAATTGGTTTGAAAAAATAAATAAAGATTTTGAAAATATAAAAACTTTCACCTGTCAATTTGATCACAGTAGTATTCAAAGCTATAATGGCTAGTAATTTAAATACAATAGTATGTTTTGAAAGTAAAAATCCTGAGTAAAATACTTATTGTTATTTAAAATAAAGATGTAATTGAAGCAAGTTTCTAAACAAGTATGATCATCTTATGTTCAAAAATGAAAGGTTTGCTTAAATAATCTTAGCATATATTATGCAATGTTGTCATAGATTCCACCTTTGCTGTTTATTACCTGCATAAAATAGTGTAAAAAATCATCCCAAACTATATCAGTTAAGAAATATTATAAAAGCTGATAAAACTTTTATATAATGCCATAAATTGATTTATAGTAACTATATTCATATATTCATTGCTAAACATTTTTATAACTTTATACATTATGAGTCTTAAAAACATCATTAAGACATTCTTTAAATCTCGTAATAGAATAAACTACGTGGCATTGTCAGTCAAGAATAAAAAAAATAGTAAAAACTACCGATCTATTTTTGTGTATTCATTGAAAATATTAAAAAATATTAGATAGTAATATTTATTAGTACGTATTATAATCACATATTGTACTAAAAATTAAAAAAAATTTTAACTAAAACTAAAAAAAGAACATTAATAAAAGGTTAAAGTTAAGCATCTATCTGCAAGCAATGAACAAACAAATTAATTTTGCTAATAAAAACTGTAGTAGTAAGAGAAATATAACAATGAGGAAATTTAAAGCAACAAAGAATATTTTGCTTCCCTACCTAATTGTTTTGACAGTTAACCTGTCGTTAATTTCCAATAATAATTTATGAAAATAAAATAATACTTCTTTTTAAATATTACTATTGCTTGACAAAATATCTTTGATTTAAAATCTATTTACATTAGTGTATATAACAAAAATTTTAATTGCAATATATTTGTTTTAACGTTATATCAACTATCTGCAAACACTTTTTTTAATTACAAACAATTTTTCAAGAATATCAACTGCTGTTTACGTTCAGTAACTCAAACAAGAAAATTGCGCATACTGTTTCAGAATACGAGCTCTTCTTTTAGCGTATTCACAAACCTCATCAATCCGAAATACCAGTCTCGAACCTGCAAGATCTTCGATAAATCACGCAAACCCGCTCACGAACCAAGTTTCCCTCATGACAGACATGTCTGATAAGGTATGTCCATGGGATCTCCACAATTACTTGGAGGCATACGACCTTGGCCTTCGTCATCATCATGTCTATCACGCGAATTTCTTGAGTTAAACTTAGACATCCCATATCTTCCCATGGATAATTTCGCCATCCGTTGTTCATCTTCAATGTTTCGTCTATCTGTCTCGATGTACTCTTGCAGACTCCTGTTTAGTGACGTAAGTTCAGGGGCATCCTGTTGATCGTCGTTCGTACACCTTTTGTAAAAAAGAATATAGGGCGTATCCGGAGGCTCTAGTCTCTTAAAGTCCTCGATGGTTGTTTGCATGATATAACTGTCGTTGAACTTATACCAACACTTCCTTACATCGCACGCGTACGTTATGTAGTGACCATAGTCCATACTGTAACCTGAATGAACAACGGCTGCATAAAGCTGATAGGTTTCGTTTGGTTTTTCCTGAACTGGCAGTTGAATTTTTTCGTCGTAATGAACCTTGCAGCGTAATTTCGTACGTAATCTACTTTCTGAATCATACCTTAAATAAATAAAATAAAAAAAGGTTATTAAACTGAAAATTGCAATTATTCTCCAAGCATCTTCAAAAAAATTTATTAAAAAAAAACTTTAAGATTAAAAGCATCGTTATCGAATATTTTAGAAAAAATCGTATATCATAGATGTTAAATTCTTTTAGATAAAAGTTATGAATGATAACTTTAGATTCAATACTTCTGCATTCTCTTCTGCATAGAAAATACCAACAGAACGCTAACAATGTTCCTATAATTAAAATTATATTATTATTTAAATACTGTTAATTGTGCTATTTACATACATGTGCTTTAATAACAAAAAAGTCAAAAACAAAGTGGTTCTGTATAAAACAATAAAAAAAAAACAGATATTTAGCAGTTCTTCTCAATGCTTAACTTTTTTTATGTTATGCAATGGCTATATATTTCTTTTAAATATTATTTGTGAGTAAAATAATTATTATAACTGATCAATATAATTTTGAAATAATTTTTAATAATTACATTTATTTAAAAATTGTATAGAGTAGTTTAATACCTGAAATGCTTTAATGTTAAAATTAGATGCTCTGGTGCTTGAACAATGTTTATGATCCTCTTAGCATCGCATAGTCTTGAACATTTGTCACATCTATATTTATTATCATCTGTGAGTGTTTCTGGAGAGAAATAATTGAGATTAATGAGATCTTGAACTGTAATTTCATCCTTTAAATTATCTAAAAAACATAGCTGCAAATCTCTAAACTGATCTATATTGTGACTCTCTGTACCACACTGTATACACTGGTAAATGACCTTTAGTTCTCCTCCAAATACTCGATGCACTAAATAAGATGATGACGATAATGTTGAAGATGAGCTAGTAGAAGTTGATGAGGAAGTAGAATCCTCTCCACCAACTGATTGAATACCACTATCAGTTGAATCTGAATGAGAGTCAGAGAGTGCATTTTGAGTTTGCGCTAGATCTTCACCTATTAAATATACAAGATTATATATTCTTTTATTTTATTGCAGTGCTACATAAATTCGGTTTTATTTTTGGAAAATAAGTTAACATAAATTTTAATTTTATGTTTATTGAAAAAATCAGTCACCTGTCCCTAATGAAAATGGTTTTATGTATTTAATGTACAATTTTACACATTATATGTACAATATACAGTGTTAAATTGGAACATTTAGGTAAAGTTTGATAATATTAGGCAGGAAAACATTAACAAACATTTCGCAACATTTGAGAAGAAATTTTACTTTAAATATTAGACATTCAAAAATTTTTCAATATTTGTCGAAAACTGACAAACTTTGCTAAATGTCTCAGTTTAAAACTTGTATTTTATTAAAAATACAAGTACAAAATAAAAAATTAAAAACATAAAATTTTAATAAAAATAAAAATAAACAATCCAAAAAAATAATTAACAAAAAGTAAATTAGAGACATATAAAGATACATAAAGTAAATACATATTGATAACTTTTATTTCTGAAGTGAATAATAAATTAATTAACAATAACTATGAACAAAATATAAATAAAGTTATTAATTAGATTTGTTTCAGAAAATGATAAATGACTTTATGCTAACTTAATTTCACAAAGTTTGTTAACCTTGAGTAAAATCAGCTAAGGAGTGTGTTTTCCTTTGTAAAGAAGCACCTTCGCATAGATTCCCTTCTGTAGTCCAGCGAGTCATATTTGGAGACGCCCCATCATCATTTAATGGAGAATTAGGTGTTCCAGATAATTCGTCCACAACTGTCATTTCTTTATCCTCTAATTTGGAGTTTACATTACTACTTTGTTCATGAATAATATTTTGCGCAAGTGCAGATTTCTCTTGTTCAAACATAACATCCAGCAAGTGACTGAAATATTAAGAATTGTAATAAAAATATTATAGTTTAAATTCTCTAAAGTACTCCAAAATATTTTATGAAACTATAGAAGTATAATTTTTTATGTAGTTATTTAATAAATATAAATGACTAGAGTATCAAACTTTATAATGCTATTATAAACTAAATTTATTAATGTTATTTTTAATTCCAATACTAACCATAAGAATTCTGAGCTGTCTTGTTGTTGCCCAGGTGTAAAGTAAGCGGGTCTTGATGCTTGTAAAATTGCAGTTGGAGCTAGTGATTTTCTTTCTGAATACTTAAGCAAAGCAAATAAATGTTGGAGATTTTTCAATACTTTTTGATCATTTAGTTCATTTGTTGTCTTGTAAAGCAAAACTTCATGGCAAAATTTTCGAGTCATTGCAAGTGCTTGTAAAACACTATTCATATAACAAGTATTACCTAAATTTTGAAGACCGACTTTACTAGTATCTAATTTACCAAAACCCCTACTTGTACTTGGTTGACAGATTTCCATTTCAGAGTGTACATGATAATAGCTTTTCTTAATGTTGTTTGAAATTTCTACAGTCGTCTTTTCTATCTTTGCACATACTGAACAACCATTTTCTTGATGCATTTTAAATTTCTTTTGAAGATTAGTTATAATATTAAAAACAAAACTCGCCTGACTCATTTCTTTCCTAGTTTTGAAAGTAGAATTGTGATACAAAAAACCATTTAAGCTTACCAAAACTTTGTGTAATACATCTAATGATTGTATTTTTTGAAGTAAGTGTAAAATTACACTTTGTTTTTTATCATTATAAAACTCTTTAGTTTTCAAACAATCATCTAGTATTTCTGGAAGGATATATTCTGCAACCCGTTGTATTATTAAGTGTTCTCCATCATTTTCTAAAGCTGTCATAAATAATAATAACCATAAATTAAGATACATCATATTGGTATCTGGAGGTTTCAACATCCATTTACAAAACAAACACAGCATTTTAATAATTTTCTCAGGATTTGGATAATTAGAAATATTTTTAACAACATATGTCATGTATTCGTTCCATAATTTATCCTGAACAACTTGAATCACAATCACTAAAGCTGAACTTGGCTCTTCGTTCCTATCACTACTTACAAAAATATTACACAATTCCTTGAAGCAAAGAAGTTGTATATTTTCATTGCTTTTATAGTTTTGACTATTACATATCTTCTTTAAAAACTCTGTAATCACAGAAAGATCTTTAGTATATTTTTCTATTTCTTTACTTTCTTCAGGTACACGCATCCATGATAAAACTCCCACTATAGCTTTACATAAATTTGCATGATCTTGATCTTGTGGAAGATATATATCATTGTTTATGACATTAATTATTTCAGCCAAACACGGTTTTTCCTTAAAATGATTAAAATAATTTTATAATTTATATTTATATATTTTACATGATAATTAACTAGTTTAATGTACTTTTATTAAGGATTATGTAAAAAAATTATAATTATTCTATTATTATAAAAAATTCAAATAAACAAACAGTACTAACTTTTTTAAATAACTAATATAATTTAGACTTTTTGTAACATAATTTCAATATGCAATTATTTTTTAAAATATAATAAAAATCATTATAACTTATTTCTAATTTATTAATTTTAAATATTAAAACATATATGTATTTGAAAAGGTTCATAGCTAATATAATAATCAATTATCGTTGTTGTAAACTTACAACAAATGCATTTCTTTGACTCAGACATAAACAATTTTAAGAAAATAATTAAACTTTGATTATTCAAAAACATATATAGAAGGCTTATTTTTAAATAAAATTTACCTTTAAAAATTCCATTGATTTCTCGAGAAAAATTGCTATATCTTTGGATATAGAATTATAAGCATTAGCAGCAAATGGTAATTTTGAAAACCATAAAAGCAAATGGGGTATCTGATCAACGTTCCTTATAGGCTGCTGTGTGAGTATGGCCCTCAAATATTTATCATAATTTATATTACTATTATTTATAGAATGGTTTTTAATCGACTCTGAGTTTCCTATACTTAATAAATCTTTCCAAGCTTCTTGATAATCACTGCCCTGAACAATCCTTTGTAAACAGGTTGAAAACTCTGAATTCATATCCATTGTGTATAGAATCTTGTTTTTCTCAAAGCTAAAACAAGATCACGAAAATAATGATAAAACTTGAGTCTCTATTGCACTTTACTTTCTGCCTTTAAGTATCATGAAAGAAATTTTCAGGTTTCTGATAAATATTATCGATCAATATATGTAAATCCATTTATTTCTATTGGACATATAATTGCATGTTGTGACTGTCTCTTAAAGTTTCACCCCTAAATTTCAATAATCAAATGAAAAATATTGTTTTCTCTTTCTTTTTGATGTAAGTATGTTAATCTGAAGTTTGACGATTTTCTTTTTTTTTCTTACCTCTCAAACTTTCTTTTTGTGAAAACACGCAAGTTCCTATTAGTAAATTCCGCTTTATACACGTATATCCATATATACTGCACTTACACTAACTGCTCAAAAATGTTGACAATTTTTTATTTATTACTTAGTGATTTAATTGACGTATTAGATAACCAAAGATACTATAAGTATGAAAACTTCGCGTAAGGTGCGCGTCGTATCGAATCTATTCGCTGATGCACACTATGATGAGATCGACATGTACGTTTAACCTCAATTTCAAATGAAAAATAGAGAATTAAAGTTGCGTTTGTTTGTAACGATGAAATTGGTGAAGACAAGTCATTGTCAAACACAACTACTTGAACACGACTGATATATCAGTGGTGTTGCCTTTCCTGAATGCTGTATACTGATATACGACGTTGTCATCTACATTAAAGTCAAATGCGTATTAATAACATATAAGATATAACCAGACACAAGGATACAACTTTTACTATAGCAGCTGCTAGCAGCTACTGGCAGCTACTAAAGTAGTCACTATAATCTGCAACCATAACATAACTATCAGTCACTATACTCTCATCTCTGCTATAATGCCAAATGCTAAGGCTTCCACCTCCATCTTATATATGCATCATATAAATATTACGTGTGAAACAACAAACTAACAAAGTTTGAATGCGACCTGCTCTGTCCCCCACCTCTGCTCCTTCCCACTCATGTAACACATCAACCAGCAATTCCCCCCAGGTTCCCTTTCATCGACTCAGTTCCACTTCCAAGCATATCCAAGATGACTATAGTTCCAAGTTCCAACTAGGTACAATCACGGTAGTTCCAATATTGTTCCAATTTACTTCCAAATTCAAATACGATAGATCTAAATAGTTACGACAGATTACGATCTTACTATTACTTATAGTTGCGAACATGTGCATTGTGCAAATAGTGTAAATATTCCCACTATACAAATGGTCTGGTAATGGCATATTGGACTATTGATATAACCAGGTATGATGAGAACACGTTGATTTTTTATGGTGAACAGATGATACGATAAAAGTATATACGAATACAACGCTAGCTCTGGTATATAAAAATTGAGAGAAACAAGCGTAAAAGCAGATAAAAGTTGTTAAAAGCATGAGGTAAAAGCGTAAGTAACGGGTACAGGTACTGGCAATTGTATTGAGGATATGCGAAGTCTCTTTATCATCTCTTATTGTATATTTCCTTTGCAATTACAGTTAAAATCATCAACTTTTTTTTAATAACAAATTTTGCACTATTTTAAAACTTACATTATTACGCAATTTATAATTTAATTTATTAACTAATTAAAAATTAAAAAAATAACGTATGTAATAAAAAGATTATATCACTGACACTTATAATTATTGTAATATTTAAATTTGATACTTTAATAATTTTTAAAATAATAATTTAAAAAATGGAAGGTATTAAATATCTCGTTATTGTACTGCGAGAATCATAAATAAAAATGAAAATATGGCTGTTCCATATCCAAATAATTTTATTGATGTAGAAATTCTAACATTAAAAATACCAATAATGCTCTCTAAGGAAAGATAACAAGCACTTTATCGAAGAATCCATACACTGGTGGCGACATAAACCATTGAGCCCTATTATCGATGTTAAAATATAGTCTAGGCAATATTTTTATTTTCATTAATAATTTTTATTAAAAATATTAAAATTAACAAAGCGTTCGTTCCAAGCAACGATGCTTTTGCTAGATACACAATTTCAACATTTCAATAGAAAATTTTATAAATCTCTGCAATCTTTATATAATAACAAATTCCCATATCATTTTATTCAATACTATATTATTATAATATCAAATAATATATAATAGTCTCAAATTTTTTAACGTGTTTGTAGAAATTCACCTAAAGATAATCATAAAAATAAATTAAATAAAATCATTCCAGGAATATATATTCAATGATTAGTTTACAATAAATATACCTATAGCTCTATTTATGCGCGGATGTTTGTTTTTTTCTCATAAATATATTACAATTGTTTCATTTCAGTAATTATGCTTATTTCAAATTTTATTGTGTTCATGAATATTGATAACCAAAAGTTCAATAAGTAATGTATTAGCACAGACAAGCAGCAAATAATATCTTATTCATAAAAAACTAAATATCTTTGTTATGTATTTACATTTCTATGTGTATTTTCTACACATATTAAGTAAGTATAATTTCTCGTTTAAAAAAAATAATAATAAACACTAGATAAAAATTTAACTAGTGATTTGATTTTTGTAATTGTAATAAATAATTTGAAATTTATGTTATTAGGCATAAAAAATCAACCATAAAACTAAGAAAATAATTTATATAAATATCTATATAGACTCAAAAACTAATTTTAATTTTAAAATATAACATTTCGCGGGCATTCTGAAACAGCAACGGCGCAGTAAAGGCAGAAGACCTCGGCAGAACTCGGAGGTCCGGAAATTAACGCTTTCAGAACGTAGAAGTATCTGGAAAATCTTGTATAGGTCGTAATCACAAATTGCAAGACTCCTGTTCTGTCTGCAGTTCACGTAAATCTAATAATATAGATCGAAATATTATTTCTCTCTGTCATCGACGATTTCGAAGACTGAATCATATTATTCATTAATTAGTTCACAAATAAGACAAGAGATATTTATTTTTAAAAAGTCGTAGTGTATCACTATCTCCCCCCTTCAGAAAACAAGAGAAACCTAAAGCAATCATGTCTGATTGGGATACAGCTCCGATAACACTGCGTAAACGAATCCCCAAGGCATCTGCTTTAAAATCACAGCAGGTAAGTCCATTTACCCATACCTGTATGTGTTCTATTATCAGTGATATAAATGCGAGGTGCGCAACTCGATTTCTTATTCGTCTCGTCCCCCATGCAATTCGCAATAACCGCAATATGCATGAGACTTCGACATCATAATTACAAAGTGATGCAATATGTTTATTTTCTCCATAGGCGGTAAACCAAGCACGCCGGCAAGGAGTAGCCGTTGAGACCCAGGCCAAGTGTAAGTTCATATTTTGTGAAAAATATTTATATATGTCAGGTAGAGGACAAGAGAAAGAGAAGGAAGAGTCCAGAATATAAACGATGTTATTTTTTTCTAATACTTATCTTACTTGTAAACATGTTTATGTGTCGCAAAGTTTGTCTTCAGTTCTGGACACAAAAAGAAATGACTAAATACTTGATAAAGTTTAATAACATTATTCATCGAACATTTAAATTTGAATTAAAACTTTACATTGTATACCTTTTACAGGTAAACTGTTGGCATACATTTGGATACATTAAGCAATAAAAATGTTAAGAGTAATTATATTAATTCATTTATAATATTGAAACTTTATCTAAAATAGCACATGTTTAGAATTTTATAATACTGTTGTTTTTAATTATTTTTACTCTGTCTATATCAATTTGGATTTCTAATATTGGTGTACTAATTTATAGTCTAATTTTATTAAATATTAAACATCAAATTTTATAAACGGAGACTAATATTAAAATACACATATTAAAACTTGAATGTACATAAATTCAAAATGAACCTTTAAAAAAGTTTTTAAATAAATATAAATTTCAATTTTCAATATTACTCAGTAAAATAGAAAGCATATGTACAGCACTGCCTTTGAATTCAATGAATAACACTCATGTAAAGCAGTACGATTAAAATAATAAGATGATAAAATTATTTTAACCACCTTAACCTTAAAATCATTTGATATTCAATTTGCTCTTTTGGTATAAAATATACCAAATGGACCTCTGATTCGACATTAATGTATAAAATACTTTTTATTTGTACGATTTATCTGACTTGCTTTGCTTAGAAAAAACAATATCAAGAGTTCAATAATTAAATTTCAAATTCATGTCGAAATGTACTATTATATTTATTAAAAATGAAATAAACCTAAATAATGAAAACCACTTCAAGATGTAAAAAACTTTCAAAAGAAATTTAATCTTCTACTTATAATTAATAAAAAAATAGTTTCATATACTGTTATACAAAGAAACAAATATAAGAGTTACTCTTCAATTTTTCATTTGAGTTATATAATTTATACAATATTCAAGAGTGTGTTGATACATTACATCGATTACACTACATCGAATTTTTCTTTTATTATATTTTATCTTACAAACAAGAGTTCCAAATTATTTAAAACTACATTATATAAGAAAATAATTAGTATTACAAAGGTTTTTATTTTATAATTAGGGGGGGGAGGAGCAAACAGACAACATGTTACTACTAAAAATACTGCCAAATTGGATCGTGAAACTGAAGAACTAAGACATGAAAAAGTTCCTCTTGATCTTGGCAAATTGATTCAACAAGGAAGACAAGGCAAAGGATTATCTCAAAAAGATCTTGCAACAGTAAGAAGTTTCAACTAAAAAATTCTTGATCATCCATAAGTGATTTTTCAGCTATTTTTATATTTCAATTTACTTTTTAATTTTATTAATATAAATATCAGCTAATATTTGTTATAATAATTATTTCTAAAAATTCATTAAAAAATAAAAATTTTAGAAAGCAAAAATACTCTTCATTATAATATAATAATATATAAATTTTATTATGAATTTATATTTTATCTTTTTTTTTAAATCAGTAAACTTTTGAAAATACCTTAAACTGAAATAGTGAACATATTTACAGAATATTTAATTACCTGAATGTTTTTGAAACTACAAAATATATTAATTCATCAAGTTATTTCATTAAATATTACAAAAAATGAATTGAAAAACTAATTGTGGTATTTCAGAAAGTAAATGAAAAAACCCAAGTTATTAATGATTATGAGGCTGGTCGAGGGATTCCTAACCAGATGGTCATTGGCAAAATTGAAAGAGTTCTTGGCATAAAGCTTCGGGGTAAAGATCGTGGTATGCCGTTACCTGCACCAACTCCAAAAAAATAAATATCGGATGCTTCAAAAACAGAAGAGAGAAATAAAACTAATTTTATGATTCTGAAGTTTGCATTGATTGGATGTAATGAAGGATTTTTTCTTAATTTATTTTCAAGATGGCTTTCTGGTAATGCTGATACTTGTGTGTATAAAAATAAATCATGTTTATAAAAATATTCCTGAATATATGAAATGTTATCAAAGCATCCTGTCCCTTATAATTAAAAAGGAAATACAATTTTTTCATTATGCTCCTATGATGCAAACTTCAGCATTATCTGATCTTTCTGTCCTTTCAATTGTTTCCATGAAACAGTCACATGAGAGAAAACTGTAATTCATTAATGAAATTTCTATCTGTTTATAATTTTGTTGTTTCAATATTCTTAATATAAGTTATTATTACGTTTGTATATGAAAATTTAAAAGTAAGGTATATTAGATATAGCTCATTATCGAGTGTTAATCGTCGAAGAATAGGATTTTTAAAAAAATATTGTGTCCTTCACAAGCTTGTATACATAACCGACTGATTCATGATTGGATTGGTGAGAATCATAATTTATAATAAAAAAAAATGCGATAATAAAATCTAATTAGTTAAGTTACTTAAAATAAATAAAGTCTACTTTTTTCTGAGTAAATTTTATAAAATAGATTTGATAATTGAATTTTATTTTCAAAATCGATTTATTAATACATGTCAAATTCATTTAAAATGTGCTCCATCACTATGGTATTTACTGTATTTGACACAATTAGTCATAGTTTGATACAATTTTGATAACCTATAGCATAAGATTAGTTTTAGAACATGCACAATATTTCCTTTGTAAAATAAAAAATTTAGTACGTGAAATTAATTAAGTATTAAAACAAAGTGTTTTAGAATAGATATAATAATGCGATAAAAAAATTTTATTGCACTAAACTATATCAAAAATAAATAATTTTATTCACATAAAAGTGCATTTGAAATCTAATCTATTTTGCATGAAATTATTCGAAAAAAAATCATTTCTATGATTCAACAATAATTTATACTGAACATACCTCTGATTCACTCATAATTTTCTTTAAAATCACATATGTATTATATAAAATTTGAAATATTATTTTTAATGTATATATTTTTTATCATTTATTTATATGTTAATTTAGCAATATTTAATTTGATTTTAAAATCTGACGATATTGCAAAATTTCTTGTTTGAAAATTTAAATTTATGACTTATAACATTTTTGTAATAATGAAATAATTTTAACGTTTTATTGTATTAAAAATTAACAAATACATTATCTTCATGTATTGAAAATTATATTAATTTGTCATTAATATGAAGTAATGAAGTTAACTGAAATGTATAAAAAAAAAAACAATAAAGCTTTACTGTATCTTTAAATTTTGTTTTAAAATTTACTATTGCATTTTAGCCCTGATTTTACCACAATTACTTATTAAAAATACCTATAGTTGTCTTTAGGCTGTAGTAGAATACATGTGAATTGTTTTCACAATCAAATTAATGTTTACAAAATTTTTAATATTTTAATGATAAAAGATTGGTAAATATCATACCTTGCAGAATTATTATTAAGTTTGTTTTCAAAATTATACATGTTTATTTTATATTATGTCTGCGAATATTAGAATTTTTATTTTCTGTATGTAACATTTATTTCCTTTCGAAAAAATTTATTAAATTAAGAATAATTTCCAACATTAATAAAGAAGAAATGAATGGTTTTCGTACTATAGTTTATTCTCTCAAATAGTCACTACATTATAAATGTTGTTTATTTGTATTATTGTTTTCAAAAGTAATAATATAATATAATAATTATAAAAAACGTTTATATATTAATATGAATCACTATTATATTTTTAGGCAAATATAATACAAACCACACTGAAATGACAAGGAAATATATATGTAAAAATATCTGTAACAATGTATGCATGGAATAAATACAAAACAAAGAAAGTACGATAAATGAAAACAAATAGATCGTTTATTCATTATTCTTTACTATATAAATACTAATATCGTGTGACAATTAACGTTCTCTCATCATAATTACACAATCATTAATAAATTTCCGTTATTTATAATAATAAACTAATAAATATTTTGATTGGTTATTAGTCATTTTTAAAAAAATATATAATTATAACAGTTAGATTGCCCTTTCTTTAATAATTTTAAAAAATATTCAATCAAGCATAAATATACAAATATTTACAAAAATTATTACTAATAAAAAATGAAATTCCTAATAAAGTTACAGTATCAATAATAAAATTAAATTTTTCAAATAATTTATAAATCTGTGTTATTATATTTTAATTGTGCTTTTGTCGACTGCTTATATACAAATTAATAAATATTTTCATTGGTTTTACAGTCCAATTAAATATAGGTTTAAATTGGTCTTACAGTCCCTGATGAGAAGCCGTAGCCAGTTCGAAACGTTGGACTACTGTTCAATTAGGTAAGGGTGGTGGGGACAGTCAGATTTCACTTTACTAACAAAAAATTTGTTCAGCTAATATTTTATTTTCAGATTAGTCTACAGGGGTGACTGTATACAAGGACAGTCTGACTGTCATTATAATTTTTAATTTTTATTTTTTTATAATTTTTGTATATTGATGTATTAATATTAATATAAATATATATTGATATTATTACGTATCATTTTCGATTGATTTAATTGAACCATAAGATCAATGAAAATATTTATTAATTTGTATGTTATTATTATGTGTATTTATTGATATTTTTCAAGAATATTTTAATATTAATGAAGACAAATATTCTGCATACAGTACATTTTATTTAAATAATAGAAATTTTTCTGTACAAAAAAGTAGTTTAATGAAATTCAAATCATGAGTTAAATTAATCTTTCCTTAAATCGAAATATTCTTCAGTGATGCCATCTTTTGTTATTATTTTAATGTTGATTCCATCACCAGTATAAATGTCTCTTTCAGCAGCAGATATAAATACATCTTTTGCAATGGACAAAGCCTTTTCCTTTGTCAGTGCAATTTTTTCAATATTTTCCTGATTTAAATAACCAACCTAAAATAATTATTTAATCAACATGTTTGCAAACTTAAATAATTAAATAAGATTTTTCTGTGATAGTATTAAAAGAATATATCACATTAATTATATTGTCTGAAAATTATATAGATATAATTTATTAACTTTTATTTTTGTATGAACGCTTGAAAGTTTGTAATCCTACAGCTTATATAATTGTCATACTTAATAGTGCAACAAATTAAATTGATGGAAAAATTCTATGATCCAATTTTGAAAATAAATATAAAATACTAAAATATAGTTCATACATTTTAATTTAGTAATTATTAATAGTAGTGGAAAAAAGTATTTTTTATTTAAAATTTAAAATTAATTTAATGAAAAATGAGAATTAAATAGTTTCACTAAAATAGTTCCAGTACTTAAATTTATTTATGTAAATAAATAAAATTTCATTGTTTCAAAAAATTTTTAAATATCTTAATTTTTTAAGCAGCTGTTAATTAATAAAAACTATTGTAATGAAAGTATTAAAAGTGATATTTATCATTTAATAAATTATACATTTTAAACATTAATCAAGTTTCTCCAAATATACAGAGATTTTTTCATCAACAAGTTGTTTATTCTTTTTTATTTACAATTAAATTATATCTGGTAGACTACTATTTTAAGCTAGTAGTAATACCTGATTATCCAATAATGGTTGAAGTAAAGCTCCAGAAGATCCCCCTGCTACATATGTATTTTTTTCACAATGACCAACTGGATCATATCTGAAAATACAACCTTTACCATTCTCATCTAATCCTGCCAAAATATTACTAACGTAATAAGGAAAAAATCTTTTATAATAAAGCATAATGGAAAGCATTTGAGCAGCTGCGGGTGTTGACATTGAAGTATGATGCTCATGTTTGTAAATCTAAAAAATAAGAATGAATTTTATTTCTTGTTTATTTGTTAAAATATAAATATATCAACCTGCATACGAGCATCCAATACTCTAGTAAGTGTTAAAATATCACACCAACATCCTGAAGATCCTAGAACTGTTGTATCAGCAAGTGTAAATAACTTATTTTGTGTACGGGTATAAATAGAGTAACCAGTACTAAGACGTGTATCTGCTGCAATTAAACTAAAGTCATCTCCTGCAAGAGCTACAATACTCCTGAAAAAATAAATTCTCATAAACAAGGAGCATGGAAAGAATATTTTAATGAAAAAGAATTAAAATACTTTATTCTTATATAAATATTAATATGTCTTTTGAATAATTATATCACATAAAAAATTTAATTATACAGTGAAATTACTGTAAAATAAATATGCTTCTATCACAATCCTAAAACAGCAAACATAGCAAAATGTAAATTTTTTTTTAGGTTAAGTTGCGAAATTACCCTCCATTATCGGCATAAGGACTAAATTGCTGCTGTTTAGCATTCTGAATATCATAATCAGGTAAATATCTTGAATTATTTGTTTCGAAGAGTGCCATGTTAAAATAATAAGATCTTCAAAACTTTTATTACAAACTATTAAGTTTAGGTTGAATGACAGCACACTTTTTCCGGTATGTAAAATAAAACAGTGATGTTATAATATATATATAGTCATGCTCATGCCAGATTGCAAGCAGGCTACTGTGCAGAGTGCAGGCGTTAGGAGAGCGAACCATGCGGTTGCGGTACATCAGGGTTGAGCAGGATATAGGGGACATGGATATAGTCGTATGGTATAGGTAATAGTGTAGGTTACATTATTTTGTTTTGTAACACACCAGATATTATATGGCTTATACTACTTGCTAGCTTGCTACTACTTTAATAGCTTAGTAGACTTTAGCCTAGTCATCTCTGTACATATCATTTATATATATATATAATCTCCATATGTGAGTATATACAGGTATATGTCTATTCGTTGCGTGTGGCCAGTAATAGGGGTTAAAATTTACAATCAAACGACACACTGATGGTGATGTAAATGTGCAATTTTAGGAAACCGTCTATGAAAATTCTCTGTCTCTCTCGCTCTGTGTGTGTGTGTGTGTGTGTGTGTGTGTGTGTGTGTGTGTGTGTGTTTTTTTTTAGGCGTAGGCAGAGCAAGCTCTGCACTAGTGGCCTCTCGAAACCAGCATCCCGCCGGAACTATCCGGGAATATTACTTCGGCGGGGCTGTTAATTAGCCTATACGACTCCTCTTCTTATGACACTATCCTACGTCCCCCATCCACACAGGTGATCAGGGGTTCGGTGTTCGTCCTCTGTATCTTAAAATAGGATCAGTTGGCCTGGTTCATCCTGGGCCATTCGCCTAGTTCTATCGGCATATCTAAGTTTGGTCATCACCTCTTTTGCGAAACTGGCTACTGCCTTCCAGTTTTCAGAAGATTCCAGCATTATTGATAGGATGCTCTCTGGTCTTATTGGCTTATTGATGATGTTCATCAAGTGCTCACGTTGTGTTCTAAAACGAGGGCAGCTCACCAATATATGCTCAGCATCCTCGACCAAAGTCGGACAGATGGGGCAGAGATCATTATTATCCAGGTGAAAGCGGTGGAAATAGGACCTAAAACAACCATGTCCAGTCAACAACTGAGTTAGGTGGAAATCTAATTCCCCGTGTTTCCTGTTGATCCATCTGTGTATGTCTGGGAGGATACGATAAGTCCATCGGCCTTTGCTAGAATCGGTCCATCGTTTTTGCCATATTTCTATAGAACGATGACGTTCCACATTTTTAGCACCTTGTAGGGAATCCACTGCGGCCTTACATATGTTATGCAGCCTAGCCAGTTCATCTGCAGCTAAATCGAGAGGAAGAATTCCGGCAAGTATCTCAGCTGCGTTGGTGGATACCGTCCTGTAACCACTAATAATACGTATACAGGAGCGACGACGGGTCGCAATGGCCAACTCACAATACGATTTAATTCCGCATGCATGATGCCAGATTGGTGCTGCATACATGCTGACAGAATTAACAACATAAGCTAATAGTTTCCTCTGGGGTGGACGTGGGCCACCAATGTTAGGCATGAGCCGACACAAGGCAGCTGAAACTCGTTGCGCTTTTTCGCCAGATATCTTTAGATGTTCTTTGAAATTTAACCTGGCATCAAGCTGGACACCCAACTATCGTAAAGATGGCGCAGAACTAATGCGGCAGCTACCAACTTTAAGAGTAATACTATCTACCTTCTTACGACTGCTGACAAGAACTACTTCTGTCTTGTGCTCCGCTAATTGTAGACCAGCCGTCTTAATCCATCTACTGATGTTGCTGATTGCCTCATTGGCATTTTCAGTAAGTTCATCAAGGGTCTTAGCCGTCACTACTAGAGCGATATCGTCGGCGTACCCTACTGTTATTGAACCAGGCGGTTTTGGAATCCTCAACACGCCATCATACATAATATTCCACAATATAGGTCCCATAACTGAGCCCTGGGGGACTCCCGCAGTAACCTTATGCGATACAGTGCCTTCATCCGTTCGGTATAATATTATCCTATTCTCAAAGTAGCTGGCCACGACATTCTGTAAATAACCAGGTACTCCGAACTCTTTAAGAGAACTCATAATAGAAGACCAGCGCGCTGAATTAAAGGCATTCTTGACATCTAGAGCGACAATGGAACAATACTGTTTAGTGCCACCTTTCCATCTCTTACCACTGATTGCATTTCTTGCGGTACACACTACCAGTTTAATGGCATCGACTGTTGATTTTGATTTCCGAAATCCAAATTGGCGTGAGGATAAGCCGTGCAATCCTTCAGTGAATGCTTCCAGTCGGCTACATATTATTTTTTCAAATATTTTACCTACCGTGTCGAGCATACACAGTGGCCTGTATGATGAAGGATCATCAAGTGGCTTATTGCCCTTAGGTAACAGGACTAACCTTTGAGTTTTCCAGCAATCAGGAAAAATACCCTCAAGAAGACAAGCATTATATACTTTTAGAAATATAGCTGGATTCTTCTGTATCGCCAACTTAACTGCCGCATTAGGGATACCATCAGGGCCAGGGGTAGCATTGTCTCTAGTCTTAGCGTAAGCATTATGTAGCTCCATTTCTGTTATAGGAGGTATATCGTCCGAGTGTTGCGTGCGCAGTACAGTCCCATGAATGTCATTGGGAAAGAGAGCGGAAACAATCTTATCAATCAATACCGTGCTAGTGGGTTGTATTGGTGCCCTACTCAATCGTGCCATGACTGTTTTGTATGGTCGTCCCCATAAGTCATTGTTGGCCTCTGCACACAGTTCAAGCCAGCATCGACGCTTGCTTGCCTTAATGGCCTTGACAAGCACTCTCTGTGCTTCTTTAAATAAACTATTAAACGTATCACGATGGGTGCGGGCTCTCTGGGCAAGTCTACGTGCGCGATGACATTGTTTGCGCAATTCTGCAATTTCATTTGTCCACCAGTAGACAGATTGACGATGTTTAAATCCGCTCTTAGTCCTAGTCATCGATGCATCACATGCTTCAGAGATATGCTTCATGAGTGCATTTGCCAGATGGCCTGGTGCACCATATTCTAAACGCTCTTCTGATATTATAGTGGCGAACACTTCACAGTCTAGCGATCTGATGTTCCATTTCCGTGTGGGCATCCATTCATTGCACTTGTTCTTTACTCTCTTCTCTGCAATCTCATACAAGATCGCCCTGTGATCACTGTGGGTGTAAAGGTCGCTTACTCTCCAATTAAGGATCCGCTGAATCAAGTCATCACTGGCGAATGTTACATCAATGACTGATTGTTTATCACCCCTAATGAAAGTGAATGCATGTGTGTGTGTGTGTGTGTGTGTGTGTGTGTGTGTGTGTGTGTGTGTGTGTGTGTGTGTGTGTGTGTGTGTCTGTGTGTGTGTGTGTCTGTGTAAAACAAAATAATAAAATTAACTACAAAAACAGAATAAAAATCATACAAAAACTAATTATACAATTATAAAATTAATTATACACGATGTTTGAATTCCAGATGACCACATATATTGACATTAATCAAAAACAACAGTATTTGATATAGTCACATTTATCACATTTTATTTAAAATATCGATGCCAATTTATTTCGCTTATCTTGAGTAAAATGTGCTTATTTCTCACGTGTTTTCAGTAAAACAGTTTCAACCTCGTTCAAAAACCAATCTTATGGCCCTAAAATTTAACTCAATCTTTGTTACATATAAATCTTGCTATATATCCAATTTCATAATTCTTCATCGTGTTTTCTACTTGATTAGGTACGTCCTCATTTTCCTATGTAAGTCAATTTAATCTTCCTCAGATATTTTTATTTTTCAAACTACCACGTGTAGTTATCGAACTTATACGAAGCGAATATACCTGTATAGCTAAAAAGTCAAAATCGTGTTTAAATTCCGTAATTTGAGTTAGGGAATCTTAAGTCCAAAATTGGGAAAGAACAACTATAATTGTGTACAGTTCCGTACAAATTCATCAGAGTTACAGAATTTCTGATCATAGTTTCCAGATCCTTCTGAATGTATTAGTTGGTTCTACTTCTAGCAAGCCTCAGATAATACAATAGCCATTTTCATTGAAGTGCCACACCAATTACCCAAGACCTTTACCCACCATCGACAGAAGAATCCACCACTTGATGTCTCACAAATTCTAATACGGCCGATTCAACATTAGAGAAGTGAAAGTCCTACCAAGGAGAATACTCTGCTTACCAAGAAGGAATTAGAGTTATCCATTAACAACGCCATGTTTTTTTTTTTTTTTTTTTTATTTATTGGCAAGCTGAACCTCTACATGAGGTTATGTGAACGCCATGTGCTTCATGAAGCAGTCCTTCTTCGATTCATTCCCCCGAGAGATCACTGGCGGTGATAAAAGAGCAACGATGACATAAGCGTTATAAATACTTGGTAAATCGATACATTTAAAAACTTCCGGCCAGCCATACCTTTCCAGAGATTACAACTTCTTCATGCCGCTGTCACCCACCGAGAAAGAGCTAGAAAAGGTTCCTGATTTATATAAAGAGCCTTCGGACCCTGCTCATGGAACAATACTAGACTAGGAAGCTTGAAGATATAAGTAATGTGGCTTGCAACATAAGCGACAGAAGGGCGGTCTTCCAGAGTCTCTACCTCTATCTCTGTAACGTGCTGTGGCCAACATTACCTGTCGCTCCAATCTTAACACGTCATTGCCAACTAATATCAAGGCTGGAGCTGAGCTGGCGAGAATACTCTGAGACTTATTGTTATCGGAAAAAATGGCGATAAAAATGTAATATAGAGCTTTACTGATGAACTGTTTTCTTTCTACATATTCAGCTATTCAAAGATTCAACACATGGCAAAAATTAGAAAAACTACGCCTAACCACTAGATATGCAGCCTGTGATCATCATTCCGAATGGTTTTGACTAGTTGCGACCATAGTGGTAAACCGAAAATCCGAATTATAAACAACTTGAAAAATCTGTGTAAGAAGAAAAGAGATGCTATGAAGATTTTCTTTCTCTTTCTAGTATACAGCAATCGAGTAGGAGTAGAGTTAATGAACGCGTGATCGAAGCTCTCCTTTGCTTCAAGTATTTTGGATCCATATCTATACCTTATGGTCACCCTGCATAATTACTTCCAGATTCCAAACTATTCTTTTATATATATCTGTCTCTTATCTTAGAGCATATATATACAGAGGCTGCCTGTTAAATAGAGAGGTTGAGGAAAGATGCGAGAGTGAAAGATCCGAGTATAGCCTTTTTTTGTCTCTCACACAATTACTGTGATTGATTGAAATTTTGTATGTGTGCGTGGCTCGTTTTGTTTCCTTCTTGCTTCTTCATTTTCTTGCGCTTTGTGAGCGGAGTTAAGGAGAAACTTTCAACCAATCATAATAATTGTGGGAGAGTAAAAATAGACCATAACTCGGACCTCTCATTCTCGCACCTTTCTTCAACGTTTTAATACGGTAAGCAGTTTCCATATGTATATAATCTAAGTCTCTTACATATATGTAAATATAGTCAATTAATACGGGACGCTCGTGTGAATTACTCAACAGTAACTCCGTCAATACTATTGTGATACGTCAGATACGTATTGTGCATTCTAATACTGAATTTTTATGCATACTCTAACTATCATAACGCAGCATAACATGACGGAACACTTCATGAGAATTTTTCACAATGGGTGCACTCAAATGCCTTTAGAGCATATACACGTGGAGGCTGTCTACAGTGTTAAAATACTGAGAAAAAGTGTGAGAGACAGGTCCGAATTATGAGTTTTTGTCTCTTTCGCACAATTACTGTAATTGTCTGAAAGTTTTTGGTTAAATCCACCCACAAAGCGCAAGAAAGTAAAGAAAAAGCAAGAAACAAACAAAGCGAGCCAAGCACACGTGCAAACTTTCAACCAATCAGAATAATTGTGTGAGAGTGACAAAAACCCATAATTCAGATCTTTCTCTCTCCCACATTTCAGTCAACCTCTCCATTTAACAAGCAGCCTTTATGTATATATGCTCTAAGAAAGCGCCTGCGTCAACATTACCAACTTCAGTTTGTGTCGTTTAATCTTTAATAACTATATTCTATGTATTATTTTTGAAAAGCTGAAAACCACAATAAATATATTGAAACTTAAATGGCACAAACTGACACTTGTGTCAGTGTGGTAACTTGAATACGAGTTACAGGATTGGTTAAATAGTCTGTCTAACATGACTATTGAAAGCGACTTATTAAAAATGATTTTTTTATTTTGAAATTACTAACAAAGTTTTATTGTCATATTATTTTCCGTGGTAACCAGTTTAGAAGTGCCTGCGCAGTTGGCGTATTTCATTTTCAGGCAATTTCTAATAGTCGTCATTAAAGGAAAAGAGCCAGTGCAAAGCAACAAAACTCTCTTTGATATCGCTGCGCGATTTCCCTTCTAAAACAAGCATCAAACCCTCGACCGATATTGCTCTTTTTCATTTTTCTAAGACACGTGGAAACATCTGCCTTGACACGCGTTTAAACAAAAAACTACGAGTCTGATAAAGTCTGGTCAGACGTTTGGTTCAATTGAAGCCGTCTGTAAGAATATATTACACAATAGTAAAATTCTCTTGCGATAATGATGTCATCGGGTGATGAGGCTAAGTATATTTATTGGACTACCCTTATCTATGCGAAAATATAAGAAAGCTTTCTAAAAATGAATTTATTGTTCAGCGTTATATATACTACTCATTTTTTAATTGGTATCGAATGGTGAAATAAAAAAAATCCATTTAACAGCTTCTATGTACTATGCGTATTTATTCTATAATTAAGTTTTTTGTAAAGCTTAAAATGCAGTACTAAAGTTAAATCTGTTTTATGCGCTATAAAGACGTCAGTATACTTACGGACATTTGGTCTATTTCTATATAAGTATCATCATTGTTACGATAATAACATTGCTCGAGAAAAACATCTACTGTAAATAACATTACTACAAGTTAATGCACCTTGCGATAATAACTACACGTACTTTTAGTTCACTGCTCGACATATTAAGAAGGTTTCAGCGTGTCGACTGTTAACAATGAATGACCGTAAAAGAGGTTTTACAAATTTAACTCATTTTATATTTGATAAATTATGTCAAATAATTCTTCTACCGTTTAAATATATGCCTAAAAGTTGAAAATATTGAACAATCCAGTTGATATACACCAAATAAAAGTTTTTTCTTAGTGCCCTTCCGAGATATCTCTTTGTACTGGAACCGTGACTTTATAAAAGTACACGAACATATCTTCGTAAGCCAATAGTTTGTATAGTACTTACATTGAGCGACGTTCATTTCTATCAAAGACCTAATTAAATTTTAAAATTGATGCGTGATTACGCTGATAACAATTCAAATTAGTATAAAAATATAGAATAGGGAGGGCTATTCAAAACTAATTTTTATTCTTAAATTTGAGAAAAGTGCAATGATAGAAGGTACCGATACGATCAACTTTATAGCTTTTTTTCTACAAACATTGAATCGTCGTAGATCAATTATAAAATATCATTTGGTCTCGGAAAGTAATGAAAACTAATACTAAAATTCTTTAATTTTTTTTAACCTAACAAATTACTAGATAGTAGTCCTTCTATAAAATTTTTCGTAGCGTACTGTAAAATCTTCGACTTCCATTGATATTACGTGCCTAATTGAAAATATACATAAAGATAATGGTATTGCATGATATTCTTGCTCACGTGTTGGCTATGCAAATTCCGAGTAACACCACGAGTATTTCATGGCAATTATTGAAGTTCCCGAGACGTCTCTGACGCTTGTAATACAACGCATTCTGTCAAATGTGTTCTGTTATAAACAATACATTCTGTTGTTAACAAAAGGATGATTTTAGATGCGCTATATCATTTAATGGAATTCCACTAAAATAGAAATATACTTTAATTTCACTTCATAATCAATATACTTTAATTCCACTAAATAGGAATATACTTTAATTATTCTGTTTTTTGGAAACTGAACGCGATGGGCGACAGAAAATCAGACTGCCTCCAATTTCGAATAAATCCGAAGCACAAGATTGCCATATATAAGGTGCTTGCACACGCGAGAATGAGCAGCTCCACAGAAACTTATTCTGCAGACATTGGTATGAATTTTCTTTTTCGTTTAATCGAAGATAAGGTATTTTTTCAAAAGCATATAAATGTAATTGTATTAACTTGTCTAATATTTTATTAGATTGTATTTTATGTTCATAACAATTATGATACTTGAATTTAAGTATTTATTTTTTTTATCAATTTTTTAATGCATTCGTGAGAGAGCACATGATCATGATTCGCGAAAAAGAGTTGAATCTCGATTAAACAGACAGAATCGAACGTTTATCTTTCACATTAGAAAAGATTGTTAAGATCAAAAAATATTAACTTTCTATAAATAATTTAGTAATAAATAGTACTGCTAATGGCTTAATGGAAGATCAATCGCCGAATTAGGTTTCCAATAAATGCAGAATATTTAAGACAAATTGCATATTAAATAGATTTAGGAATAAACATAACCTCATACAGCTTTGTAGTTTATAAATTTGTCTAAGAATCGAATATATTAGAAATAAATAATATATCTCAACTAAATGAATATAATCAAGATGCTCCATTTAAATTTATTTTAAAATAGTTTTATTTTAATAAAATACATTTTAAAATGTAATTTAGAATAGGTGTGTGTTATAGAAGAAAATAGAAGGAAAATTCTTAATCAATAGCTTTAAACTAAGTGGTAAGCAATATAAAGGAAAAGATATTGAAAAAATGAAAGAGAAAATTTTTTATACGTATACACTGCATGCTACTACTTATATTCATCCTCATACGGCGTGTCTCGTCTGACCCAGTCTGTTACTACTAGGAAAACTCGCAAATGTACATTTTGACATTATCACATGCTTATTTAAGATTCTTTGAATAAAATAAATGACATATTAATCAAATTTTAGAAGCTGCATTCTGTATAATACGTATAACACAATTTTTATCTAGTATTTGTTCGAAATTTTACAGATATTTTAACTTTTTCTTCGGAATTTTCTAAATTTTTACAAAAAATAATGACTCCATGATATATATCGTACGATATAAAACTATATTTATGACATATATGTAACAATAAGCAGAGAATCAAGAAGTTAACTCTCTAAAATCTTTCGTTCTTCTGTCTATATAACGGCCATCTAAACTATTTTGAATTATATCAAAAAATTCTCATTATAACCCAAATTATTTTTTGAAATACAGATTTAATTATTATGTTTTTTTATGAATTATATCTAAATAAATATATTATAGTAAAATACATATTGAAGGTTAGCAATATTTCACTGTATCTTATTGTTCGATTGTTTAAATATATTTGTTATATATTTGGCCAATAAGAATATTTAATATTATTATTATTAAAAACACTGAATAAATTATTTGAAGTAACAAAATACTTTAAATAAATAATTTATTCTATATTAAATTAATAAATTTTTTTATAGGTCGTAGAGTCTTTACAATATAATATATTAACTAAAATAATGACAGTCAGACTGTCCTTGCTTATTATCACCTCCGAAGAATCTGAAATAAAACTTATTACTAACAATAAATTACATTAAAAATCAGTTTAGTTCCTGAGGATTAACCGTAGCGGTTCGAAACGTCAGACACCAAAGGAGAAAATAAGGTGCTGGGGACAGTCAGATTGTCCTTTACTAATATAGAATATAGTTTATTATTTTTATTTTATTTTATTTTATTATTATTTTATTTTATTATTTTTAATTTTGAATCTAATTGATTTTTAGTAATAAGTCTTATTTCAGATTCTTCGGATGTGATAATAAACAAGGACAGTCTGATGATCATTATTTTAGTTAACATATTATATTATAAAAACAGTGAGACCCATAAAAATATTTCTTAATTTAATTCAAAACACTCAACATAAGTAAAACTTTTAATATTATTTTATTCTATAAACAATAATGTAGTTTCTATTACTTCATTTCTGTAAAAATAATATATATATATATATATATATATATATATATATATATATATAAATGATAAATACATTAAATATAATCCAAGGATTTTTATCTCTGTGTTAAGATATTTAATACTTCTTATATGATACATATTGAAGAATCTGAAATAAAACTTATTACTAAAAATAAATTAGATTAAAATATATAATTTATATATATATATATATATATATATATATATATATATATATATATAGTCTTCTACTCTTTGGTCTTTAATTATTAAATCCTTGAGTTTCTTAGAAAGTTTGAAGCAAAAAATCACCAGCTCCCGTTGAATATCTGTATGTTCCAACAATTATATCTTTTCGAATGAAAACGTAACGAATGACTACAATAATAGTTAATACTTCATTTTTACTGAAGTTCAGAACACGTTTTAACTAAAGGCTAAAAACTGGACAACACGTTTTAGCTGGAGTGCAAAACATTAATATTTAAATTTTTTGGTGACATCCTGTAAAAGTTGTTACTAACATTTGTAAAAAAAATTGTTAAATTTAGAGAATTTTTCTATAAATGTCATAACTTATTAATTGGTGGATTTTAAAAATTTGTCGTTCTCTGTCAGTTTTTAATTTTGAAAAGTTGATAGTTTTTGAAGAAAAATTATTTTTGACAAAAATTCACAAAAATTAAAAAGTATAAAAAACTTTTGACTAAAAAATTATAAAGAAAAAAAATCTCTCTTGGAATTTTAAATACGTTGTCATTTGCACATCGATTCACGCATTTCGACGAAACTTTGCAAAAACATAGAATATACGTGAACAGAAAGTCATTTATTACTAAAATTTACAAGAATTTAATAGTCATATCCACATATATAATATATTATTTCAACGAAGATACTTCTTGCTCGATCGGTAATGATCGACTTCACTTCGTATTTTTTTTTTTCCTTCAAAGAATTTCACGTTTATATTATTAGAAGGTCTGGCGAACACTTGACGGGTTTTTGTGGAATTCTCGCTGACCTATTGGGGTGTAATATCAACTTGATTGCGAATAGAATTTCAAACGTTCACCGCCCGCATGTCTCGCGCCTGCGCCTCCAACATTGCACGTCGAACATTCGCGGCTCTATATATATATATATATATATATATATATATATATATATATATATATAGCTCCAGCAAGATCAATACCACCCGCGCCTCCCACCAATATATATATATATATATATATATATATATATATATTTGACTCGCGCGCGCAAACGTCAAAATCGAAGGAGAGGAGCATAGCGGCTGATCGGAAAGGGTGATGGGGGCGGGGGGAGGGCATAAGCGACGGACAGGCGAGTAACAGCAGGGAAAGCAGAAGAGAAGCAGCAGCGCCAGCCGCGCGCGCAGTCCCCGTCAGTATATAGCGAGTCGTCAGTCGCTGAGCACGGTCGCGAGAGCGAGCGGCGCGTCGAGCTCCATATAAGCCTGTATAGCTTTCGAGGTCCTACAAACGCGCGCTTATAACCACGCGAGAGTTTACATTGTCTATATATATATATATATACGTATGCGTATATGTATACATCCGAAGACCGAGCAGTGTCGAGAGCGTGCGCGCGTGTCGATCATCTATATATGTGTATATATGTCTGTATACATCGTCAGGGGTAGTAGATTGCAGCGCTTCGGCCGCGCGTATACGCGTATAGCTCGCGATTTCAGTGATAAAGCGTAAGAGAGTGGGTGAGAAAGGGAAATTTACGCGTACGAGGAGTGTGCGACAGTGCGGTCTAACAGTGAATGGCGCATACGGAGGAATAGCAGTGCGTCGAGAGAGAGACAAAGAGAGAGAGAGATAGAGAGAGAGGGCGGAAAAAACAAAACGGGCGACTGGGCGGTAGAGTGACGGTGCCAGCACCAGCACCGATGAGCATCGGCAGGAGAGGGAGTCAGGAGTTTGCCCATAGCAGCAGCAGACGCCCGATATGCTGAGGAGGAGGCGACGACACGCGCTCCGTCGATCCCTAATTGAGCTGCAGTAGTGAGAGAAAGAGAGAGGGAGAGAGAGAGAGAGAGAGAGAGAGAGAAGAGAGAGGGCGAGAGAGACACGAAGATAGAGTGTGAGAACCGCACGACGACGACGACAAGGAGCCATCAGGGAGACCCTCGACGAGGACAACGAGCAACGGCCGAATTATGACCCTCGAGGATCCGTTTTTCGTCGTTAAAGAGTAAGAATTACGAGGGTGGGATTCATACACACACTCTCACGCATCACGCGCACACACCCACACATATACCTCTGTACCTGTCTTTTATACCTCTCTTACAATCCGCGCGCTGTCAGTAGATGTATATATATATATATGTATATCAGCCCTTGGACCTGTTATTCCGTGCTGGCGCGTGCTGCAGGTGTTATTGTTCGGCTGACGGGGAGGACCGAAAGTGCACGCACACATATATACGCTTGAGAGAGAAAGTGTGCGTG